>JAOWBW010001650.1:105026-179815 GCA_026119855.1 Campanula takesimana
GAATTTATTTGTGAATTATTTGTTCCTCAATCAATGATATCTTAGAACAAAATAAAATCTCTTTCTCAAACTCTTTGAGACTCACAAAAGATTGTCTATATGGTCTGGCCGAATTGGGGTTTTATACACATTAAGACCTATTCCAAATAGGTAACTTGTGTCAAAAAACCATCCTAATCGAAATGTAGGAGAAATTCCAATCGGGTAGCACCAGGCGCTCCGCTAGTACACACCAGGCTGCCCGCCTGTTTGGGCAGAAACTCAGTCCCTTTCTGGCTTGAACAGGCGCCCGCCTGGTGCACCCAAGCGCCCGATTAGGTGGACCAGGAGGCCCAGATATTTCCAGAAATTCCTTGGAAGTCCTTCCGACCCTAAATGCCAATATAGTCCTTTTTAAGATTCGTTCTATTGTGTGTGACCCTCTAGGATTATACTAAGTTGCAATGGCTCAAACATGATCCCATAAGATATGATTAGGTTCTAGCAAAAACCGTCATACCTACCCAAATAGTTATAACTAGATACAAGTTCGCATCCTTTAGAATATGTCACAATCCCTTTGTCCACGATGTCATTGACACAAGTCATGGTCTAACAGTCAACTTGTTGTTCAATACTTTCTCGATTCCGAATATGTTGATAATTCAAATGCTATTGATCCAATCAAATCATTTGAGTTCGGCCGAACATTTTCATCAACACCATTCCTACGAGGGGCCCAAGCTTGACATCTCTCCGTGGAGGGACAAATCCATTTAGCTTATTATTCTTCCAACGGGAATCCGATTATGCCAATCATACCCTTTATAACTACCGTATTAAGGTAGCGTTTGAATATGTCAAACACAATGTTCATCAAGTGGAAGACTATAATAACTTCATGTCTAAGGATTCAAATGACATAACTAATATGAGATATATGTACGACATAGACCATGACACTAAATCTCATACAGCGGGTCATGTCCAGTACCTTGTTCCAAACAAGTACCCATAAATCTAACATGATCATCCCATGACCTTTAGCCTTTATACTAGTGCTTAACAAGTACTAGGGACGGGGATTATTATAAGTAAACATGAACAACAATAATAATCAAAACATCTCTTAATTGATATGAAATAATGATAACACATTACAACGTTTATTAAACGTGCCTAGGGCACCACTACCAACAATCTCCCACTTGCCTAGGCCCAATCTCCCATGTGTCTAATACCATGGACCTAACATGACCATCATGTTTAGCTTGTGGAAGTCCCTTTGTTAGCGGGTCCGCAACATTGTCATCAGTAGGTACTCTGCATATATTTACGTCTCCCTATCAACGATTTCTCGAATGATATGAAAACGCCTAAGTATGTGTTTGGATTTCTGATGTGCTCTTGGTTCCTTTGCTTGAGCAATAGCACCATTATTGTCGCAATAAAGGTCTATTGGATTAGCAATACTAGAACCACTTCAAGTTCAGTTATGAACTTCTTAATCCAAACAGCTTCCTTTGCAGCATCCGATGCAGCAATATACTCAGCTTCGTTGTAGAATCAGCGGTTGTACTTTGCTTGGAACTCTTCCAGCTTACAGCTCCACCATTTAACATAAATACAAAACACCTGATTGCGATCGGCTATCATCTTTGTCGGTTTGGAAGCTTGCATCTGTGTAAGCATTTACAACGAGATCATCTTCCATTCCTCCATAGACCAAAAACGAGTCTTTAGTTCTTCTCAAGTACTTAAGAATCGCTTTTACAGCTATCCAGTGATTTTCACCAGGGTCGGATTTGGTATCTACTTGTCATGCTCAAAGCATAAGATCCATCCGGCCTAGTACAAATCATGGCATACATGATGGACCCAATTGCCGAAGCATATGGAACATCATTCATTTTCTCACGCTCATCGTTTGTCTTAGGACATTGAGTCTTGCTTAGAGAAACTCCATGTAACACGGGCAAGGTGCCTCTCTTAGAATTTCCATACGGAATCTTCTAATGACCTTGTCAATGTATGTACTTTGGCTTAAACCAAGTAGCCTCCTTGATCTATCTCTATAGATCTTAATGCCAAGAATATATGCGGCTTCACCCATATCTTTCATTGCGAAGCACTTTCCTAACCAAGTCTTCACAGACTGAAGTGTAGGAATGTCGTTTCCAATGAGCATATGTCATCCACATATAAAACAAGGAATAGCACTATGCTCCCACTAATCTTCTTGTATACACAAGGCTCATCTTCGTTCTTGATGAAGCCAAACTCTTTGACCGATTCATCAAAACGGAGATTCCAACTCCTAGAAGCTTGCTTCAATCCATAGATGGATCTCTGCAATTTGCATACCTTAGAATCTTGTTCAAAACCTTCTGGTTGTGTCATATACACATCCTCTTGGAGTTTTCCATTTAGGAAAGCGGTTTTTGACGTCCATCTGCCATATTTCATAGTCATGATATGCGGCAATGGCAAGCAAAAATCTTATAGACTTGATCATTGCTACGGGTGAAAAGGTCTCATCATAGTCAATACCATGAACTTGCCTATAACCTTTCGCTACAAGCCTAGCTTTGTAAGTATGCACCTTCCCATCCATGTCAGTCTTCTTCTTGAAGACCCATTTGCATCCTATGGTTTTTACACCTTCGGGTGCATCAATCAAATTCCAAACTTGATTGTCTTGCATGGATTGCAATTCGGATTCCATGGCTCCAAGCCACTTGTCCGAATCAGGAGAAGACATCGCCTCTTGGTAGGTTGACGGTTCATCATTCTCAATGATTTCTACCTCATTACTATCCGTTACGAGAAATCCATATCTCTCGGGCTCGGATCGTAACCTACTAGATCTGCGAGTCGCTTGTGTATTCTGAACAGGTTCCACAACTCCTTGTGGTTCTTGTTCTTGTTCCACTATTGGTTCAATGTTATTTTCTGGGTCTCGAATTTCTTCAAGATTTATTTTACTCCCAGTGATTTCTTTGGAGAGAAACTCTTTCTCTAGAAAGACACCAGTTCGGGCAACAAACACTTTGTTTCCTCTCGGTTGTAAAAGTAATATCCTTTAGTTTCCTTAGGATATCCCACGAAAATACATTTATCAGATTTGTGTGCTAGTTTGTCAGAGATAAGTCTCTTGACATAAACTTCGCAACCCCAAATCCTCATGAAAGATAAACTAGGTTTCTTTCCACTCCACATCTCATATGGAGTCTTTGGAACCGATTTAGTTGGAACTTGATTTAGTGTGAAAGCAGCGGTTTCTAGGGCGTAACCCCAAAAGGATATTGGAAGATCAACTTGACTCATCATTGATCGAACCATGTCTAACAAAGTCCGATTTCTCCTCTCAGACACACCATTCCATTGTGGTGTTCCGGGTGGAGTCAATTGTGAAACTATTCCACAATTCTTTAGATGATCATCAAATTCTTGACTTAAGTATTCACCACCTCGATCTGATCGAAGTGCCTTATACTTTTGCCAAGTTGTTTTTCTACTTCATTTTGAAATATTCTAAATATCTCAAATGCTTCACTTTTATGTTTCATTAGGTAAACATACCCAAATCTACTATAATCATCAGTGAAGGTTATGAAGTATTGAAATCCTCCCCTAGCATTGCTACTTAATGGTCCGCATACATCGGAATGTATCAACCCCAATAAGTCGCTTGCCCTTTCACCCAACTTGGTAAAAGGTGTCTTAGTCATTTTTCCAAGAAGACACGACTCACAAGTATCATATGACTCTAAGTCACATGAACCCAAAAGTCCGTCCCCATGGAGTTTTGAGATACGCTTATCATTAATATGACCAAGACGGCAATGCCACAAATAAGTATGATTTACATCATTAGGTTTAGATTTCTTATTTACATGATAGACATTATTTTCATTCTTGACATCCAAGATATAAAGGCCATTAAATGAATTAGCAATACCATAAAGCACATCATTTAAATAAATAGAAAATTTCTTATTCTCAATAAGAAACTTAAAACCTTCATTATCCAAACAAGAAATTGAAATAATATTTCTGCTTAAATCCGGAACATAATAACAATTGTTCAAAACAAGAATTAATCCGGAAGGTAAAGTGACTTCATAAGTCCCTACGGCTAATGCAGCAACTCTTGCTCCATTCCCCACACGTAGATCTACTTCACCTTCTTTAAGCAGTCTCCTATTCTTTAATCCCTGCACATTTAGACAAATGTGAGAACCACATCGGTATCCAATACCCAAGAATCAGTGGTAGAAAGGAGAATATCTATCATATAGATACCTGAAGTCGACGCAGCCTTGCTGCTCTTCTTCTTCTTTTGCTCTTCAAGAAAGCCTTGCAATTACGTTTCCAATGACCAATTTCTTGACAATGGAAACAGATTGCATCCTTTTGTGAATCAGGTTTTGCCTCAGAAGCCTTGGCAACCTTTGCCTTGCTTATCTTGGGTTTGACAACTTTTGCCTTACCCTTTCCTTTGGCACTAGCCTTCTTCCCATCATGAACCAAGAGCACGGGAGAACCTTTCTCCACAATTTTCATCTCTGCAGTTTTGAGCATCCCATGCAACTCAGAGAGATTCTTATCCATTCCATGCATGTTATAATTCATTACAAACTGATTATAACTTTTAGGCAATGAATTAAGAATGAGATCCGTGGCTAGCTCCAATGGGATTGGATAGCCAAGTTTCTCAAGGTGCTCTACATAACCTTTCATTTTAAGAAAGTGAGGACTCACTTGTTGCCCTTCATTCATTTTACTAGTAGTGAATGCAACAATGGTCTTGTACCTCTCTTGCCTAGCTTGCTCTTGAAACATGGTTCTCAACTCCACGCCTATCTCATAGGCTTCCAAATGTTCCAAACTTTGTTGGAGTTTTGAACACATAGCAGCAAGCATGAGACAACTTACATCTCTAGAATCATTACGATGTTTCTTGTAATTGTCTCTTTCTACCCTAGGGGCAGTAGGCGGTGGTTCAGCAGGGAGAGGCCCATCGAGAATGTACAACTTATCTTCTTGCCTAAGAACAATTCTTATGCTTCGGATCCAATCCATAAAGTTTGTACCATTCTCTTCGAGCTTATCCTTCTTAAGGATCGATCGCAACGACATTGATTGAGTGTTATTAGTCATTATCTACAAATATGCAAAAATTTCCAAAATTTAATAAGTACCGACTTTCATTAAAGAGATAAACAATGTATTTTTCAAACAAAATACTCCCACTAAATTATATAACCTTCATATACATCCAATGTATAATATAATTTAAATGGGTTAAGATCCAACTTTAATTTAATTTCAAGTCCGCTAAGGCGGATTACACAAAATCAAATTAATTAGGTAGACAACTCTTGTCAATCATATCTCATATGACTCTTAGTTTCTTTTATGAGATTCTTTAAGAAATCCAATTTCAAAAAGCATCATGTTAAACCTCATCTTTGCCTAGGCCCAAAACTGTTTTGACGCCCAATTAAGTCTAACCATTTTAAACGCATAGTTAATGTGTCCCGCTAGGGCGTGCCCACATTATCTATCTTGCTCATACATAAATAAATTAATGCATCTCGCTAGGGCGAATCTACATTAGAGTCACTTATGTACTAACAAGTGTTTTAATCATGGCATGGCAATAAAAGACTTAAAACTTTCTTTGAAGGTTCATCACATATAGCATATAACACATTTATGAGCACATAATATAAATATGTTACACATCAAGTTTAGCCACTAAATTAATCCCATTAATTTAAGCATAATATTTATGTGTCATTAGTTTCTCTATAATTATGAGGATGGGACTATTTCAACTTTGGTTATTATCTCCAAATCAAGACAACAAGAAGTGCGGTCGAACTAAGCCATTAGGCAACCACAATCCCGCACTAATTCAAGAAACCAAGAAAGTAGTCCATGTGGCCGAAACTAAGCAATAGATGGTCTCGATGAACGTAGGCCAATTGCATTCACAATTCCACATGGATCTCCAATCATTGAATCAAGAACTTTGTTTCTCAATTTTAGCAATTATGAACTCTTCATAATTCTAACTTCGTTTTATCTTTGAAACTTTGATTGCGATCAATTTTGGAAACACAATCTCGATGAACGCAGATTAGCCATCCAAAACTTGAACCAATCTAGGAATCACAAGACTAAAACAAATAGGAAAATCAAACCCCAAAATCCACACACAAACCAACTACCCAAAACCCATTCCAGATCAGCAAGTCTGAAGTGGTCTTGTTACTGGTTTTGTTGGATTTATCGAAAATTCCATATTGAGATTTTAACCAAAATCAGAACAGATTTTGACCACCGAGCGCCCGCCTGCAAAGGACCAGGCGCCCGCTTGAATGGCCAGTATAGAATTTTAAAGTTCGAAAATTTTGTCTCAAAATTATTTTTCCTCGATTATTAAAACTTTGATCCAATCAAAAATCAATAATCGAAATAATTCAGAATCCACCATAATTTTTATTGCGATTGAATCGTGCGATTAAAGTTGGAAAAACAATAAACCACATAAAATCACAAAACACATAAACATCATATAATCCAATATTCATATCATGCTTGGCACATAAACAATTTATATACACACAACATGATCCAAGTATTGAATTAATCAACATGAACGGGGCTCTGATACCACTGTTGGGTTTCGTAGTAACATGCGCAGCGGAATATAGCAATTAAAATTTTAAGAAACCCAAAGCCATGGATCCGTTCATATGATTAAATCAAATACAACAAGATGAATAGAGGAATAACTAACCCTTGATGGCTATGAATTTTCTCTTGATCTTTGGTGGAGAAACTTGAAGACTTGATCACGATCACAAAGCTTGAACACGAACTTTGAAGATGATGATTTTCACCCTCTAGCGGTATCCACACTTCGAACGAATATCAAGGAGCTTCTTTGATCTTGGTTGCTAGACCAATATTATGAAACACACTTTCACAATATAATAAAGAACTATATGGAATTTATTTGTGAATTATTTTGTTCCTCAATCAATGATATCTTAGAACAAAATAAAATCTCTCTCAAACTCTTTGAGACTCACAAAAGCACTTGTCTATATGGTCTGGCCGAATTGGGGTTTTTATACACAATTAAGACCTATTCCAAATAGGTAACTTGTGTCAAAAACCATTCCTAATTGAATTAGGAAATTTCCAATCGGGAGCACCAGGCGCCCGCCTGGTACCACCCAGGCGCGCGCCTGTTTGGGCAGAAACTCCAGTCCCTTTCTGGCTTGAACAGGCGCCCGCCTGGTGCAACCCAAGCGCCCGCTTGGTTGACCAGGAGGCCCAGATATTTCCAGAAATTCCTTGGAAGTCCTCCGACCCTAAATGCCAATATAGTCCTTTTATTTAAGATTCGTTCTATTGTGTGTGACCCTCTAGGATTATACTAAGTTGGCAATGGGCTCAAACATGATCCCATAAGATATGATTAGGTTCTAGTAAACCGTCATACCTACCCAAATAGTATAACTAGATACAAGTTCGCATTCCTTTAGAATATGTCATAATCCCTTTGTCCACGATGTCTTTGAACACAAGTCATGGTCTAACAGTCAACTTGTTTTGTTCAATGCTTTCTCGATTCCGAATATGTTGATAATTCAAATGCTATTGATCCAATCAATCCATTTGAGTCCGGCCGAACATTTCATCAACACCATTCCTTCGAGGGGCCCAAGCTTGACATCTCTCCGTGGAGGGACAAATCCATTTAGCTTATTATTCTTCCCAACGGGAATCCGATTATGCCTATCATACCCTTTTAACTACCGTGTTAAGGTAGCGTTTGATATGTCAAACACAATGTTCATCAAGTGGAAGACTATAATAACTTCATGTCTAAGGATTCAAATGACATAACTAATATGAGATATATGTACGACATAGACCATGACATAAATCTCATACAGCGGGTCATGTCCAGTACCTTGTTCCAAACAAGTACCCATAAATCTAACATGATCATCCCATGACCATTTAGCCTTTATACTAGTGCTTAACAAGTACTAGGGACGGGGATTATTATAAGTAAACATGAACAACAATAATAATCAAAACATCTATTTATTGATATGAAATAAATGATAACAATTACAACGTTTATTAAACGTGCCTAGGGCACCACTACCAACAACTTGATCGGCAAGAACTTTGGCAGCAAGAAGATCGGCATCTCGCTTTAGCAGAAATTCGTTTGACTATTTAATTAAAGCCAAATTGACCTTCTTGACTGATCGGTAGAAATGAGCATTGAGAGGACTATTAGCAGGAGCCTCATCATCATTGTACGTCAGCAAGTCTTCATCATTTTCTAGTCTGCCAATCTGATAAGGATCAAATTCAGTGAATTGGGAGAGCTGATTGAAAGTTTGGCATATATGATCCATACATCCTGAACCATCAAGTCTTGTCTAATTCGATCTTGAAATAGATAGACCTGGTTCCAGTGAAGTGGCAGATACTCAAAGTAACGACCAAAATTCAGCTTCAGTTCAGCTACCTTCATCTGCTTGAACTTTGAGAGAGGGACGAACTTTTCATTCCACACATCAGTGCGATTGTCAATCCTCCTGATAGTCAACATAATCAGCACTTTTTCCTGATGGCACAGTGTCCTTCATTTCTTCATGAAATTGAAGTAGACGACGAATAAAAGCGGGCAAATGATCAATAGGGAACACCCATTTTTTGGACAAGACCTTGTTAGTCAAAGACCAAGGGTTCTTGTAGAAAGTGTGGAAGGTGGGATTTCTGATGGGAGCACATTTTCTCGGAGTTTGAGACTTAAGCTTCTCAATCACAGCATCAATGCTTTTACCACCAGCAAAGTCATCGGTAAAATCTTCATCTGGAATTTCAACTTTGACAAAAGGATCGGTAGAGAGGGAAGCACCAGCAAGATGAGAAGGAGCAAATCTGATCAACTTAGCTCTAGGATCGGCAGAAGAAATAGGAGTAGAAGGAACTTCGTCGGCAACTGGCTTTTGCTTCTCTATCGGCAAGCCCGTCTCATCGGCAACTTTTGCCTTCTTGGATTTCTCCTTATCAGCAGCTTTAACCAATTTTCTTTTCCTTGGAGCACCAGGAGTAGAGTCAGCAAGAACTCGATCGGTAGAAGGAGCAGGAGTAGAGACTGCAGAAATAGAAGCAACTGAGGGGATAGTCTTAGCTCTTTTCCTTCTTTGAGAGACAGCAAGAGTAGGTGCAGCAGTAGGGGCAACAACACAAGAAGCATTCTTTTCTATTCTGTTCCAATCTTTAGCATCAAAAGATTTTAATTTGCTGAAGGCAATGATGGATGGAAAACGATCTGCTTTGACTATGTTGATATTTCTTCTCAAGATCATACTAATCAGGAGATAATGACATCCTTTCCCAGGATTGGGTTTGTTTTTGCTCCTATCAGAAGACCATTTGTCAGCAGCAGTGGCAATGATCCTGAAAATGTAAGCACGCTAGTTGAATTTGATCCGCAGAACAATGGAGGCCATAGCTTCAAATTGAACATCAGTTACATTGCTATGTGAACCAGATCGGCAAATGAGGCATCTATCAACTATCTCAGCAAGAGCATAGTATCGGCGAGGATAATGAATCTTCAAATGATTTGTGCCACTGAGTCTTGGACCGGCTCCTCTCATAAGGTTCCATGCCCTGTCCAACTCCTCATCATCAACAAGAGCACTCAACCCTTCATTCCCAAGAGAGGGAAATACTTCAGAAATAGAAGAGGGAGTAAGAGAAATTTGCACGCCTAAGACTGTGGAATTGACGGAGACGATGACTGACGAGTCGGCCGGAGAACGGACAACAACGGAGTTGGAGAAGAACTCTTTAACAAGATCCAAGAACACAGAATCAACTCCATATGGAGTAATGAAAGAGTTGAGCGAAGACCCAATAAGAAGATTCTTCAAGAAAACCCCATCGGCTTCGTCATTAAAGTAGTCGGGGTCAACATAACCTCCGTAGATATCTTTTTCACCGGACATTTTCTGCAAGTTACTCAAAAAATCTCACAAAGTTAGAAACAAAGATAAATCAAAACAAGGATGATTTGAAATGAGAAAAGTTTAAACATTAATTACCAGATTATGAAGATATAAGTAAATAGGAAGTTGAATCAAGTAATCCGGTTTGAGGAGTGAGAGAGAGAGAGAGAGAGAGCAGTTAAAATGGCGGAGAAAGTTTGAAAGATATTGAAAGGGCGTTATATATGTTATGGGGGGAGAGAGAATATGAGAAGACAAAAATAATTAGAAGTAACTTTAGCAATTTACTCGGAGAACATGCGGACGCACAAATTTAATGCGCACACAGAATGGAGAGAAATGAACAGTTAAAAGTAGAGAGAGAAGGGGTAAATCGTCATAACAAAAAAAATGATGGATGACCTGTTACCTTACTGATGTCTCGCAATAAATGGGAAACACCATGACACGATTTTGGGGTAGATCGGTACACACACGTGTCAGGAGAGTGTGACCGATTTGTACCTTTGATTTGACTTCTTACGTCATGTGTCAGGAATCTTATCTTTTTGCAGAGACGTGCTGATTTGATTCTTTTTAGGTATCGGCAAGATAGTTTGGTCGGCAAGATATGATGATCGGCATGTTGTTGTCAGCAATATTTTTTCGGCAATATAATTTGGTCGCCACGATTTTCTCACTTGCTAGTGAGATCGGCAAAATAATTTCGCCTGCAAGATTTTTCATACTTGCTGATGAGATCGGGTAAGGCTAGCACAATTGGCAGAGTTAGCACAGTTTTAACCATAGAAATCAATCATACCTAGTTCACCTCTTAGGAATTCAAATCTTTTCTGGTCTAAGGGCTTTGTCAGTATGTCTGCTCTTTGGTAATCGGTATGAACTTTGAGCAGCACCACGTTTCCCTTTTCAACATGTTCCTTCAGAAAGTGATACTTGATGTCTATGTGCTTGGTTTTGGAATGCATGACCGGGTTGTTGGAAACTGAGATAGCAGATTTATTGTCACAATAGATGGGACAAACTTGAGATGGAACTTCATAGTCAACAAGCTGCTGCTTCATCCAAAGGATATGTGAACAGCAACTGCCGGCAGCTATGTACTCATCTTGAGTAGTAGAAGTGGAAATTGATGCTTGCTTTTTACATGACCAAGACACCAACCGATCACCAAGAAATTGGCAAGTTCCACAAGTACTTTTTCTGGTCACCCTACAAGCTGCAAAGTCTGCATCTGAATAACCTATTAGATTAAAAGATGAATCTCTAGCATACCATAATCCAAGGTTAGCAGTACCACACAGATATTTAATGATACATTTAACAGCTTGCAGATGAGATTCCCTAGGGTTAGCTTGAAACCTGGCACAAACACAAACAGCAAACATAATATCTGGTCTACTGGCAGTAAGATAGAGGAGTGAGCCGATCATACCTCGGTAGAGTGTCATATCTACCCTCTTACTGGACTCATCCTTATCTAAATGAATGTTAGTGCCCATAGGTGTGCTTTGAGAGTGAGCAGTTTCAAAGCCAAACTTCTTGATTAATTCTTTTGCGTACTTGGCTTGACTGATGAATATTCCCTCATTGGATTGATTAACTTGAAGTCCAAGGAAATATGTTAGTTCACCCATCATGCTCATCTCGAACTTGCTCTGCATTAGCTTCTCAAATCTCTTGCAAAGTGATTCATTAGTAGAACCAAAAATAATATCATCGACATATATTTGAACAAACAATGAATGACCCTTATGCTTGGCAACAAATAAAGTAGTATCGATTTTACCTCGAGTGAAACCTAAGCCATCACTAAGTAAGAACTTAGAAAGGGTTTCATACCATGCCCTTGGAGCTTGCTTTAGGCCGTAGAGAGCTTTCTTCAATCGGTAGACATGATTAGGCTTCTTGGAGTCTTCAAAACCTGGTGGTTGTTCAACATATACAAGTTCTTGGAGTTCTCCATTTAAGAATGCACTTTTCACGTCCATTTGATATAACTTGAATTCTTTGAAGGAAGCATAGGCTAAGAAAAGTCTTATAGCTTCCAATCTTGCAACCGGAGCAAATGTCTCATCGTAGTCAATCCCTTCTTCTTGTCGGTATCCTTTAGCAACTAACCTTGCTTTATTCCTTATGATCTTCCCTGATTCATCCAATTTTTTTCTAAATACCCACTTTGTACCAATCACTTGTTGAGATGATGGTCTTCGCACTAGTTCCCACACATTGCATCTTTCAAACTGATTTAACTCCTCCTGCATAGCTTCCACCCAGCCAGGATCAGTAAGAGCTTCTTCAGTCTTCTTTGGTTCTATATTGGAAACCATAGCAGATGAGAAGAGACTCTCGGCGAATGCTCTACTAAGGTTTCTTGTCAATCTTGGTCCAAAGACATCACCAATCACATTTTCTAATGGATGATCACAAACTATTCTAACTTGCCTTGGTACATCTTGTCTGACTGTATCTTGTTGTAAAGATTCGAGAGGAGGGTCAAGATCAGCTGGTGGAGTAGGAGAATTAGAATTTTGGGTGAGAGGTGGATTAGATTGAGAGCTTGTTGGGAAGGGACTTATAACAGAAATTGGTTGAGGGCTAGATCTGTTTTCAGTATGATCAGCAGAGTTTTCATCGGCAAATAGATTGTGAAATTCATCAGCAGATTTTGGTTCTGCCGATGAAGGGAAGTATTGAGCTTCAGCTGATTCTTCTACTGATATAACCGGATCAGCAGCTGGAACTTGTCCTGCATGGTTAGTATTGCTGGATTCACCTGTCTCATGAGCACTAGATTCATTAGTACTATTTGGAGCCTTGTTAGACTCTAGAAAATCAAATTCATCAAAGGTTACATGAACAGATTCAACGATTTTCAAAAGTTTCTTATTGAAAACTCGAAAGGCCTTACTGTATTTAGCGTATCCAACAAAGATTCCTTTATTAGCTTTCTCATCAAATTTACCTCTGTGCTCTTTACCGTTGTAAAGCACGTAACATTTGCAGCCGAATATTTTGAAGAATCCAATGTTGGGAATTCTACCTCTCTAGAGTTCATAAGGGGTCTTGTTATGGAATTTGTTGATGAGAGATCTGTTCTGAGTGAAGCAGGCGGTATTGATGGCTTCAGCCCAAAAATATTTCGGCAGCCTGGCTTCAGCAATCATGGTCTTACCAGCTTCAATGAGAGTTCTGTTCTTTCTCTCAACGACACCATTTTGTTGTGGTGTACCGGCAGCTGAGAAGTTGTGGTCTATGCCATGATCATCACAATACTGAGCAATACCATTGTTCTTGAATTCAGTGCCGTTGTCTGATCTCATACTGATGATATCACTCTCCTTCTGGGTCTGTAGTAGTCTAAATAACTTGGTACCAACAGCGTAAGTATCATCTTTGTTGCTGAAGGTTTCTACCCAAGTATATCTTGAATAGTCATCTACTACCACCAGAGTGTATCTACTTCCCCCAATACTTGCAGTAGTTGTGGGGCCAAATAGATCCATGTGTAGTAGTTGGAGGCACTTAGATGTAGACATGCAGGGATTGCTGTGGAAAGATGACTTGTGTTGTTTTCCGAGTTGGCAGGCCTTGCATTTCTTTCCATGATCAGCAGACACTTGAGGCAGACCGGTAACCAGATTTGAACCGGCAAGCTTGGATAGATACTTGAAGTTCAAGTGACTGAGTCTCTTGTGCCATAGCCATGAGTTCTCACTGATGTTCTTAGCTACAAAACAACATTAGTAACACCAGTAATAGTACTTAAATTTACTGCATAAATGTTACCTTTACGTTTGGCAGTGAGAAGAGTTTCATTGGAAGCAATGTCTTTCACATAGTAACTGGAAGTAGTAAATACACATTGCATTCCTTTATCACAGAATTGTGATATTGATAGAAGGTTGTGTTTCAGACCATCCACTAGAGAGACCTTCTATACAGTTACTGCACCTCTCTTGATGGTACCAATACAGATGATTTTTCCTTTGGCATTATCACCGAAAACCACTGGGGGACCTGATGCTTCTGAGATATCGTCAAGTAGATCTGCAAATCCTGTCATGTGTCTTGAACAGCCACTATCCAGAATCCACAAATCCTTGCTTGCACCAGTTGAGGCCATGAAGCATTCCTGAAATAAAACGGTATGCTTATGGTCCCCCTTATTCTTGGGTCCGAGGGTTAGTTCCTCTTTGGCAACCACATCTGGCCACCACTAGAGGATGTAACCTCAGTGGGTCCAGATAGGTGCTTCAAGAGGCATTTATGAGCCTTGTGACCATAATCAGAACAATTAGAACATCTCATTTGACTGATAAGCTGTGGAGTCGGTAGAACATCATTCTGTTTAGTCAGTGCATCGGCAGAACTAGGGAATTGAGCAGGCACAAACTTAGTAGGTTTAAAGGTGCTAGTGTTGCCTTTCTTTCCATTCTGTTTACCTTTGGCATTTACCTTTTTAGGTACTTGTCCATCGGCAGCAGAGGTGGTTAGACCGGCAGCACTTGCTCTGCTGATGTATTCACCAAGAATACATTATCGGCAGACTCAGTATCAGCAACCTTAACATATCTTTGTTTGTGCTTATCATTCCTTTTGTTCTGGTTCTTAGGATACTTCATTGCCACAGCACTATATATTGGCTTAGCATCCTTATGCACTGAGTTAACAGGACTACATTCAACTTTCTCATCCTTTTTCTCGGTCGCACAAGTTTCAGTAGAGCTACTGCTGCTGGAATCAAATCCTAACCCAGATTGGTCCTTATATGACATTTGGGTCTGAAGGATTGTTTCAACAGCAACTCTAGATTTTGTGTAAGAATCAACAATCCTTGAGAGATGATTGTTTCTTTTCACAAGATCTTCGATCTGAACTATCAATACTGCCACTTGACTTTTGAGATCTAGGTTTTCTTTCTTTAAAAGAACAGACTCAAGCTCGTGTCCTTTAAGAACTGAAATTTCAGACATAAGCGAGCTATTCTCGTTAGAAATTCTTTTGAAATCAGCAGCCATTACTTTATGAACGCTACTCAGCTTCTCATAATCAATATAAAGTTCATCCATTGTCTCTACCATCTCAGCCTTAGATAATTCTGGAAGAGGGTCGGCTGAATCTTTTGAAGTGGAGAGAATGGGTTCAGGTGAGAAGTCAGGTAGGGAAGAGATGGGTTTCGAAAGGCTTTTGGCAATATTGGGTTGTTCGGTGAATGAGAATTTTCTTATCATCGGCAAGGGTTTCGTTTTAGAAGCATTGAAGTGAGAAGAGTTACACTGTCCATAGAGTGAAGTTCCCACTTGATGAACCTTGTATCCTATTGGGTTTTCTGTTTTGATGCTTACTTCCTTGAAGTATGATTGAACTCTTCCAGTTGGTACTTCTTTGACTGGAGTCTTTGGCGGCGAGGGATCTCGATAGATTGGAGTCGGCAAGGATGAAAGATCAGCATCATCTGAATGTAATGCAACGAAACTTACATCGGCATCTGCATCTTCATCGGTATCTTCGTCTGAATCGGTTTCACACCAGACCGGCAAGGCTTTTTCTGTGCTATCATCGGCAACATAACTTCGAGACTTTGAATATCTCTTGTTTACTGATTTCCTCACGTATTCATACTTTGGCTGAGGACATTTTGAAGCAAAGTGACCAGGTTTTCTGCAGTTGAAGCAGACAAGATCACCTTTGCTGTTTTTGCCATCGGTAGCACTAGTACTTGGTTTGTTGTAGCTTGCTGATTTTTGAAATGGTGGTGTAAAGTATTTTTGTTGCTGGTGACTTTCTTTTTGCATCCTTTTGAAGTCTTTAAACCTCTTGTAGTTTCTGGCGAAGGCGGCAAATTCGTCTTCTTCCATTGTTTGTTCTGAAGGTGTTTCTGAGGGTTTTGAACAGCAGGGTGTTTGATGGGGATCTATAGGAGTGAATTTGGTTGAAGGAAAGGATACCTGAGATTGAGCTGATAGAGACAAGTTTTTGAAATTTTTATCGAGAACGTTAAGTTTTTGCAGTTCTCTCTCATACAAGAACAGACTAGACACAAGATTCTGAATAGAGGTCTTGTTTAAGTCTCTAACTTCTCTAACAGCAGTGACCTTAGTATGATACTCATTTCCTAAAGAGCTTAGAAAAAGAATATTAAGATCTTTCATAGTATACACTTTACCTAATGAAGCACATAAATTACTTACCTCGCAGAATCTGTCGTAGGCACTTCTGAGTGATTCACCATCTAGTTTCTTGAAAGATTCAAACTCAGCAATGCAGTTGTAGAGTCTGTTGTCTTTCACCTGCTCATCTCTTTCGAAGTATGCAAGGAGTTTGTTCCAGCACTGTTGAGCCGTGGAGCACAAGTCAATCAGTTTATATTGCTTGTCGTCCAATCCACATGAGATATGTGGCACGCCTTTCCATCTAGAGCAACTGAAAGTTTTTCTTCATTAGTCCATTCTTCTCTAGGTTTTTCAATCAAGGTTTCATCAACTTGAACATGCATTTCTTGTTCAGTGTCTTGATCAGCATGAGCAGTCAGCGGAGTGGCGTGATGTCACGACCCGAAATCTAGGCTCTATTTTATTAGTAATTAAATGATTTTTACTTAATTATTTGCTTATTTATTTATTTAAATATTATTTATTTAAATAATTATGTGTGCATTTTAAGTGTTATAATAATTGTGCCTAGCATTTTAATTGGGTCATTTGTGCTAGTGTAGTATTGTTGAATCTTAATTGTTAGTAGGGAGTGTAGTGTTTGTGTATAGTATAGTGGAGGGGGCCTAAGTGTAAATATTTTAAACATTTCCCTACTCCCTCCCTACTCCTTCCCTCACCTCCCTCACCTTCTCCCTCACTCTCTCCATCCTATTTCCCAGCTCAAATTCTCTCTCTCTCCATTGTGGGTAAGTTTTCTCTTCTCTTCCTTCTCTCTTCATTTTCTTCCTCTCCCTCTTGTAATCTCTCATTTCTTAAAACATGAACCTTGTTTAGATCGTCGATAGGATTGCGTAGAACCAAAAAGAATTGAATTCCGTCAACTTTGAGAAAATCCAAGTAAGTTACTTTTCCCCCATTTTGATGCTAAAATGTTCATATCATGTTTATATGATGTTTGATGTGTTATATTTGAAGTTTGGTTGAGTTTAGAATTTATTTGGAATTTATTTGAGTTTTTGGTTAAAAATGGTGAATTGATGAATGTTGAGTTTGATTCTTGGTTTTGGTTAATAAATGGTGTTGTTAAGGTCCCCTTGTTGGTTAGTTATGGTTTGAATACCTTGAGGAACTTGATGGTTGTGTTTGATTATGAGTATTTTGTGTGAATTGGGTAAGAAATGGAAGAACCCAGTTCTTCTTTCCCGAATTCCGGCAGTCCAGAAGATTGGGCGGCCGCACAAAATTGTCTGGGCAACCGCACATCTATCTGAAAGCTTTTGTTCTTGTTTGAGGGCCTTTTTGGGCGACCGCACAGTCCATATTGGGCGGCCGCACAGACCTCTGAAAGTTTACAATTGTTAATTTTCGTGATTGAAGAATGCGTTTTGGTCTAAGTCTTGGGTGTCCTTCAAGTTGACCTTAGTGATCATTGTAGTACACTCTAGTGATAGAATTGGGTCCTTTGTGATCAAGTTTGTGTTTGAAATTAATTAAGTGTTAATTGAGATTATTGGAACACTTTAATTGTGCGTTGTGGTACATTTCACTTTCTTGGTGACTTCTTGGTATGGTTCCCTACTTTGGAACCTTAAGTTGTTTATCCATGCTAAATTATTATTACTTAGCATTTATTTGAAAGCCCAGCTGGCATATTTGTTGCATCGGGCAATGGGAAGGATTATAATGGCAAAGCCAAGTCCATTATAATGTTGACCATTGTTTTGCCCCCTTCTTTACCCCTTTTCCAGATTGGCCTTGGAAAGGATGAGTTAGCTTCCTTTGTGAATGTATCTAGCTACCGGGCATGACTTTGTGTCATGGTCCTTGTCCTTTGTGACACTTTTATGGTTATTGGTTCCGGTACCGGGGTTTTCTCTTCAGCTCTCATGCTATTATGAAGATTTTGATTGGTTGATTATTGAAGCTGCGCAGCGATCCTTTATTTGGATGTTCCGGTTTGGAAAACCTTGGCTATATCCTTTGTTATGTGTTTATTTCCGCTGCTATTTGTTATGTGATGAATGCTATGTGCTATGTGATATTTATTATTGCTTATTGCTTATTGCATCATAGCATGTCATGTAGTTGCATTAGTAACTTATTGAGATTTATCTCACCCCCTTTTCTTTTATCCTTGTTTTTCCTTAACGCCCCCCCAAGGTGCTAAGGAATAGTCTCGCTGATCACGAGAAAGAGGACGTCGAGTGTGGATACGTTCTTTTGGGGAAGGTTGTTATAGGTTGGTTTACATTATGTAAATGTGTAACCTTTTTGGGATAGTTGTACCAAACAATGACGTCATTAAGAATTGTATATTTGTATTTTGTTGGGCATAAACTTGTGGAAGTTTATGATAGTTGTAATTGGTTTTTATAAAACTTGGTTTTGTAAAACTTTGGATCATTTCCTTTTGGTATCAAATGGAATTTTTAACTTCGGTACTTCACAGTTTTGGTTTTAGAGTCGACGTCCAGATCGCGGTCTCGGGCCCGCGGGGTCCAGGGTCGCGACAGTTGGTATCAGAGCTATGGCATTAGCTCTAAGTATAAGTCTAGGTGGATTAGTATGACCTAGGTGGGTAGTAGTGTGCGGAGTGATTAACGGTTGATGTTTTATGCAGGTACTTGGTTACAATGGTTCGTAGAAGGAGTGGTGAAGGTAGTACCGGTAATACAAATCAGAATGACACAAGGGAAGAAGCACGTGCTATGTTTCAAGGCATGTTCGAGGCGGCCATGAAGGCCATACATGATCAAGGTCCGAGGGTAGAACAAGCACCACCCCGCTATGGATTGGAGCAATTTCTCAAACTGAAACCGGTTGAATTCAATGGGGAGCCCGATGTAAGGAAGGCTGAGTTGTGGATTGAGTCGATGGAGAAGATTTATGAGGTATTTGGGTGCACGGATGAAGACAAGGTCCGGTTCGCGGCTTACAAGCTTGTGGGAGCCGCCGAGCATTGGTGGAAAGGTGTTAAAGCTACTTGGGATGATACTCACACGGTGTATGCGTGGGAGTTGTTTGTGCGCAAATTCAAGGAGCATTTCATTCCGGTTGTTGATCAAAACCGAAAGGAGATCGAGCTACTCAACTTGGAGCAAGGATTGTTGTCTATAGAACAATACTCGGCTAAGTTCATAGAATTAGCCCGGTATTACGACTATTTAGTGAGGACCGAGGAACAAAAGGCTATGAGATTCATTCGGGATTGAAGACCTCCATCCGTACTCAACTTATTGCTCAACGGATTGTGACATTCCAAGATGCGGTGGACCGAGCCTATTTGATAGAGCAAGATATTGGGGAACATAAGAGGAAGACCGAGGTGGCCAACCCGAGTAAGCAAGGAGCACAAAGCAAGCCACAACACCGTTCCGACAATCGAGGTAATCCGGGAGCATCATCTCAGTTTAAGGGGCAAACCACACCGAGGAATCCGGGTACTACTCCGGGGATTCAGATTAGGAAGCCTTGTACCTTTTGTCAGAAGGTAGGCCATTCGGAGGATAGGTGTTGGAAAAAGCAAGGCAAGTGTACCAATTGTGGTGAAATGGGGCACTTTGCGAGAGAGTGCACGAGGTACCGAGGTCAAGCATCCGGGTCAGGAGTTGGTATTAATCAGGGTCAGAAAAGGGATGCCGCTGGGAAGCCCAAAGTTCAAGGGAAGGTTTATGCCATGAATCAACAACAAGCTACCGATGATCCATCCGTTATTGGAGGTATTGTTTCTGTGTCTAATGTGAGCGCACGAGCGTTAGTAGATCCAGGATCATCTCATTCATACATTTCTGTGCAATTTGCTTCCATGTTAAATGCTGCATTCGAGTCTTTATCGTACGTGCTAGAGGTGTCGACCCCTATAGGAGAATGCTTGGTTTCTGATCGAGTCTTTCGTGCTTGTGATATGGTTATTTGTGGTCGTGTCCTTTGTGCGGATTTGGTAGTTCTTCCTATCCAAGACTTTGATGTCATTTTGGGTATGGATTGGTTGAGCAAGTTTCATGCTTCCGTTGATTGCCGTAAGAAAACTGTTACTTTTTCTATTCCCGATGTGCCTAAATTTGTGTTTGAGGCTAGTCCTCTGAGTAGAAGGGTTCGCTTAATTTCTTATTTGAAAGCGAGAAAATTATTGCATAGTGGTTGTGAGGGGTATTTGGCTAGTGTTCTTGATACTAGGAAGGAATCCCCTAGTTTGGATAGTGTTCGGGTGGTTCGGGAATTTCCCGATGTTTTCTCTACCAAGTATGATATGCCTCCCGATCGTGAGATTGAGTTTTGTATAGATCTTTTGCCGGGTACGGCTCCAATTTCGAAATCACCTTATAGGTTAGCTCCCGCAGAGTTGAAGGAATTGAAGGTTCAGTTGCAAGAGTTGCTTGATCGAGGGTTTATCCGCCCTAGTGTTTCCCCGTGGGGAGCACCGGTTTTATTTGTGCGGAAGAAAGATGGTTCGTTGAGATTGTGCATCGATTACCGGAAGTTGAATCAGGTTACGGTGAAGAACAAGTATCCTCTACCTCATATTGATGATTTGTTTGATCAGCTTCAAGGGTCCGTGGTTTTCTCTAAACTTGATTTGAGGAGTGGGTACCATCAGTTGAAGGTTCGATCGGAGGATATTCCGAAGACTGCTTTTCGCACTCGTTATGGTCATTATGAGTTCTTGGTTATGCCGTTTGGGTTGACGAACGCGCCGGCCGTGTTTATGGATTTGATGAACCGAGTTTTCCATCCCTATCTTGACTCGTTCGTGGTGGTTTTTATCGATGATATACTTGTTTACTCTAAATCTAGAGAGGAGCACGAGCAACATTTGAGGACAGTTTTATCCGTTCTTGCGAGGGAGAAATTATTTGCGAAGTTCAGTAAATGCGAATTTTGGCTCGAGAAGGTGTCATTTCTGGGTCATGTTATTTCGAAATATGGGATTTCTGTGGATCCTTCAAAGATAGAGGCTATAGTGGATTGGAAGAGACCCGAATCAGTGACAGAGATTAGAAGCTTTCTTGGTTTAGCCGGGTATTATCGAAGATTTATTGAGGGGTTTTCGAGGATCGCTACTCCGATGACTCAGTTGACCTGGAAGAATGTTCCGTTTGTGTGGACCGAGAAATGTGACAAGAGTTTCGAGGAATTGAAGAAGAGGTTGACTACCGCACCGATCTTGACTTTGCCTAATGGGAGCGATGGCCTAGTGATTTACAGTGATGCTTCGAAAGAGGGTTTGGGCTGTGTGTTGATGCAGAATGGGAAAGTAATCGCTTATGCTTCGAGGAAGTTGACCCCTAGTGAACAGAATTACCCCACTCATGATATGGAGTTGGCGGCGATAGTCTTTGCGTTGCACAAATGGAAGCATTACCTTTATGGAGCGAAGTTTGAGATTTTTACCGATCACAAGAGTTTGAAGTACCTATTCTCTCAGAAGGAATTGAACAACCGACAGCGCCGATGGATAGAATTGTTGAAGGATTATGATTGCACGATTTCTTATCATCCGGGGAAGGCGAATGTGGTAGCCGATGGGATTAGTAGAAAGTCTTAAGTGGCTTAGATGATGGTTCGTGAATGGAAAATGCTTGAGGATGTTCGAGATTGGTCTCCTCGTGAATCGATACATGGGGCTATTTTTGCGAATATTAGGGTGTCTCCGACCCTAATTCAAAGGATAAAGGAAGCTCAGAAAGAGGATCCCGAGTTGGTGAAGGTAATGGGTAAATTGAAGGAAAAGAACTTCGAGGATTTTTCTATTAGCTCGAGTGGAGTGTTGACTTTCCGTGGTCGTTTGTGTGTTTCGGATGTTGATGGAATTAAACAGAGAGTTCTTGATGAGGGTCACAAATCGAGATATACTATTCATCCGGGCAGTACGAAGATGTATCAGGATTTGAAGCAACAATTTTGGTGGATTAATATGAAAAGGGAAATAGCGGAGTATGTTTCGAGGTGTTTAACGTGCCAGCAGGTCAAAGCCGAGCATCAGAGACCCGTGGGATTACTTCAGCCGTTAGAGATTCCTGAGTGGAAATGGGAGCATGTGACTATGGATTTCGTTACGGGACTACCTCGTACCCGTAGGAAGTATGACAGTGTTTGGGTAATAGTGGATAGATTGACCAAGAGTGCCCATTTCTTGCCCATTGACATCAGATATTCGATGGAGAAGCTTGCGACCCTTTATATCGATGAGATTGTGAGATTGCATGGGGTTCCGGTTAGCATTGTGTCAGATCGAGACCCGAGGTTTACTTCTAGATTCTGGAAGGCGTTTCAGAAGCTTTGGGTACAGATTTGCGATTCAGTACATCTTTTCATCTCCAGACCGACGGTCAATCCGAGAGGACTATCCAGATTTTGGAGGATATGTTGCGAGCTTGTTCGATAGACTTCTCCGATTCTTGGGATTCGCACCTACCGTTAGTGGAGTTCTCTTACAACAACAGTTATCAGGCTAGTATCGAGATGGCGCCGTATGAGGCTTTGTATGGAAGAAAGTGTAGATCGCCTATTTGTTGGGATGAGGTTGGTGAAGCGAAGATTGTGGGTATTGATTTGCTTCGGGATTCGGTTGAGAAAGTTAGAGTTATCCGGGATAGATTGAAGGCAGCTCAGAGTCGACATAAGAGCTACGCAGATAACCGAAGGCGAGATCTTAGTTTTCAGATTGGTGATTTGGTGTTCTTGAAAGTATCTCCAAAGGTGGGTATTCGTAGGTTTGGGAAGAAAGGCAAATTGGCTCCGAGGTTTATAGGTCCGTTTGAGATTTTGGGAAAGGTTGGACCTCTAGCGTATCGTCTTGCGTTACCACCATCCTTAGACTGGTTGCACAACGTCTTTCACATTTCTATGCTTCGGAAGTATGTTCATGATCCGTCTCACGTGTTACCGAGGGTACCGGAAGATATTGAGCCCGATATGACTTATGAGGAACGACCGGTTCGGATCCTAGATTCTAAAGTCCAAGAGTTGAGGAGCAAGAGCATTGCGATGGTTCGAGTTCTTTGGAGGAATCATAATATCGAGGAGTCGACGTGGGAGCTCCGAGGTGAGATCGAGAGGAAATTTCCGTGGCTTTTTGTTTAAGGTGAGTCTCGTTAAAATTCGGGTCGAATTTTCTCTAAGGGGGAGTGAATGTCACGACCCGAAATCTAGGCTCTATTTTATTAGTAATTAAATGATTTTTACTTAATTATTTGCTTATTTATTTATTTAAATTATTATTTATTTAAATAATTATGTGTGCATTTTAAGTGTTATAATAATTGTGCCTAGCATTTTAATTGGGTCATTTGTGCTAGTGTAGTATTGTTCAGTCTTAATTGTTAGTAGGGAGTGTAGTGTTTGTGTGTAGTGTAGTGGAGGGGGCCTAAGTGTAAATCTTTTAAACATTTCCCTACTCCCTCCCTACTCCTTCCCTCAGCTCCCTCACCTTCTCCCTCACTCTCTCCATCCTATTTCCCAGCTCAAATTCTCTCTCTCTCCATTGTGGGTAAGTTTTCTCTTCTCTTCCTTCTCTCTTCATTTTCTTCCTCTCCCTCTTGTAATCTCTCATTTCTTAAAACATGAACCTTGTTTAGATCGTCGATAGGATCGCGTAGAACCAAAAAGAATTGAATTCCGTCAACTTTGAGAAAATCCAAGTAAGTTACTTTTCCCCCATTTTGATGCTAAAATGTTCATATCATGTTTATATGATGTTTGATGTGTTATATTTGAAGTTTGGTTGAGTTTAGAATTTATTTGGAATTTATTTGAGTTTTTGGTTAAAAATGGTGAATTGATGAATGTTGAGTTTGATTCTTGGTTTTGGTTAATAAATGGTGTTGTTAAGGTCCCCTTGTTGGTTAGTTATGGTTTGAATACCTTGAGGAACTTGATGGTTGTGTTTGATTATGAGTATTTTGTGTGAATTGGGTAAGAAATGGAAGAACCCAGTTCTTCTTTCCCGAATTCCGGCAGTCCAGAAGATTGGGCGGCCGCACAAAATTGTCTGGGCAACCGCACATCTATCTGAAAGCTTTTGTTCTTGTTTGAGGGCCTTTTTGGGCGACCGCACAGTCCATATTGGGCGGCCGCACAGACCTCTGAAAGTTTACAATTGTTAATTTTCGTGATTGAAGAATGCGTTTTGGTCTAAGTCTTGGGTGTCCTTCTAGTTGACCTTAGTGATCATTGTAGTACACTCTAGTGATAGAATTGGGTCCTTTGTGATCAAGTTTGTGTTTGAAATTAATTAAGTGTTAATTGAGATTATTGGAACACTTTAATTGTGCGTTGTGGTACATTTCACTATCTTGGTGACTTCTTGGTATGGTTCCCTACTTTGGAACCTTAAGTTGTTTATCCATGCTAAATTATTATTACTTAGCATTTATTTGAAAGCCCAGCTGACATATTTGTTGCATCGGGCAATGGGAAGGATTATAATGGCAAAGCCAAGTCCATTATAATGTTGACCATTGTTTTGCCCCCTTCTTTACCCCTTTTCCAGATTGGCCTTGGAAAGGATGAGTTAGCTTCCTTTGTGAATGTATCTAGCTACCGGTCATGACTTTGTGTCATGGTCCTTGTCCTTTGTGACACTTTTATGGTTCCGGTACCGGGGTTTTCTCTTCAGCTCTCATGCTATTATGAAGATGTTGATTGGTTGATTATTGAAGCTGCGCAGCGATCCTTTATTTGGATGTTCCGGTTTGGAAAACCTTGGCTATATCCTTTGTTATGTGTTTATTTCCGCTGCTATCTGTTATGTGATGAATGCTATGTGCTATGTGATATTTATTATTGCTTATTGCTTATTGCATCATAGCATGTCATGTAGTTGCATTAGTAACTTATTGAGATTTATCTCACCCCCTTTTCTTTTATCCTTGTTTTTCCTTAACCCCCCCCCCCAGGTGCTAAGGAATAGTCTCGCAGATCACGAGAAAGAGGACGTCGAGTGTGGATACGTTCTTTTGGGGAAGGTTGTTATAGGTTGGTTTACATTATGTAAATGTGTAACCTTTTTGGGATAGTTGTACCAAACAATGACGTCATTAAGAATTGTATATTTGTATTTTGTTGGGCATAAACTTGTGGAAGTTTATGATAGTTGTAATTGGTTTTTATCAAACTTGGTTTTGTAAAACTTTGGATCATTTCCTTTTGGTATCAAATGGAATTTTTAACTTCGGTACTTCACAGTTTTGGTTTTAGAGTCGACGTCCAGATCGCGGTCTCGGGCCCGCGGGGTCCGGGGTCGTGACACGTGAATTCGTCGGTAGGTGGTTAAGACCTTTAGAGGAATGATTGGACCACCTTCTATTACTTACATTAACCGGTCATCGATTGAGTTCATATACTTTATCATACGAGATTTCCAGACACCAAACTCATTGACGTTCAACAACGGAATGGTAGTGATGATGAACGACTGCATGATTTTTCCTGCCATGGTATCGGCAATACAAGCTGCAAAGCTTGGAAATTTCTTTCAAAATTCCAAGCTCTGATACCAATTGTTAGTCCCAATTGGTAGGAAAATAGGCTAGAGGGGGGGGGGGGTGAATAGCCTATTTAAAACTTTTCTAGAAACACTTTTAAATTCAAAGTCACTTATCAGTTTGCAAACTATTATCAGTAAGCGCAGCGGAGAAGCTATGACTAAGTTTTAACTCACACTTAAATCGGTAAGAAATAGTTTTCAGAGCTTAGTTTAAACACAAGTTGTTTCCAAAAGTTCAATGCAGTTTCAAGAGATTGGTCAATGGAAATTACAATGAATCAGTACGAACATATGCAATCTGGCGGTGTTAGAATTCCAACCGGCAAAGATAAAGTAAGCAATAGAGACACAAGGATTTGGAGAGGTTCACAGTGTAAATACTGCTACGTCCTCTACCAAGTTTGGTCAGAACTTGGATTTGGGTTAAGAGTACTATTAGATATCTCTAGTCTATTACAAGCACGGCTTTGCCGGAAACAAAGACTAAATTCTAGAGATCACTAATGGATCGTAATACAAATCTGACCAAGTGTTTTTGAGCGGCAAGTTCAGGAGAACTTATCTCACTCAGGTGGGTGTGTGAATAACTTAAACAACGTATTCCTTAAATGATCTAGTTCGGGAATACTAACAATGTTGTTTGAGTTGGTGTACAAGTGTATGTCCTATTAAATGATCTAATGATTATCTGGACACATAATGTTTGAGTCTTTAATGAATACTCAAAAACATTCAACTCTCTTAAATGCTCTATTTTCACCAACCTTCTTCAATGCTCTAAGTCCACTATTTATAAGAGGAGTGAATGTCTTGAGTCTTGTAGAAGAAGGCTTGCAATTTGAATATCCAGCTGGGTAGTTGAGGAGCATTAAATGCGGTATCTTTAGCATTAATGGCGAAGTCTGATGGGTAAAGACCCCTTTGTCTCAACCGGTTACCTGCAAAAGCAAGTAGAGACAGAGTATAGCTAAAAGTAGCTATGTGTCAGACGGCGCAGTAATCACTACAGAGCAGGTAAACTACTTTTTGATAAAACAGTATGAAAGGATAGGGACAATCAGCAAGGTTGACTTTAAGATGGAACGATGTAACCTGACTGACAATACAGACTGTCTTTTCTTTATTGGCATGTTGAGAATGAAGTTGATCGGCAACTTGTGTAGCAAGTTGATCGGCAACTTGTTGAATTTTGAGAATAGAGTTGATCGGCAACTTGTTTACTGGTCTGCTGATTTGCTTCCTCTTGCTGGTTTGCCTTGTATGAAGAGATGTAATACACCTGTGCAGATCACAAAGAATCCTAAGGGTACCTAAAGAGGTTCTAATAAAATTGGGGGATCCTAAGTGAAGACATGATTGGGATTAAGTAATTCTAGTGACTAGGAATCTATTTGAACAACACCTTAAATTCGGATTTCCATTATTTATGTTATACTTTATTATTTTGTTCTTCCAAGATAAGGATATAAGGTCCCATTATATGATTGACAATACAATAAAGTGAATCATATTTAATGGAACACTTTCTTATTCGAAATAAAAAAATATCCATAATCTTCTAATGAAGAAACCAAAATAATATTTCTACTTAAAGTAGGAACATCACAACATTTGTTCAAAACAAATATGAACCCATTAGGTAAAGACACTTCGCAAGTTCCTATGATTAATGTTGCAACCATTTCATCATTATCAACACATAGGTTAATCTTTACTCTTTTATGTAGTCTTTCTATTTCTCAAGTCTTACACATTTATACAAATATGGGATCCATAGCCGGTATCTAATACCTAAGAACTTAGATGTAGAAAGTTAAACATAAATACTTGAAGTGGTAGTCCTACTACCCTTCCTTTTGATCTTTTCATTCAAATTGTAATTTCTCATATGGTCAATCACATTGCCATGGGAGGAATTACATCCTCAGGATTTTAGATTTAGCCACAAATATTTTCTTTTAGGCTTGACAACTCTTGTCTTGCCTTTATCTTAAATTCATATCCTCATTAACCTTTAGAATTTGAGAAAGTTTCCATTTGATATTAAGACTTAGCATTTTAAACATCAAATGTCGCTTATGAATTAATATCAAATCCGTTGTTACTTCCAAACTAACTTGATTATCAAGCCAATAAGTTAATTAATATGTCTCTCTATGTTCAGAACATGAGAACTTATTAATATACCTTTCATTCGTCAATTAAATGTTAGGCTCTAATCAATCTCAAACTTTTCTTGCCTTTCTTGCTTTTAGGAACTCTTCCTACGTGATTGATTATCACATAAGCATTCATGTGTTTTAGATACTTCTAAAGTTCCAAACACTTGGTAGCAAGTCGTAGGATAATTGACATCTATAGAATCATCCACATGTTTCTAATCAATGTCTTTGTCCGTCCTTAAGGCAATAGGTTTCTTAGGAATGGGATTCATTAAGAATTCATAACTTCCGGTCTTGCTTTAGAACAATTCTTAAGCTCATGACTAGGTTAAGGAAGTTAATCTTATTATTTTAAATGGGGTTTAATTGCAGTAATTATACATGATTAAAGTTTAAGACATTCTACACAAATATGCAAATAAATGTAAACATATATTTCATACCATTATCATTTAGAGATATTTAATATATTTCATAAATACTCCCACTAAATTATACACCTTCAAATACAACAATTGTATAATATAATTTATATGGGCTAAGATCCATATTTCACTTGATCTTACGTCCGCGATGGCAAGATGGATAAAATCAAGCTATTTAGGTAGATAACTCCTTATCAATCATATCATATACTCCCTCCGTCCCACTAGAAGTGAGACTAGAGGAGTGGGCACAATATTTAAGATAAAGTGATATATATGTGGTAGAAAATGAAGAGAGAGAATGAGTGGGGTAAATAGTAGTGTTGGTTGAATAAAATGAGTTGTGGAAAATGAAGAGAGAGAATGAGTGGGGTTAAATGGTGGGGAATGATGAATATAAGTATATTAAAACATTTCCATTTTGGGTAATCTCACTTGATGTGGGACAGACCAAAAAGGAAAGAAGTCTCACTTCTAGTGGGACGGATGGAGTATGACTCTTAGGCATTTTATGAGATTTTAGACATCTTATTTCTAACATGTTTTAATCACATCTTGTGCTTTAGTCCCATAACCCTTATGATAGCCTAATTAAGTCAAACCACGTTAAATGTATAGGAACCACTCTTTCACTCATCATGCTCATACACAGATAGAATTAATGCGCCTCGCGATGGTTGGAGCCTGCATAAAACTACCCGGTGTACTCACATGTGTTTTAATAATGGATTGACACATGACTTAAATTTTCAAAAAGGTTCTTTCATATAGAGACATGCATCATATATTTAATTATGTCAAACATAATATAATATAGTCTTTGCATAATGTATGTTAACTAATCAAATTAATTAACAGAGACAAAATCTTGTGATTCAATTATGAAGAAAAATTATGGGGAAGGAATCTAAATTATCTGTAAACAATTTACAGATTGGATATTTCATTCGCATTCCCAGAAACAAGGCGTAAGCCTGCCATTGGTCCATGCAATGAATCAATCCAAATTTAGTTTCCTTCTTTCGCAAACAATTTGCACTTTGCTCATAGGGATAAATTCTGAAACTTTTTTTTCCGCAGAACATCTAAAAATTGAGAGCACAAAACGCACGGTCGAAACTAAACCAAAAGGCATCCACATTCCCGTACTAAGATCAAGAAACCAAGTAACTTCTCTATACGGTCGAAACTAAGCCAAAAGGCATCCACATTCCCGTATAGATTGGTCACTTGTTTCAAGATCATTCATTGTCTTATCAATTTCATAAATTATAGTAATTCTGAACTCTTCAGAACTCTGATTTCTGCAATTTTCTGGATTAAATCATATTTTAGGAAACACGGTGTCGAAAACCAGCCATCTGAAACCATATTCGATTTCTGATTCGAATTCTGTAAACTATTTACAGAACAATCAGAAAAACAGAAAACAAAACAAAACTGATAGGAAAATAAGGCCAGCCATACGGCTGAAAAGAAGCCATGCGGCTTCCAAGCCGCCGTACGGTGCCCATACCCAGATTCCCAGATGTTTAGAATTTCTTAAATTCGACCAATCCCAATATCGTGTTCATGCATTAATCAGATTAAATCAACACGAATTTACAGATTACGAATTTAACTAGATCTAACCAAT
This sequence comes from Campanula takesimana, assembly GCA_026119855.1. Lineage (NCBI taxonomy): Eukaryota > Viridiplantae > Streptophyta > Magnoliopsida > Asterales > Campanulaceae > Campanula > Campanula takesimana. The sequence goes on from JAOWBW010001650.1 coordinate 134,935, forward strand.
ATCATGAATAAACAATTTATTGCATATATAAATTAGATCCAAATTATCAATACACATAATCCAATTACTTATTGATAATCCCAACATGCAATTATTCATATAGATCATATCAACATAATAATTACATCATCCCCATATTCATGCTCATAAATTTTATATCGCATATAAAATTCAAATCACACATTCATCTTTATCATCATGCAAAATTCATATAATCGAATTAAATAATTTAAACATGATGTATTAAAATAATAAACGATGAACGGGCTCTGATACCACTGTTGGGTTTTGATACATCATGCGCAGCGGAATAAAACATAAGATCAAACACCCATGAGCCCGGATTCGTGCATGTTGATTAGATTAAATACAAGATGAAAGAAAACATACCCTTGAAGATCGAATCCATGAACACGGACTTTAAGGTGCTAAAGAAAATACCATCTATCGGTATCCACACGTCGAACGGATATCAAGAACACCTTCTTGAACAGGATTGCTAGACCCAAGGCTTGATGAAGAAACGATTTCTTCGTATGAATTATTTTGCTTTATTTATTATTGTATTTTGATGATCTGAATCACAAAATAAATAATCCTACCTCTTTATAATTTATTGTTTCTAAAACAATTGTTATTGATTTCCAAAATTAACATTAGAGGCTGTCAAACCCGGCTGCATATCTTATATGAGGGTCTGACCTAATTCCGTTTGGGATTGAGATTCCTTGTCGTACAAGAAAACTGAACAAACTGTACAGTTACTAGGGGCCAGCCGTACGGCTCACGAGGAGCCGTACGGTGGCAATGTAGCCGTACGGTTGGCCAGTCTAAAATCCCAGATTTTTGCCTTTTTCAATCCGTTCTTTTGTGTGTGACCCAATAGGATTGTACTAAGTTGGCAACGAGTCTGAATGAGTTAGAACTCGTAAGTCATAAGCGGACTCTAGCAAGCCATTATGACTACCCAATTAGTAAAACTTTGAAAGTCCAAAGTTACCTTATAGAACATATCACAATCCCTTTGTCACACGATATCATATTGGACATAAGTCATGGTCCACGTCAACTTATGTTGTCCAATGCTTTCTCGATCCCGAGTAGATTGATATGAGCAAATGACATTGAAAACTTCAATTCATTTGGGTACGGCCGTACACTATTATCAATTTCACTCATCGAGTGGCCAAGCAGATATCTCTCTTGAGAGAGGGACAAATCCCATCTTGACTTATCATTCTTCCTACAAGAATCCGTTTATGCCAATCGTAGCCTTTATAACCACTCGGTAAAGGGTAGCGTTTGAGTATATCAAACATAATGTTCATCATGGGGAAGATCATGATAATCTCAGGTCTAAGGATTCAAATGGTATGACTATTATAAGATTTAATTATGATATTTGACCATGACATAAATCTCATAACGGGTCTATCCAGTACCTTGTTCTCCAACAAGTACCCACAAGTTTAATCCGTATCCTATACACCATAACCACCCGGCTAGGGACAATGATTATTATAATAAACATGCAAAAAATATAATAATCGGGTTTGTCATCTCTATAATAATGAAGCTATGATGTAGCGCATAGGTCTTTCTCAATGGCCTAAAGCATAATATCCAACAAATACATTTATTAGATTTAGGTGTGATTTTCCAAGACAACACTTTTCTCAAAAGCATCACGTCACAAATCTTTATGAAATACAAGCCAAGTATTCTTTCATTCCATATCTTATATGGTATAATGAACCACCTTAGACGAATCTCAATTTAGTGTACGCGCAGCTGTTTTCAGAACATAATCCAGAAGGATAATTAAAGATCAGTTTGACTTATCATGAGGCGAAAAACTTTATTTTATAGACTGTTGGGTATGCCCACTTATATCTCAGTATTCAATGTATAGGATTGATTAGATTTGATTGATCCATCACCTAAGTTTTATTTCATGGACTTTAGACCCATATGTAAGAAGTATTTATACTTCATTTTTTAGGTAGTCCATTTGAATTGACTAGGCTTAGGAATAGGGCAAAATATCAAGATTCAAAGAAAAATCACAATGTTGATACAAGGCTCGCGCCATGTGCCTATAGCCTGCGCCTAGGGATGGCCAAAACCGGTTCCGGGCCTTGTTCCGGTTCGGCAAAAGGGTGACCCTGAACCGGCCCGCGCTTACCCCGGTTCTGGTTCCGGTTTGGTACAATCCGGTTCCGGTACGGTTCCGGTCCGGTTCCGGTCCCCCACTTTAAAATTATTGAAAAACAAGGGATTTTCAGTCCGGTTACGGTTCCGGTTCCGGTCCGGTTCGGCATATATGTGACCCTGAACCGGCCTGGATGCCTTGCGGTTCCGGTTCGTCCGGTTCCGGTTTCCACCCCGGTTTGCTCCGGTTCCGGGCTTTTTCGGTCCGGTTTTCCGCTCCAGTTCGGTTTGGCCATCCCTACCTGCGCCTATGCCTCTCATAGACACGCGCTATGATACGCGCCCCTTTTGGCTCATGCGCCTCTCATTGATATAATTCAACACTTGGTGATTTATTGAAGACAAGAAGACTTGATGAGATTCAAAGTATGCCAATGATCCAACGGTGGATAAATAACACGTGTGCATCTAGATTTGAGGACACCTGTCCACAGCGGTCATATTTGTGTTATGTGTCTAACGGCTATAAAAGGACACGTGCTTCACTCAATGAGCTCCAGCACATCTGTCCTTTGATCTTATCCATAAGGGATTTCCAACGGCTAGTTTTTGGGGCTCTACTATAAATACCCCATAACTTCAACCATTTGAAGTTGCTAAGCATTTCAGAATTTCTCTCTCAAGCATTTATTGAAGAATACCCTTTGAATTCCCAAGATTCCTCAAGAACATCTTCATACCTTCATACTTAGCCCAGATCCTCAAGCAAAAACACTTTACTTTTATTGTGCTCTAAATCTCATAGATCTAAAGATCCTTAAAACTAAGAACACACACGCACCTCTTTAAGTTTGATCACTTAGATCTTTCTTTAAGAGATACACCGGTTTTGTCTAGGATTTGTTATTTCATAGAATATTAGATCTTGAGTTAGTGTATAAGCTCAAATGTTGTAATTTGTAACACTCTTTCATAATATAAGATCTCCATTAGAAATCCAAGACTAACCATCTTGGTAGAGGACGTAGATCATTTCCCGATCGGACCTCTCCAAATAGCATGTATTAATATCTTGTCATTTACTTTCAAGTTATTATCTTATCTCACTATTTGCTTGTTTTTCAAGCTTAACAGCTTGGGTGCTGATTCGATATGGCAAACTCAAAACCTTCGGCAACTTCTAACTACACACACGTTCCAGTTTTTTATGAAGATCATTTTGACGTGTGGAAATTCAGCATCTTGACCCATCTCACCTCAATCGATGAAAGGCTTCATGACACCGTGGTTTATGGACCTTACATCCCAATGAAACCAAAGGAAGAATGGACTGAAGAAGAATTGAGAAGAGTTGCAAATGATGGGAAAGCAAGAAACATTCTCCTCAGCACTCTTAGCACGGCTATGAAACAACAAGTCATGCATTGTGCTGCCGCCAATGAATTGTGGGATGCTATTGAAGAGCATATTGAAGGAGACACTGTTTGCAAGGAGAACAAGAGATACGAAGTGACACGCCCCAAGTCCCGGGATTCCCTAATAGAACCTCGAACCTGGTGCGCGTAACTAACAAGAAACAAGAAACTAACGGGAAACAGGAACAATACCTGTTAAAAACAAAACTGACAAGATATATATACTCAAGAGTAGGGAGCTAAGATAGCTCACACGAGTTCTAGACCAAGAAAATTAAAACCAAATTGGTTACATACAGCGGAAGACATGCCTAGCAAATAAGCTAGCAACAAGAACTGTCTAGGGACAACAAATACTACCCCAATACAAGCCCAGAGTTTATTAACTCATACAAGATCGTCCTTACCAAAGTATAAAAGGACACTAACTTCGAACAAGAATATCCTGCTGAGTAAATTCCCAGCTAAGTCGAGCCTCACTGCGTACTATCCCCTGCTTTCCTGGGGGGGGGGGGGAAACAATTAAACAAATAAAGGGTGACATAAATCTCAGTAAGCTATTAACATGCAACTATATGTCATGTTATCATGCAATACAAGTAGATACTCAACTAAACATATATCAAGTATCATCAAGTAACAAGTATAGGAGAGGCTAAGCCAACCCAACAAGTAATCAAGCTCAAGATATGATCAGGTAACAAGTAGTCAAGTAGTGTGAGAGGCTAGACCAGCTCACCAAGATGCACATAGGCCTATCACGCATTGTACCTGAATCCTTCCTTATTCCTCCCAAGAATACCATTTGTTGTCGATGCTTTTCTAGCTGAGGACAACCAAGAACAAGAACAAGAACTGCTGTGCAGTATATAAGAAGACCTAGTAACCAGTGTCATCCACAAGAACAAGATCCATGAGGTGTTCAAGACAATCGCATTCACTTAGGTCAGGCTTATTGCTCTAACCAAGGAAGCTATGCCCTTACTATGGCCGGTAGTAAGGGGTCAAGCAGAAATACATAGGGACCCGATTGTCACTTAAACCCCAGCTCTCGCGACAAGCGTGAACCTATATATTTTCGAACAAGCAAGGAGAACCAGCTGGACTCACTAAGAATGCACAAGTAGATGTTTACTTGAACTACGAGAATAGAACTAAGTCCCATAATAGTGGACCAGTCTTTATGCACCATGTAATCATGTATCATGTGCTCACGAGAATATGCACCATGTAGTCATGTATCATGTGCTCACGAGAATATGCACTATGTAGTCATGTATCATGTGCTCACGAGAATATAAGTACACGTACTCAATTATTGCGAATACCAATCAAGTTCAACTATGGCACGTAAGTGTCCATATAACACGATCAATCCAAGTTAGGGTCTATTAATAACAGACCTCAATCACGTAGTAGGGTATATCATTTAGTCACATGCCAAGTTTGCACGTACATATTTATGTCACGTTTAACACATTAAGGTGTCTATCACGATACCCTTACTATCAAGTAGAGCCCAATACCTTAGACTCTAAACACGTAGTAGAATAGGTCACATTGTACCTAGACACAGTCATACTTCACGTATATGTATCGTTAATAATCGAATACATTTTCTAACACATATTGTGTTCTATAACCATTCTTATTAACTTAAATCGTAGTATTCACGATTATATGAATTATCTTCATATTACACTAGTCCTTATTTTCTTTAGGAACTCATTTCAAGACAAGATATCTTCTTTATATTTTATATACTTCATTGAGTATATACACGATTAAAAACTAAATCATTTACACTTTAGTGCTTATTTATAGCACTTCCAATATACACGTATCAAGTTCAAGTATGTAGTAGAGTTAATCATTCTCTATCTAGTTCCATAACCCAATTCTTTGGTTATTCATACTATGTACCAATCAATCAAGAAGCCACATTCTATCAAGTAAATATATGCAAGATTTTCATATACACATCAAGACTCTTTCAAGTTTATTACCATACACCTATATTGGTGTCAAGGCACGTACAAGATTTTATAATCTTATATTCAAGTCTTAATCCACTTATTTGGATGTTCAAGTCATGTACAAGATTTTATTGTCTTATATTTCAAGTTACTGTCTCATCTTAAGACATTCAAGACATATACAAGATTTTATCATCTTATATTCAAGTTCTCAATCCATTTCTTTGGATGGTTAAACATGTACAAGAGTTAAACATCTTACTTCGAGTTCAAGCTAGGAAGATGAATTATACATCTTTCACGTATTAATTTCTAATCCTTTTCTTAGGACATTCAAGGTCAAGACATTAGTTGGTGCCCCTAAGGTACACAACATTAACTTCAAGACACATAAAAGAGTTACCACTCTTATACTAAAGTTATCATTTAATTATGATTCAAGTCCACATTTCATTTGTTCACAAAGGGACTATTTTTCAGTACTAGAGTGTTCTAGAACACTTATCTAGGCCATCTAGGGTAGTACCCTAAACCTAGACCAAGACTACTTCAAGTTCAAATTAAGTAAATGAGCTATACCACTCATACTTACAAGTTCATAATCCCCTACATAGGATATTCAAGCTCAAGACACTAATTTGGTGCTCTCACGGTGCACAAACATTAGTTCCAAGACAAGCATAACACATAAGTGCTTGTTCATAGCACTTTCAAGACATATAAAAGAGTTGTTACTCTTATACTTAAGTTCTCATTTGAGTTCTATAAGTGTCCATGTACAAGACTAAGTTCTCATTTTAATTAAATGAGTATACAGGTTTAAAACCAAGTTCTGATGCCCCTAAGGTGTCACAACACTTGCTAGGACATCTTATACTAAGGTTATATACCTTAACTAGAGTTACTTCCAACTTATACAAACTTTAAACAACATTTTGTTCTTCAGGTAACTGTGCGGTCGCCTAAAATAGCCTGTGCGGTCGCACACAAGCAGGTCAATTCCTTTGAAAAACCTTTCAGAAAGATGGGCGGTCGCCCAAGGATTTTTGTGCGGTCGCACAAGGTACCAAAATGCGAAATTTTTATTTCTTTCACAGGTTAAGAAATCTCCGTCCCCAAACGTAGAAGTAACTTTCTATTAACATTTTAATACACCCAGGAGTATACAAACATTTTCTTAACACCTATTTTCAAGCTCAATTCATTTCTTTTATCGTCCCATAAATAATAGGACAATTTCCTTTTATTCCATTTCAATATTTCACCGTCCCCAAAAGTATAAGTACAATTTTATTTTATACTAATATACCCATCTAGGGATACTTCCATTCATTTCCCCGTACCACAAATAATGGTACGATTTTTCTAATAATATTTAAATCAAGTTACTATTTTACCGTCTCACGAATAGGAGTGTAATTTTCTTATTAACTTGCAAACCCATTTAGCATGCTCTGTACCATGAAATACTCCCTTCGTCCCAATTTAACAAGTATCACAAAAATTGCCCAAAACACAATTTTAACAAGAACAAGTAGCGGGAATAACATATATGCATGTTATTACAAGTAAGGGGGAGTCAATAACTTACCTAGTCAAAAATCAAGTTGACCCAAATAAATTTCTGATCGGCCTGGAACGCTCTATTCAACGCCACGAATATTTATCCGGGACCGGAATCAAGAACAGAGGAATAATTAATCGCGAGGAGTCGAGAATAGGGAAAAATTGAACTCCCTTCTATGGAACAGAGGAAAGAACGAGAAAGCTTGAGAATATGAATTGCCTTTTTCTCAGGCAAACACACTTTATATACTTGGAACTTTCCAAGAATTGCAACTAGGCCCCTCAAGTTCTAACTTTGACAAAAAGGCCCCTAAACTTTCAACTTTGACATTTAACCACCTTAACTTTCTAACGCAGTTAAATAATTAACTCAAATAAAATAGCATATAAATATGCTAGCCAAGAATTTAACAAACACGTTAAATATTTAACAAGAATAAAGATGGGCGTTACACGAAGTGCAAAAGAGATTCAACAATTTCTCTAAACTCCCCGGTGAAACATTTAGACAGACTTATGAACGCTATTGTGAAATTATCAATCTCTATATATCACTTGGAAAGAAGTTCTCTAATAAGGAATTAAATACTAATTTCCTTGCTGCTTTTAGATCAAGATACCTACATAAATCTAGCGCCCTTGAAGACGCTGGAACTTTAGATGTATGGACTTTAAGGAACCTTTATGCAAATCTCAAGGTTTATGAGCTCAAACTTCAGCGCATCAGTGAAACTAAAGGAAAATCAAAATCCATAGCAATGGTGGCGCATAGAGAGGAAGCGCCTACGCCGGAGGAGAAAAGTTCTGATCCCAAAATTTCTACTTCTGAGCTATTAGACATGGATGATGAAGACTTCGCTTTATTTGTGAAGAGAATCCAGAAGTTCAGAAAATTCTCAAAACCCGGCTCATTCAACAAAGCCCAAGGATCTACAAGCAGAGCTCCTCCAAAGTTCACAAAGAGCAGTGATTAAAAAAGGAAAGAAGACCTTGTTTGTTTTAATTGCAGGAAACCAGGACACTTTGCTTCAAGCTGCCCAATTCCCAAATTTGAGTACATGCAGAAGAAAAGCAGCCATACTCCCAAATCAACTCCCAAATTCACTTGTCACAAGGGAATGGTTGCTGAAGAAGAATCACCAGTAAATGAGCAGAACACTTGGATTGAAACAGACTCAGAAGAGAGCGATGAAGATTCTGATGATGGACTCGTTTGTTTGGTGGAAAAGGATGATGAAGATGAAGCTTATGATTCTGATGATGACTACTCAAATGATGTTCCTGATATGAATGTCTTTAATAAACCAATCAAGAAATCTGCAGGTTTTCAAGAGGTGAAAAAGAAGAAAGGACCAACCATCAGCGAGCTCGTTGAACAAGGATTTCTCACTCCGGCTCAAAGCGATGGTGGATTGTTATTTTTTAGATGTGATCTGAGTGCTAGAAGCAAACTCAGAAAGAGTGAATATGTTAGACCTCAAGTTGCACCTATTCCTACAATCAATCATGATAAGGATATTGTAAAGCAAGAAAAATTATTCAAAGAGGCTGAAAAGGTAATCAGATTTTTAGCGATATGAAGGAAGCTTTAGCACTATCATGTGATGAAATTTCCCAGCTTAAGACTGAGAAATCTCTATTAAAATCTGAACTCACCCTCCTTAAGGAGCAGATAAAGAGTATGACTCCTCTTACTACTAAAAACACTTATCTAACGGAACAAAACTCACTTCTTAAAGTTCAAAATGATGAATTGGTCATTCAAATTACTGATCTTAAAAAGATTACAAATGAGTGGTCCAATTCTCGCGTCACTATGGATGGTATCTTTGAGTCCCAAGAGGCCAGTGGTGATAAAAGTGGCTTGGGATTCATATCATCAACTAGTGAAAACTTTAAGTGTGATGTTTATGTTGAAAGAGACAGTGAATTTACAACTCAGCAAACTCATGAAATTCCCAAGGAGAAACATTCTAATTCAATGGGTAAAGGAAAGGAAAAAGTCAAGAGACAAACATTCCATTATGTCTACCAAACGAAACAATTTGGGAAAGCTAAAGAAAAGGAAGTATCTACATATGAATCATCCTTTAGCAAAATCATTCTTGAAACAAGGCACGCTCCTTCTCCGAGTGCACATTATGCGCCTAGGAGCCACGCGCCTCACCACCGTGCGCCTCCTAGCCCTATGCGCCCTCCAAGAAAAAGCACTCCAAAATTTCAAAAGAAGGATTTTGTTAAGGCTGGCTCATCTGACCCAAAGAAGAATGCTATCCCAAAGAAAAGTAAAGAGTTTGTAAAAACTCATGTGATTGGTGGCTTTCATCATTGTTCTATTTGTGATTGTTCGGAACATAAGGCCATTGAATGCCTTTTGAGATTCACTCCCAATGCCAACGGACGTAAAAATCCTAAGGTCAAGCAAGAGTGGGTCATCAAAAGTTGCTAACTCTAGGACCCGAAAAGGAATAAAGGGGACCTGCTTTAAATGTTTATATTTAAGGTTCTTTGCTTCATGGCTGGATCTTCAAAAGCTAAAACGTATGAATGTATTCTCGATAGTGGGTGTTCACGACACATGACTGGAGATGAATCCTTACTTGAAGATGTTCATGAAGAAATAGGTCCCTCCGTAACATTTGGTGATAATAACAAAGGTCAAATTGTAGCATATGGAAAGCTCAAGAAAGACAAAGTGTGCATTGAAAGAGTCTCTCTCGTTGAAGGGTTCAAGCACAATTTATTATCCATATCTCAATTCTGCGACAAAGGATTAGAATGCCATTTTACCTCAACTCAATGTCTTATCAAGAATGGTAAAACTGGAGCTACATTACTCACAGGATATCGTAAGACAAATATTTATATTATTGATTTCCATAGTATGAACTCTAGTACTAATCTTTGTTTTGTAGCTAAAAGTGTGAGCGAAAATAGTTGGCTGTGGCACAAGCGCTTAAGTCACTTGAACTTCAAGTATCTATCTAAACTCAGCAGGAATAATCTTGTTAAAGGAATTCCCAAAGTTGCTGATCATCATGACAAGAAGTGCGCCGCGTGTCAACTTGGAAAACAACCCAAGTAGTCTTTCTCCAGCTTGACAAATCCCTCAACTTCTAGATGTTTGCAACTGCTGCACATTGATCTTTTTGGACCAGTTACCACTGCAAGTGTTAGAGGAAACAAGTATAATCTAGTTGTGGTGGATGATTACTCAAGATACACATGGGTGGAAATGATGATTACAAAAGACAATTGCTATGACATTCTTACCACCTTATTCAGACTGCTCCAAACCCAAAAAGAAGAGGACATCGTTAGTGTTCGATCCGACAATGGAACAGAATTCAAGAACAACGGTATTGCTCGATACTGCGACGATCATGGGATAGATCACAAATTTTCAACAGCTGGAGTTCCTAAAAAAAATGGAGTTGTGGAAAGAAAGAATAGGACGTTGATTGAAGCGGAAAAGACGATGATAGCTGAAGCCAAATTGCCTAAGTACTTTTGGGAAGAAGCTGTCAACACCGCATGTTTTACTCAAAATCATTCCCTCATCAACAAACTTCACAACAAGACTCCGTATGAACAATGGCGTGGAAGAACTCCCAACATTGCATTCTTCAAGATCTTTGGTTGCAAATGTTATATCATCTACAACGGAAATGAACATAGAGGTAAATTCGATGCCAAAGCTGACGAAGGTATTTTTGTTGGGTATGCCAAACATTCTAAAGCTTTTCGCATTTTTAATAGATCTACATTAGTGATAGTTAAATCTGTACATATTACATTTGATGAACATTCTCTCCTTGAGCCACATTTGGCTCCAAATGTTATTGATGATTCTATTGAGTTAAATGAGACAGGTGCTCCTATTCATGTTGCGCTTACACAAGATCAGAATACATCAACTCAAGGAAATCCATCTACATCAGTTGCGCTAAACTTCGATGATAGCGCACCGAGTGAAGATTCAGCTGCACCGTACTATGCGCCTATTTTCACTCCTGCGCCCCACTCAAATGTTGCACCTGGTGTCACTCCCATTTTCAATGCTGAACCAGTTCAACCCCCTAACTTTGATGATTTTGAAGCTGGTGAAGATGTACCAATTGAAGACCTTCAAGTTACTACAACCCAACCTAACATACCTCCCGAAATTCGTGAAGTTAGAGGTCACCCAATCAATAACATCAATGGTGATCTACATGTTGGTGTTCGTACAAAGAGAGCTACAAACTTTGATGCTTACACTGCATTTATCTCTCAAATTGAACCGAAGAATGCTGATGAAGCGCTCCAAGATCCTAATTGGGTTATTGCAATGCAAGAAGAACTCAATTAATTTGAACGATGTAAGGTTTGGGCCCTTGTTCCAAGACCAACTGATCAAGGAGTGATTGGTACGAAATGGGTGTTCAGAAACAAGATGGACGAGAATGGAACCATCACAAGAAACAAAGCAATATTGGTTGCACAAGGCTATAGGCAAGAGGAAGGAATCGACTACGAAGAAACTTTTGCACCCGTAGCAAGACTTGAAGCTATCAGACTCTTTCTAGCTTACGCCGCTCACAAGAACTTCAAGTTATAAAAAATGGATGTGAAAAACGCGTTTCTAAATGGTGAACTCCAAGAACAAGTCTACGTAGCTCAACCACCTGGGTGTTTGAAGATTCACAATTCCTAAATCATGTGTACAAACTCCAAAAAGCTTTGTATGGGCTCAAACAAGCGCCAAGAGCATGGTATGATACTGTAACACCCCCCACTTTTCACAAACTAATGAATAATAACATAATATGAATAAATCCCAAAATCAGAATGCCCAACGGCTACAAATAACCACAATTCAAACTTTAACCAACATTCAAACTCAAAACGGATAGTACAAGTCACTAGCTCAAACGGTAATTAACTGAAAGAAAAGTCTAAAAACTTAACCGTAATGGAAAACATAACCACTAACTAACTTTTACTAAAAGATAACTCCTATGCCGCCGAACCTTGCGACTCTTGATCTGCTTATTTATAACCTGGAGAGAAATAAGAATGAAAGGAATAAGAGAACAATACCCAGTAAGTTCATACGGGATCCCCTCGGGTACTAAGAGGAGATGACCGAAACGAACGGTAACAATGAATTAACAATGAAGGGATATAACTCAAGAATCAAACAAGTACTCAGTTTGAAAAGAACATTTACCAAAAATGTTAACAACTCATTACTTTGAAAACATGTGGTTTCAGAAGTCAGTTTCCAAAACATAACTTTTCACAAAACACTTTACTTCACTTTACTTTACTTTACTTCACTTCACTTCACTTTACTTAATTTAGGGATTACGCACACGCTGTATGCAGGGCTCGGGTTTCTACTGACCGCACCCAATATCGGTGTATCATGATAACCTACGCTACTTCATCAAGCAAAGCAAAGGGGTCCACATGTTCATCTTAGAACTATGGATAACTATAAAGGGTCCACTTATCCGTTTCAGGATTATGGATAACTGTAAGGGGTCCACTTATCCGTTTCGGGATTATGGATAACTGTAAGTCACTTTACTTATTACAAAACTTCACTTTAAAGAGCTTTATAAAACAAAGCTTAACTTTACAAAACTTTACTTGATCACTTTTTAAAATAAGGTGTACATTTCACTTTAGACACCAAAATCACAATACCAATCATACGCATGATAGCCCAATTGAACAACAATAACATCAATAGGGCGGATAACAAGGAACGGTAACATTCGCGGAACGGAATAGTTATTAAAACACTACCTAGCCATATAGGTAGATTACTTTTATTAAAACCAGAGATTGGGAATCCTAAACAAGGATTGAAGCCAAATATACTACTAAGAACGTAATTCTTTACCTTGGCTTGAGTTAATTCTTCCCGCAACCCCGCGCGCACGTATCTACAATCATGTGAAATAACTATCTTAGACACAAGTAATATTTTCTACTTCCGTCCCCAAAATACTTTATTTCTCCTTTTATTAACCTACGCATTGTACTCTTTAACTCCTTAATAATAAGATTGATATTCATTCTAGGGTTTATACTACCCATTAAACTAATACCCAAAATACCCTTTTTGTTTTACTAAATTACCCTTCAAGTTTCATCATATCACTTCTAGGGTTTTTACTACACTAAAAATCCTTCACAGCATACACAAAACACACACACTGATCACACACACACATGCACACACACACACTGATCACACCCACGCACACACAGCAATATACACACACATGCCGACACACACACACACACACTATAACATGCAAACACACACATTACAGCACACACTCACACACAGTTACACACACACACGCATACAATCACCCACACCCATTTGCTCATCCATTCTCAAGATTATTCTTGGTTCAATTTCAAAACCCAAATCATGAACTTAACCCTAGTTCATCATCCTTAACATTAGGGTTTCAATCGATAATCTCTAATGGTCATAGCTTAATAGAAAGGTGGAGAAGATAGGGATTATGAGTTCAAGATTACCTTCGATGATCACGATCGCCTTCCCTCTTTCTCTTCTCTGACTTCTCTCTCTTTCTCTGCGCGTCCTACTCTCTGCGCCTCCCCCTTCTCTCTTCCCGTTCTTTCTTTTGTTTTTGTGGTGTAAATAAAATAAACTAGGGTATGTTTTTTTTTTTTTTTTTATTTATACTCCTACTTTAATGAAACCTAATTGGGCTAGGATTTTAACTAGTTATTATTAAATAAAGACTCGGGCCTACTAACATAACCCAACGGACTTATTTTTAATTAAACAAGTCCACCCAATTAATAAAAGTATAAAAGTCGGGTTATTACATTCTTACACCCTTAAAAGAGTTTGGTCCTCCAAACTAAACGTACCTTAATATTCAAACAAAGCGGGATACATATCACACATTTCACTTTCGAGCTCCCACATGGCTTCTCTTTCCGTGTGATTGCTCCAGTGCACTTTTACGTACGGAATCACTTGCTTCCGCAAAACTCGATCTTTACGGTCTACAATCTTTACTGGCTTCTCATCATAACTCAAGTCTTCACGAAAATGTAACTGTTTGTACTCTATGACGTGGCTCGGGTCGGCTACATACTTTCTCAACATCGACACGTGAAACACATTGTGCACACCAGACAATACAGGAGGTAGAGCCAACTTATCGGCTACCGCCCCTATTCGTTCTAGAATCTCAAACGGCCCCACATATCTAGGACTTAACTTTCCACGAATTCCAAATTGCATGACTCCTTTTATCGGTGAGATCTTCAAGAATACGTGATCCCCTATTTGAAACTCTAGATCGCGTCTTCGATTATCTGCATACGATTTCTGCCTACTCTGCGCAGTTAACAACCACTTACGAATCTGTTGAATCTTATCCGCCGTTACTTGAACAATTTTGGGTCCAGTTAACTTCCTTTCGCCTACTTCATCCCAATATGTAGGCGATCGACATTTCCGCCCATATAGAGCTTCATACGGCGCCATTCTAATACTAGAGTGGTAACTGTTATTGTAGGTAAACTCCACTAGTGGCAGATGATCATCCCATGCTCCTTACCAATCCAAAGACGTTGCTCTTAGTAGATCTTCAAGAGTTTGAATCATCCTTTCTGACTGTCTGTCCGTCTGTCTGAGGATGGAACGCCGCACTCATAGTTAACTCCGTCCCCAACGCTCTCTGTAAACTCTTCCAGAAATTTGATGTGAATCTCGCATCACGGTCTGACACTATATAGACCGGTATCCCATGTAACCTCACTATCTCATCCACGTACAACTTAGCTAACTTGTCCAACGAAGCATTCACCTTGATTGCTAGAAAGTGTGTCGATTTAGTGAGCCTATCCACTATAACCCAAATTGCATTATGACCCTTCAATGTCCTAGGAAGTCCAATCACCAAATCCATAGTGATGTGCTCCCACTTCCATTCTGGGATAGGTAGAGATTTTAGTAATCCCACGGGTTTTTGGTGTTCACTTTTCACTTACTGACATACTAAACACTTGGACACGAATTCTGCTACCTCACTCTTCATATTATTCCACCAAAAGGATTCCTTTAAATCTCTGTACATCTTAGTGCTCCCAGGATGAACCGAAAACCTTAAACAGGAGCTTCTTCAAGAATTTCCCTCTTAATACTTTCATCATTAGGCACCCAAATCCTCGATTGCTACCTCATAATCCCATCATCACTAACACGAAAGTCTTTCATTCCCTTTTTACTTATGGTCTTTTGGATTGCTGCTAACTCCTCATCCACATTCTGAGCTTCCTTGATTCTCACCAACAATGTTGGTTGAATACTCATCTGAGCCAAATAACCTTTAACTCTAACTTCCAGTTTCACTATTTCACTATTTCCCAAGTTACTTACCCCCTTAGAAATCATAGTCGCTAATGTTCCATGGTTCTTTCTACTTAACGCATCTGCCACTTTATTAGCTTTTTCCAGGATGATACATAATTTTGCAATCATAATCCTTAAGTAATTCGAGCCATCTTCTCTGCCTCATATTCAACTCTTTGTGGGTGAAAATATATTTAAGACTCTTATGGTCAGTGTAAATCTCATATGGTACCCCATACAAATAATGTCTCCAAATCTTCAATGCAAACACCACGGCCGCTAACTCCAATTTATGGGTAGGATAGTTATTCTCATGGTTCTTGAGTTGCCTAGACGCATAAGCTATCACCTTATCGTTCTGCATCAACACACAACCCAGACCTTTTAATGAGGCATCACTATAAATCACAAAACCATCCTTGCTTGTTGGTACCGTAAGAACAGGCGCAGACACCAATCGCCATTTCAATTCTTGAAAGCTCTTCTCACACTCGTCCGACCATACAAACTTTGTCCCTTTCGTGATTAACTTAGTCAAGGGTAGAGATAACTTCAAAAATCCTTCTACAAACCTGTGGTAAGAACCAGCTAAACCCAAGAAGCTCCTTATTTCGCTAACACAAGTTGGTCTCTCCCAATTCACTATAGCCTCGATTTTAGCAGGGTCAACAGCTACCCCATTATTAGACACCACATGCCCCAAGAATGCCACTTCCTCAAGCCAGAACTCACACTTCTTAAACTTGGCATACAACTTTTGTTCTCTCAGAATCTGCAATACTAATTTCAAATGTTCTTCGTGCTCCTCTTTTGACTTAGAGTACACCAAGATGTTGTCGATGAAGACTATTACACACTTGTCCAAATACTCTTCAAATACTCTATTCATAAGCTCCATAAACACAACAGGTGCATTTGTCAACCCAAACGGCATTACCAAGAACTCGTAGTGCCCATACCTAGTCCTAAAAGCCGTCTTTGCCACATCTTCCTTTTTCACTCTCAACTGATGGTATCCAGAACGCAGATCAATCTTAGAGAAATAACATGCACCCTAGAGTTGATCAAACAAATCATCGATTCTAGGCAAAGGATACTTATTCTTAATCGTTGCATGGTTTAACTCCCGATAATCAATACATAACCTCATCGACCCATCCTTCTTCTTTACAAATAATACCGGCGCACCCCACGGTGATGCACTCGGCCTAATCAGACCCTTGTCCAATAACTCTTGTAACTGTTCCTTTAACTCTTTAAGTTCCGGCGGAGCCATCCTATATGGTTCTCTCGGAATCGGTGCAGTCTCTGGTGCTAGATCGATTGAAAACTCTACCTCTCGCTCCGGTGGTATTCCCGGTAAGTCCTCAGGGAAAACATCTTTAAAATCCTTTACTATGGAAAGAGATTCTATGGTCATATCTTTCTTGCTCGTCTCACTAACATACGCTAGAAATACCTCACAACCCTTCCTTAACAATTTATGAGCCTTCATTACAGAAATCAGACCGGTCTGGACTCTCAGTTTCGACCCTTGAAAACAGAATCTTTCTCCGGAGGGTATTCAAAGTTTACTTCCTTTTTAAAACAGTCTACTTTGGCATGATACGCAGCCAGCCAATCCATACCTAGGATAATATCAAGGTCACTGAGATCTATACATATGAGATCAATCTCGAGTTCTCTATCGCCTATCTTTAGAGGACAATTCTGAAACACTGAAGCAACTGGGATCGATTCCTTAGTCAGGGTATCAATTAATAAGGGTATTTCTAACACTTTCGGAGTCAGTTTCAACTGTTTTGCCAACTTTGAACTAATCACAGAATGAGTGGCACCAGAATCAATCAAAGCGTATACATTGCGTGAATAGATCTGAAGCGTACCTGCCACCAAGTCGTTTGTGGCTTTAGCATCTCTAGCGGTCATGGTGAACATACGTCCCTGCCCACCAACCTTACTTTTGTCATCCGTCTTCGCTCCATGAGCAGGTGCATTCTTTTTCGGCTCTGAGCACTTCCATTATGGATGTCCGGTCTTCTTACAGTTGTAGCATTTCCTATCCTTGTACTTGCACATGTTGGCTTTATGATTCCCATCACATGCAGGGCACACATCGGTGGTTACATGCTCCTTAGCCTTGCCCTTGTCATAAGCAGTCCGGTTTCCAGAATTCTTGTTCGGATACTTATTCATGGCACGATCGTAGCTTCCTTTGGCTTTCCTCTTTCCAAGACTGTCTCGGTCTCGATCACTGAACTGCCCTTTATTACCAGCCGAATCTTTACTAGTGAACTTATCACTAGATTTCTTCTTCTCGTCTCTCTTGCTGCGGTACTCGTCTGACTCCTTCTCTACAAGTCTAGCTTTATCCATAACTAAACCATAGGTAGCCAACTGCAGGGGCGTAATCCTGTACCGAATCCGATCACTCAGCCCAGCTTCAAACTTCCTATCTTTTTGCTCCTCACTGTCGAAGAATGTCGGTGCAAATTCTAGTAAATCCATAAATCTTTCCCTGTACTCATCTACTGTCTTGGTACTTTGAGTTAAAGTCATAAATTCTGCCACCCTGGCGTTACGAACACTAGCCGGGTAGTACTTTTCGTTAAACACTACCTTAAACCTTTCCCAGGTGAAATTTCCCTTACCTCGAGCCAACACTGCTCTTTTCTCTGCATCCCACCAAGTGCAAGCCGCACCCTTAAGCACAAATGTTGCAAAATGACCCTTTGTTCTGTAGTACAAGTCAAGGTTTCGAAGATATGCTCCATGTCCTTAATCCAGTCTTCCGGCTTCTCTTTTGAGCTACCAGAGAATGTATCCGGCTTCCTCCTCTGGAATAATTCTAGCGGGTCCCTCATTGGTACTTGCTGAGGTTGGTTTTGAGGTTGTGCCAGTTGAGTCACCACTTGTCCGTACCAGCCACTGTCTGGTTTAGCGTTTGTAATAGGTTAGCCATGTTCGGATCAATAGTGCCTTGGTTACCCGCGTTTCCCGCATTTCCCGCGTTGCGAGCGTTTCCACGGTTTACCCTTCCTCTTCCAGACATCTGAAGATAACGAAATATAACTGATTAATACCCTTTTACGGAAACGGTGTTTACATCTTCACACCAATAGATTTAATAGAGTCGATTACTTGACTTCACAATTTATTGACTTATCACAAGCCTATACTTAACTTGGTCTCTTACTAACTTCACTTACATACTTCACACATCAGTCTTACTTTAGACTTTTCACTGAATCAGCCTTACTTTAGGCCTTTAACCCTACTTAGTCGTTTCACTTGAATGAACTCATACCTCTATAAGCCGTCCCCACTGGACTAACTGCTATAGTTATTGAATAACTTATTTATTAATTTATACGGACAAGACTAAATTGAAGTTTGCACAAGATTTAAAATAACTCAACTTTAAACTAACTTTTATTCCTTCAACTGAAACCAAAACTAAAATAATAACTAAGTTCTTTAGTAATAGAACTAAAAAGAATACTAAACTTCTAAGAAAAGAATACTAATAACTGACTACTCCCCTCACAATTCATGGGGTTACATTCTTTCTAGGTCCACCCCTAGGTCTTCTATGATCTACAAAGAAACATACAACCATTAGAATCACATATATCCCGAAGTGCATTCATTCTTAACAAAAATAACATTCATTAAAATCACAACCCAAGTATATACTCATCTTCATTTAGAACCTCACTTTAGGTCCTTTCCTAAAATAGTAAGCTTCCATAAAAGGAAGGTTTCCTAACTTAGAAAGTTTCCCAAAATGGAAAGTTTCACTAAATGGCAGTTTTCCTCATTCAGTGCTTCCCAAAATACCTTGTTCTTATCAGAGATCTAAAGCCCAAAATCATTAAGTACTACTTCTTCCAATAGCCTTAACTTCCAAGTCTGAGTCTCCCAAGTAATCTTAAACCGGGGCTCTGATACCAACTGTAACACCCCCACTTTTCACAAACTAATGAATAATAACTTAATATGAATAAATCCCAAAATCAGAATGCCCAATGGCTACAAATAACCACAATTCAAACTTTAACCAACATTCAAACTCAAAACGGCTAGTACAAGTCACTAGCTCAAACGGTAACTAACTGAAAGTAAAGTCTAAAAACTTAACCGTAATGGAAAACATAACCACTAACTAACTTTTACTAAAATATAACTCCTATGCCGCCGAACCTTACGACTCTTGATCTGCTTTGGAGAGAAATAAGAATGAAAGGAATGAGCGAACAATGCCCAGTAAGTTCATACGGGATCCGCTCGGGTACTAAGAGGAGATGACCGAAACGAACAGTAACAATGAATTAACAATGAAGGGATATAACTCAAGAATCAAACAAGTACTCAGTTTGAAAAGAACATTTACCAAAAATGTTAAGAACTCATTACTTTGAAAATATGTGGCTTCAGAAGTCAGTTTCCAAAACATAAATTTTCACAAAACACTTTACTTCATTTTACTTTACTTTACTTTACTTCACTTCACTTTACTTAATTTAGGGATTAAGCACACGCTGTACCCAGGGCTCAGGTTTCTACTGACCGCACCCAATATCGGTGTATCATGATAACCTACGCTACTTCATCAAGCAACGCAAAGGGGTCCACATGTTCATCTTAAAACTATGGATAACTATAAGGGGTCCACTTATCCGTTTCGGGATTATGGATAACTGTAAGTGGTCCACTTATCCGTTTCGGGGTTATGGATAACTGTAAGTCACTTTACTTATTACAAAACTTCACTTTAAAGAGCTTTATAAAACAAAGCTTAACTTTACAAAACTTCACTTGATCACTTTTTAAAATAAGGTGTACATTTCACTTTAGACACCAAAATCACAATACCAATCATACGCATGATAGCCCAATTGAACAACAATAACATCAATAGGGCGTATAACAAGGAACGGCAACATTCGCGGAACAGAATAGTTATTAAAACACTACCTAGCCACATAGGTAGATTACTTTTATTAAAACCAGAGATTGAGAATCCTAAACAAGGATTGGAGCCAAATATACTACTAAGAACGTAATTACCTTGGCTTGCGTTAATTCTTCCCGCATCCCCGCGCGCACGTATCTACAATCATGTGAAATAACTATCTTAGACACAAGTAATACTTTCTACTTCCGTCCCCAAAATACTTTATTTATCCTTTTATTAACCTACGCGTTGTACTCTTTAACTCCTTAATAATAAGATTGATATTCATTCTAGGGTTTATACTACCCATTAAACTAATACCCAAAATACCCTTTTTGGTTTACTAAAATACCCTTCAAGTTTCATCATATCACTTCTAGGGTTTTTACTATTTTAAATTTCTCATTCTATCTTCAACTATACAATTTACACACACTAAGAATCCTTCACAGCATACACAAAAAAAACACACTGATCACACACACACGCACACATACACTGATCACACCCACGCACACACAGCAACACACACACACATGCCGACACACACACACACACACACTATAACATGCAAACACACACATTACAGCACACACTCACATACAGTTACACACACACACACGCATACAATCACCCACACCCATTTCCTCATCCATTCTCAAGATTATTCTTGGTTCAATTTCAAAACCCAAATCATGAACTTAACCCTAGTTCATCATCCTTAACATTAGGGTTTCAATCGATAATCTCTAATGGTCATAGTTTAATAGAAAGGTGGAGAAGATAGGGATTATGAGTTCAAGATTACCTTCGATGATCACGATCGCCTTCCCTCTTTCTCTTCTCTGACTTCTCTCTCTTTCTCTGCGCGTCCTACTCTCTGCGCCGCCCCTTTCTCTCTTCCCGTTCTTTCTTTTTTTTTGCGGTGTAAATAAAATAAACTAGGGTAGGTTTTTTTTTTAATTTATACTCCTACTTTAATGAAACCTAATTGGGCTAGGATTTTAACTAGTTATTATTGATTAAAGACTCGGGCCTACTAACTTAACCTAACGGACTTATTTTTAATTTAAAAAGTCCACCCAATTAATAAAAGTATAAAAGTCGGGTTATTACAGATACACTATCCAAGTTTCTCATTGAGAAAGGCTTCACTCGCGGTAAAATCGATACTACTCTTTTCATTACCAAACATAATGGTCATAAATTACTTGTTCAAATTTATGTCGATGATATTATATTTGGTTCTACAAATGAATTGTTGTGCAAGCGCTTTGAGAAACTAATGAAGAGCAAGTTTGAAATGAGCATGATGGGAGAACTCACATTCTTCCTCGGGCTCCAAATCAAGCAAATGAATGAAGGCATATTTATCAATCAAGCCAAGTATACAAGAGATCTAATCAGAAAGTTTGGACTTGAAAATGCTAAATCATACAACACTCCAATGGCTACCGGCAACAAACTTCACAAGGATTTAAAAGGTAAAAAGGTTGATCAAACGCTCTATCGAGGTATGATTGACTCACTCCTTTATCTTACTGCTAGTAGGCCCGATATAATGTTTAGTGTTTGTGTTTGCGCTTGTTACCAATCTGACCCTAGAGAAGCGCACTTAATTGCTGTAAAACGTATTATACGATATCGCTCCGGTACTATTAACCTTGGACTTTGGTACACCAAAGATTTGAATTGTAAACTTCTAGGTTATTCAGATGCGGATTATGCAGCGTGCACTATTGATAGGAAAAGCATAAGTGGCACTTCTCATTTCCTCGGATATCGACTTGTATCATGGGCGAGTAAGAAGCAAGCTTCAGTTTCTGTATCAATAACGGAAGCAGAATATATTGCTGTGGGAAGTTGTTGCTGTCAGATTCTATGGATGAAGCAGCAATTGGTGGACTATGATACAATTGAAGAAAATTGTCTCATCTACTGCGACAATACATCAACAATTGCGGTTTCTAAAAATCCTGTCATGCACTCCAAAACCAAACACATCGACATCAAATATCACTTCCTCAAAGACCACGTGGAGAAAGGCAACATTCATTTGGAACACGTGGGAACCGACTTTCAAATCGCCGACATTCTTACGAAAGCACTTGACGCAAAACGGTTCATCTTTTTGAGAGGTGAAATGGGTATGCTTGAACTCAACTAATTCCATATAGTTTTGTCATTACTAATGTTTTTATGTCTCTTTGAGTTATGTATATTGTAGGTTTGTCAAAGTTAAATCAATTTCTAAGTTTTAAAGAAACTTTGCATTATGCGCCTGTGTACGCGCCTCAAATCTTTTGCGCGCCTATGGAGCTTTCGCGCCTCACATGCGCCCGACCAATTAAATGTGATTCATTCAATATCCCTCATTTATTACTTTAAATGATTGACCATTTTTATTTTCACAAGTACCAGGTATGTTTATTATAATTTATTATAGAATCTTTGTCTTTTGACATTTCATAATTGTTTAAGGGTACTTGTGTAATTAATTTTCCCTCATTTTTCATTGTCAAAAATTTTATTTTCTGGGGATATATTTCTTGCACCCCAAACTTACACTAAAACAGATGTTTTTGGTGTTTGTGCAAAAATTGGTCACTATTGTTCATACACTTTTGAGGGAAGTGGGACAATTTCTACAAACTTGGTGTCACACCAATCGTACTTTGTGTCATTCTTCATTGATTGGCCATCCTTTCAAATGACACATCCATAAATGCTTGTCCTTTCTATGACACCAACATTAAATGCTAGCCTTTTCACCTTCCCATCATCCCATCACTCCATCACCACCCTTCCCACTTCCCCACCTTCTCCTAACCTATATAAGTTGACTCTACTCCTTCATTTTTCCTTTTTCATGATTACTCAACCCCTTTCTCTCTCTACCAACTCTCTCTCTCAGTCAGCCTTTTCCAGCCCTCACTCTCCGCCGCCCTCTCTCTCTCTACTCGGTTTCTTCATTTTTCTTCTTTATTTCTTCTACTTTTTCTTTATATATATAAAATTTAATGGGTCCTAAGAAAGCTTCTAAAGCCCCTCAAGAAGAAATGTTATGAAATCTCATCTCTAAACTCCTTTAATTTCTGATTTTTTTATTTTTTCTGGGTTCGTTCTTCTATAAAACCGAAAATGCCATTTTCTTTGATTATACTTGTTTTGGTCTCCGTTTTCGAAATCATTTGTTGGGTTTTGTTTGTTTTGTGATTTAGAATCTTTATAGCTTAACTTTTCGATGATCAATGCTTTATTTTGTGCGAATCTGAAAATTTTCCATTTTTAAACTTTTCAAATTTCAGATCTTTGAATCCATTTTCTGGAATTGTTGTTAATTTGTTCTTTTTTTGGTTTACATATTTGTGATCCTTGTCTTCGTGCGGTCGTTTTGACATGTTTTTTGTTTGATTTGGTGAAGTTTCACATTTTATGTGTTCTTGGTGTTCTTCGAACACTCAAGATCATGTTCTTCGTGTTCTTCATTTTCTTGCATGACTTGGGTCTCATGTTTTTCAAAACTTGTTTTCAAAAATTTGCATATTTTGATTCCTATTGTTTTCATGTTAATGATTTTTACTTGTTTGTGATATTTTGTGTGTTTTTATGCTAAGTAGAAATTAATCACATAGTTATGCGCCTAAATATAAATCTATGCGCCTAGTATGTTATGCGCCTATTGTTATTTTGCGCCTCAAGTGATTCATGCGCCTAACATGTGTATGCGCCTCTGGCTATTACAAATGTTATGCGCCTCAATCCTTCATGCGTCTCATAACATTATGCGCCTAAATATTTTATGCGCCTAACTTTATACTTAGTCAAATTTTTATGTTTAATTTCTCCTTAGTATTTTCATAGAACCATACTAACGCGCCTTGTATATCTATGCGCCTCCAAAATTTCATGCGCCTACTAACAATCATGCGCCTTGAATCATTGCGCTATCTTATGCGCCTATGATTCTATGCGCCTGATTCTTCTACGCACCTCAATTTTTTATGCGCCTATTTTACTTTGCTCATTGTTATGATTCTATGCGCCTTATTCACTCCTAACTTAAATCATCATTTTTTTTGTAGGATATTGCAAATTTTAGGCCCGGTGAGACAATTGATCTAGCTGAGCTATCCTTGGATCCAATGGGGCTTGAAATCATCTCAACCATCAACACTGCTGGACTCACTCCGTTATTCACACTGCACCAGCCTTTCTATTCTCCACTCCTTGTTGATGAATTTTTCTCCACTGATGCTCTCGTTGAGTTACCAACGAATGAAGTAGGATTTGTGCGCTACAGAATTCATGCAGTGGTACATGGTGTTGATATTACCATCTCTTCTGGCTCAATCAAGCACGCAGTCAATTTCAACACAACTGGCCCTCAAAGCATCGCCGGTCAAGCTAACACTTACTCAGTGGCCGCGCAGAACATTGTTACGCTCGCCTATTTGAATATCCCAACTCTTCAGAATAACATCAAGTCTGTTGAGATTAGGGATGGTGGAGATCTCTTGGCTCATATAGCGCATCTTGTGGACACGTCTATTGTGTTCAAGACTAGCAACGTGAACAGATTCACAGTGGAGCAGTGGGAGTATACTGCTGCCATTATGGGAAAGGCTAAGTTGAATTGGCCTTAAATTTAATTCAAGACTTTGACGAAGCAGATAGATAAATACAACAAGAACAAGAGTGAAGGAAAGACTAAGTTCAAGACCCACTGCAGAATCCTCATGAAAATTTTCCTAACTTACCCAGCTCTTGCAAAATTCCTTGAGGAGAATCCCGTCTATAAATTAGACGACGTACCAGTGTTTGGGAAAGATAACCTCGTTTTGAAAAGGCGCAGAAAGTGCATTGTAAAGCGCACATCACGAGTTAAAGGTGCTCAGTTGGTTGATGAAGCCACTGAGTCAGATGAAGCAGATGTAGATGGCGCAGCAGATGGCACAGAAACTAAGATTTCACCTGGCGCTGGAACTAGCGCAGGTCAGGATCGTGGCAAAGGGATACCTACTTTTGAACGTGAGGGCAGCCCACCAAAGCGCCATCAAACTGAAAAAGAAGACCAAGAAGCCATCAAGCACGCTCAGGAAGCTAGTTTTGGCTGAAGCGCAGAGAAAAAGAGATGAAGATTATTAGGTTAAGCAGGCTGCTACATTGGCGTAGCAAGAAAGGCAAAGAGGCGCAGGATCCAGCGCTGATGTACGCGCCCCTGCTCCCTCTGCGCCTATTCCTCCTCCTAGTAATCATGCGCCTCCATCAAAGACAACATCAAAATCAACTGTGCCTGCCAAGAAGGTTACTATTGCGCCTGCACCAGTTTCACAACCAATTCCTACTTCATCTTCTGTCTCACTCATTGCTGAACAACAAAAACTCAGAGATCAACTATCTGCTTAATTATTTGGAGACCTAAGTGAGGATCTAGTTGAGGGGGAGCCAGAACCTTTAAAGAAGCGCAAGTCCACTTCTGCGCTCACTACTCATGCGCCTTAACCTAATATAGAAGACCCTACTTCAAGTACCGAGTATCTTCCATCTCCTCCCAAGAAAACCACTACTGTTCCTTCACCAGTCAGGCGCCCTAATCCTTCTGTGCCTCAGTCCACTCCTGCGCCTAATCCTCCTATTGCTGATTTGAGTATGTATATTTCTATTCTTCAACAAATTCAGCAGGGTCAGGCGCGCTTAGAATCCCAATTTGAACTTCATGCTTCAATGATTGCTAGTCAGACAGATAAGATTGCTGCCAGTAAGGGGGAGATAACGCGCATTGGCGCTGACATTAGAGACAAACATTTCCTAACTCCTCAGCAATGGAGCGATGCTATAGCTCAAATGAATGATTTGTTCAAGGACACACTTGCTGAATTACATGAAAGAATTGGCGCAGGTATAAAATTGACAGATGGTCAAGCCTTTATTGACGCCATAAAGCAAGTGGAAACTAGTGTGGCTGATGACATTAAAAAGTTGCTTGACTTAGTCACTGGTGAAAGTGATAAGTTAGTAAGTGTTATCGACAAACTCCAGGAGATCAAGGATGAGCTACAAAATGCCTCAGACACGCATATGAATTTTGCGCCTTCTACAAGCGCAGAACAATGAATGAATTGTTTAAAATCAAATGCATCATACTTAAACTATTTCATATTTTTATGCGTAGAGTTTAAACTTTGTTTAAACACATTTCAAACCAAAACTCATATATTTTGAATGTGTTAACTATCTTTTCTATCTTTCCATTTGTAATGAGTTATCCTTTTTGGAATAGATTAGAAATCTATATCTTGGACTAGTGTGTGCATTAACTTGAGACATGATTTACCAATTTCATTTATTTGGACATGTTATTATCAAGTATCATATTTGTCCCTGATATAGTAGGGAATGGCATCAATCAAATAGGGGGAGATTGTTGGGTATGCCCACTTATATCTCAGTATTCAATGTATAGGATTGATTAGATTTGATTGATCCATCACCTAAGTTTTATTTCATGGACTTTAGACCCATATGTAAGAAGTATTTATACTTCATTTTTTAGGTAGTCCATTTGAATAGACTAGGCTTAGGAATAGGGGGAAAATATCAAGATTCAAGGAAAAATCACAATGTTGATTCAAGTCTTGCGCCATGCGCCTATAGTCTGCGCCTATGCGCCTCATAGGCACGCGCTATGATACGCGCCCCTTTTGGATCATGCGCCTCTCATTGATATAATTCAACACTTGGTGATTTATCGAAGACAAGAAGACTTGATGAGATTCAAACTATGCCAATGATCCAACGGTGGATAAATAACACGTGTGTACCTAGATTTGAGGACACATGTCCACAACGGTCATATTTGTGTTATGTGTCTAACGGCTATAAAAGGACACGTGCTCCACTCAATGAGCTCCAGCACATCTGTCCTTTGATATTATCCACAAGAGATTTCCAATGGCTAGTTTTTGGGGCTCTACTATAAATACCCCATAACTTCAACCATTTGAAGTTGCTAAGCATTTCAGAATTTCTCTCTCAAGCATTTATTGAAGATTTGAAGATTGCCCTTTGAATTCCCAGATTCTTCAAGAACATCTTCATACCTTCATACTTAGCCCAGATCCTCAAGCAAAAATAATTTAGTTTTATTGTGCTCTAAATCTCATAGATCTAAAGATCCTTAAAACTAAGAACACACACGCACCTCTTTAAGTTTGATCACTTAGATCTTTCTTTAAGAGATACACCGGTTTTGTCTAGGATTTGTTCTTTCATAGAATATTAGATCATGAGTTAGTGTATAAGCTCAAGCGTTGTAATTTGTAACACTCTCTCATAATATAAGATCTCCATTAGAAATCCAAGACTAACCATCTTGGTAGAGGACGTAGATCATTTCCCGATCGAACCTCTCCGAATAGCGCGTATTAATTTTTTGTCATTTACTTTCAAGTTATTATCTTATCTCACTATTTGCTTGTTTATTCATTGTAGATTGATTGGATTGAACTATGTTGTGTTTATTATATCATTTGCCTTAGTTCTATATTTCACTTACTTTGAGTAAAAATACTTATAGTGTGTGTGCGTCCCCTTTATCATACTTTGCGCCTAAGTACTTAACTAAAATCCACTGTGCATTTCACTCACTCACTTAGGCGCATTTCATAACGCTTATTTGATAAAGTGCGCATTTGCAATTGAGTTTATCAAGGGTACTAAAAGAATTTCAAAACAGCTATTCACCCCCCCTCTAGCTATTTTTATACCCTTATTGCCCCTTTGGAACCAACATAGACAATCTGTAAACTTCTGTTAACAAGAGCCACGGCTCATCCTTAGGCGTACGCCTAAAATGAAGTCGTACGGTTGTTGTTTCCAGATTCTGTTTTTCTTATTCTGCAGACTTTCTGCGGAATTCTCATAAAGTTCAGGGCTCAAATATTCATTACTTTGATCAGATCAGAGTACACTAATATTTTTCCCATGAGATACTGAAATCCTTTTTTCAAGCATTGTTACTTTAGTGAACTACATACATCAATATGTATTAGTCCAAAAGAGTATTTCCCTTCAATACTATTAGTAAAAGGTGTCTCGATCAATATCCAAGATTCACATATATCACATGATTCGAAATCATGTGAATTTAAAAGTCCATCCCATGGAATTTTAGATATTTGTTTCTTTTCATTGATATAGACATCAATGCTTTAAGAATGTAACGCTTACATCCTTATATTCAGATTTCTATTATTTATGTTATACTTATAATTTTGTTCTTCCAAGATAAGGATATAAGGTCCCATTATATGATTAAGAATACAATAAAGTAAATCATATTTAATGGTGCACCTTCTTATTCAAAATAAGAAATATCCATTATCTTCTAATGAAGAAACCAAAATAATATTTCTACTTAAAGTAGGAACATCACAACATTTTTTCAAAACAAATATGAACCTACTAGGTAAAGACAGTTCGCAAGTTCCTATGATTAATGCTGCAACCTTTGCATAATTATTACCACATAGGTTAATCTTTACCTTCCTTAAGTAGTGTTTCTATTTCTCAAGTCTTACACATTTAGGAAAATTTGGGATCCATATTCGGTATCCAATACCCAAGAACTTAGAAGTAGAATTTTAACATAAATGCTTTAAGTGGTAGTCCTACTACCCTTCCTTTTGATCTTTTTAATTCAAAATGTAACTTCTCCTATGGTCAATCATATTTCCATGGTGGGAATTACATCCTTTGTATTTTAGCCACAAATATTTCTTTTAGAATTGACAACCCTTGTCTTGCCTTTATCTTAAATCCTTGTCTTTATTAACCTTTAAAGTTTGAGAAGGTTTCCATTTGAT
The DNA here is from genome assembly GCA_026119855.1 of Campanula takesimana. NCBI lineage: Eukaryota > Viridiplantae > Streptophyta > Magnoliopsida > Asterales > Campanulaceae > Campanula > Campanula takesimana. The sequence goes on from JAOWBW010001650.1 coordinate 164,265, forward strand.
ATTAAGACTTAGCATTTTTAAACATCAAATGTTGCTTATGAATTAATATGAAATCCGTTTGTTAGTTCCAAACTAATTGGATGACCAAGCCAACTAAGGTAATTAATATGTCTCTCCATGTTCAAAACATGAGAACTAATTAACATACCTTTCATTCATCACATGAATGTTAGGCTCTAATCAATATCAAACTTATCTTGCCTTTATTGCTTGTAGGAATGCTTCCTACATTATTGCTTATCACATAAGCATTCATATGTTTTAGATACTTCTAAAGTTTCCAAACATATGGTAGCAAGTCGTAGGACAATTGACATCCATAGATTCATCCACATGATTCTAATTTATGTCAATGTCCGACCTTAAGGCATTAGGATTCTTATGAATAGTATTTATTAAGAATTCATAACTTCCATTCTTGCTTTAGAACAATTCTTAAGATCATGACTAGGTCAAGGAAGTTAGTCTCATTCTCTTAAGTAGGGTCAATCGCAGTAATTAAACATGATTATAGTTTAAAATATTCTACACAATATGCAAATAAATATACACATATATTTCATACCATTATCATTTAGATATATATAATGTATTTCGTAAATACTCCCACTAAATTATACACCTTCAAATACAACTCTTGTATAATATAATTTAAATGGGCTAAGATCCATATTTCACTTGATTTGTGAGTCTGCTTTGGCATGAACCTCAAAAACAAGATATTTAGGTAGATAACTCCTTATCAATCACATCACATTTGACTCTTAGATCTTTTATGGGATTTTGACATCTTATGTCTTACATGTTTTAATCCCATCTTATGCCTTAGGACCATAACTGTTATGATAGCCTAATTAAGTTTGACTACTTTAAACGTATAGACAACCTTTGCCTCATCTTGCTTCTCAATGATTGAATTATGTGCCCTGCTTTGGCAGATGAACCACACTGAAACGATCAAGGTACTTCACAAGTGTTTAAATAGCGGGTGGCATAAAACTTAAAATTTTATGAACGTTATTTACATAGAGACATGCATCATATATTTAATTATGTCAAACATAATATAATATAATCTTTGCATTAAGGATGTTAAATAATCAAATTAATTAACAGAAGCTAAATATTGTGATTTAATTATGAAACAACTTTATGGGGACGGAATCCAAATTATCTGTAAACAATTTACAGATTGGATATTTCATCCGCATTCCCAGAAACAAGGCGTAAACTTGCCATTGGTCCATGCAATGAATTAATCCAAATTTAGTTTCCTTCTCTTGCAAACAATTTGCACTTTGTTCATAGGGATAAATTTTGAAACCTTTTGTTTCTGCAGAACATCTACAAATTGAGAGCACAAAACGTACGGTTGAAACTAAGACAAAAGGCATCCACAATCCCGTACTAAAATCAAGAAACCAAGTAACTTCTCAATACGGTAAAAACTAAGCCAAAATGCATCCACATTCCCGTATAGATTGGTCACTTGTTTCAAAACATTTTCATTGTCTCTTAATCTCATAGATAACTGCAATCCTAAACTCTTTAGAATTCTGACTTCTGCAACTTTATGGAATGAATTAAGCATTTTTTTTTCTTAATGATACCCAAAGCCATAGATCCATTCATATGATTATATCAAATACATGCAATATGAATACTAGAATACTAACCCTTGATGCATTTGAATTTTAGCCTTTGATCTTGGTGGAGACTTGAAGCTTGATCACGGAGAAAGCAAGAACACGAACTTCGAAGATGATAAGCTTCACCCTCTAGCGATATCCACACCTCGAACGAATATCAAGAGCACTTGATCTTGGTTGCTAGACCAAAATTATGAAACACACTTTCACAATTATATTGACTATATGGAATTATGAATTCTTGATCTTAGATTCCAAATCACTAATCAAGAATTTATTCTCTCAATGAACTAGGTTAATTGTCCTTAATGGCTAGTGAAAAAGACTTTATAGAGGTCATAGTCCTTAACACTTAAGGACTTAGGATTCCTAAATCCCGTCACCCAATTAAGGAAACAACTTTCTGTACAAGCAGCACTAGCACGGTCGTGCCCTAAAACTGGCACGGTCGTCCCAATGGTTACGAGCCTAGCATCCCTTTTCTGATTATTGGCACGACCGTGCTTCATAACCAGCACGGTCGTGCCAAAGGGGTCGAGCCATCCATCCCACCTGCCGATTATTGGCACGGTCGTTCTCAATAATCAGCACGGTCTTGCCAGTCTAGAAAGACTCATATTTCCCATAATTCCAATTCAGTCCTTTAGGATTTGTTTTATTTGTGTGTGACCCTTTAGGATTACACTATGTTGGCAATGAGTCTAAACATGAACCCATAAGATATGATTAGGTTCTAGCAAATCGTCATACCTACCCAAATAGTGCAACTAGATACAAGTTCGCATTCCTTTTAGAACATGTCACAATCATTTTGTCCATGATGTCATTGAACACAAGTCATGGTCAATAAGTCAACTTGTATTGTTCAATACTTTCTCGATTCCGAATATGTTGATAATCCAAATGACATTGATTCAATCAATTTATTTGAGTCCGGCCGAACATTTTCATCAACATAATTCATACGAGAGGCCCAAGCTTGACATCTCTCCGAAGAGGGACAAATCCATATAAGCTTATTATTCTTCCCTACATGAATCCGATTATGCCAATCATACCCTTTATAACTACCCGGTTAAAGGTAGCGTTTGAATATGTCAAACATAATGTTCATCAAGTGGAATACCATAATAACTTTATGTCTAAGGATTCAAATGACATAACTAATATGAGATATATGTATTACATTGACCATGACATAAATCTCATAGAGCGGGTCATGTCCAGTACCTTGTTCCAAACAAGTATCCATAAATCTAACATGATCATCCCATGATCATTTAGCCTTTATGCTAGTGCTTAACAAGTACTAGGGATGGAGATTATTATAAGTAAACATGAACAACAATAATAATCAAAACATCTCTTTATTAATATGAATAAATGATAACAATTACATCGTTTAATAAATGTGCCTAGGGCACCAACACTAACAATCTCCCACTTTCCCTAGGCCCAATCTCCCATGTATCTAATACCCATGGACCTAACATGACCATCATGTTTAGCTTGTAGAAGTCCCTTTGTTAGCGGGTCCGTGTTGGGTTTCGTAGTAACATGCGCAGCGGAATATAGCATTTAAAATTTTATGAAACCCAAAGCCCATAGATCCATTCATATGATTAAATCAAATACAACAATATGAATACTAGAAAAACTAACCCTTGATGACTTTGAATTTGGTCTTTGATCTTGGTGGAGAACTTGAAGCTTTAATCACAAAAGTAAGAACACGAACTTTGAAGATGATAAGCTTTACCCTCTAGCGGTATCCACACCATGAACGAATATCAAGAACACTTGATCTTGGTTGCTAGACCAAAATTGTGAAACACGTTTTCCCAATGAATATGAACTATATGGAATTATGTATGTGAATTATTTTGTTCTTCAATCTAAGATGTCTTAGAACAAAATAAAACTCTCTCAAACTCTTTGGAGACTTGCACAAAAGCTATCATATGTTCTGGCCCGAATTTGGCTGTTTATATACAAGTTAGACCTATTCCAAATAGGAAACTTGTGTCTAAACCCGTCTAAAATTATTTTCCAAAACAAATTAGGAAACCAATCCCGACATGGTGTGCGGCCGCCCAAAACCCTTGTGCGGTCGCACATCTATCTGGAAGGTTTCTGGTACATTCTGAGCTAAACTGTGCGGCCGTCCAAGCCCTTTTGTGCGGTCGCACACTTTCCCCAAATTTTCCAAATTTCCAATATAGTTTTTATTTAAGATTCGTTCTATTGTGTGTGACCCTCTAGGATTATACTAAGTTAGCAATGGGTTCAAACATGAAACCATAAGATATGATTAGGTTCTAGCAAACCGTCATACCTACCCAAATAGTATAACTAGATACAAGTTCGCATTCCTTTAGAATATGTCACAATCCCTTTGTCCACGATGTCATTGAACACAAGTCATGGTCAACAAGTCAACTTGTTTTGTTCAATACTTTCTCGATTCCGAATATGTTGATAATACAAATGACATTGATCTAATCAATTCCTTTGAGTCCGGTCGAACATTTTCATCAACATCATTCCTACGAGATGCCCAAGCTTGACATCTCTCCGAAGAGGGACAAATCCATTTAGCTTATTACTCTTCCCTACGTGAATCCGATTATGCCAATCATACCATTTATAACTACCCGGTTAAAGGTAGCGTTTGAATATGTCAAACATAATGTTCATCAAGTTGAAGACTATAATAACTTCATGTCTAAGGATTCGAATGACATAACTAATATGAGATATATCTACGACATAGACTGTTAGGATTCATTGTTAGTACACCCACCTGATTTGATTGACCCATTCCACGTGTCTTTTTATGGACTTTTGGTTTACTTGTAATGAAGTTTTACTTCAATTTTTAGACAAGTCCATTTCTAGATGTTTAGTAGTTAGGCTGAGTTATGATCGGTTTATTCATAGCGGTTTAGTGTCTCTCAAGCCGCCATCTTTAAACCGCCAGCATGGTGCCTTAAGTCCTTCATCAAACCGCTGTTTGTGTCTTTGATGAAACCGCATTTCAAGTTCATTCATGAAACCGCACATGCATCTGGTGGAACCGCCGACCAAGATATTGAAGAAGTTATTGCTGTCATTTACTCCTTGAAGACAAACATGCGCTTTTCAACCGTAAATGAATGACTGGTGACTTGTCCTTAAACTTCAAGTCATGTTTCAGTTATTCTTGGAATGTCGGTTTGTCTAGCTTTTTGAAAAGTTACCGTTTTACTTTTCCAGCAACTAAAAGGACAATGTCAGGTAGTGATCCAACAACTTCCTGCCACAAAGCAAAAGCAAAGGACGACAGTGCCAGGTCAACCAATGGGATTCTGACAACGCATAAAACCCCATACAATGACTCACCTCATTGTCCAACGGTCACTAATGCCTTCACTATAAATATCCTTCATTTCTCAACATTGAAGGTTGCTGAGCTTCAAAGAGAATATCCCAAGTATTCAAGTTTGCTTTGAAGATTGAAAATTCAGATACTCATATCTTCATCATCTCCTTAGCAAACCCAGAGTTCTTCATCAAAGCTTCAAGCCTTCAAATCATCACAACTCAGCCTTGCACAGAAAGTAATCACTTGCTCACCATCACTTAGATATTTTGAGCTCTTGATTTCTTTCCACACTACACACCCGGAGTATATTTTCTTATAGATTATATACCTCGAAAACACAGGTTTTTATAATAGCATTGTTAGGTTAGATTGTTTATTTAGAGTTTGGATTCTTTTGTAATCTTGTAAAAACTCCTCTAAATCAATACAAGTCTAGTAGCTATTAGAAAATCCTAGGCTAACCACCTAGGTAGAGGACGTAGTTCTTTCAAGAACGAACCTCTTCAAATTGTGTGTCTTTGATCTTTAATTTCTGTCTTGTCATTTACATTTCTGTTTATGAGCTTTATTTACTTTTATGTGAAATGACTTGATAAATGATTTGCATACTTTTGTGATACTTCAGTTGTGCCTTGTCAGTTGCATCATTCCTTTTTCAACCACTTAAACCGCCCTACTCTTTATAATTCAGTTTGGCCATAACCGCAAAACTCCGCTGTGCATTTTATCTGAGCGGTTCTAGTGCTTTAAACCGCAATAGACCAAACTGATAAGTACTTGGTTGATTTTCAAGGGTATTTCGAAAAAGATTTTAAACCGCTATTCACCCCCCCCTCTAGAGGTTCTATACCCTTTTTGCCCTTTGGGACCAACAAGTGGTATCAGAGCATATCCACCAAAATTATTTTACAAGCTTAACCGCTTGGGTGCTGATCCAATGGCAAACATAAACTCCCATATGATGCAGACATCCAACTCTAATCACTTACCTATTCTTAATGATGATAGTTTCATCTTCTGGAAATATAGGATGAAGAAGCACATGATATCTGAGGATCGCAGATTATGGAATGCAATTGTTAATGGACCCTATATCCCGATGAAGGCTAACCCTGATGCAGGTACTGCTGGACAAACCGCGGAAATCAAGAAGCCGGAAGCTGAATGGACCGAAACTGATCAACGGAATGTGGACTTTGATGGTAGAGCTATGTCCATGCTTGTATCAGCTATTGATCTAAGAACTCACTCAAAGGTTCTAGATTCCAATACCGCAAAGGAAACATGGGATGGCATCATTGACTTTCTGGAAGGAGATGCCGACACCAAGAAGAACCGCCTCTACCAACAAAGAAGGCTCTTTGATTACTTTGTCAAAGACCCAAGGGAATCTCTTCGCCAATGCTATGAGCGGTTCGTGGAAATTGTCAATGTATGTTTCTCTCTAGGGCACAAGTATTCCAATACTGACCTGAACATGAGAGTTATGCAATCTCTTGGTAGCAAATGGCTGATCAAAACTACAAACATTGAACACAACAAAGATCTGGAAGCTCTTGATCTTCGTCATCTTTATGCCATGCTAAGGGTATTTGAATTCAAGGTTGAGGAAGCTCATGAAACCGAAAACAGATTCAAGTCTCTTTCTCTTGCCGCTTTCAACAATGCCACATCTCCAGTTTACAATCCAGATCACCATCAAACCGCATCTAATATCCATTTACAAACCGCTTCTTTTGATCCAAATATTCCAAGATATATTTCTCAAACCGTACCTCCAGAGTATTACCAACCGCCTCATCAACCTTACCCTCAACATCATCAACCCTATTCTCAACCTCAGCAATCTCATCAATCCTACACTCCATCTCAAAATTCCCAAAGTGTAGCATCTAGTTCTACTCAAATTGACTTTGATGACATGTATTATGATAAGTTTGCTCTCTATGTGAAAAACTACACCAAGTTCAGAAAGAACAGAGCTCAATCTCAGTCAGGCGGCCCTGCAAAGTTTGTCCCTCCAACCAGATTCAACAAAGCAGCTGATGCTAAGAAAAGGGATGATCTTGTTTGTTACAACTGCAGACAACCAGGTCATTTTGCCTCCAGTTGTCTCAAACCGCGCTATGAAGCCGCTCCTGCCAAGAAACCGTTCAACAAGAAGTTTTTCAAGAGAAGAGGAATGGTTGCTGAACAAGGAGAACAACCATTAACATGGATGGGTTCTGATACAGATGATAGTGATGAAGATGAAGGAGTTGCAAATCTTTGCCTAATGGGATTTGAAGAAAAAGTTGAAATTGACGAAAGCCTTCCACTGCCACTCCATCAAATGAAGTCAGTTTCACCAAGAACTCCTGAAGCTAAACAAGGCAAAACTCCTACTTTACCAAACTACTCTCCTGAGGATCAAACCGAACAAATCGATGATGACCAGGTACTTGAACGTGCTAATGTTATTTGTCAACAACATACTGTGCTTAAAAAGGCATATAAATTAATGGCTGCGGAACTTGAATATTCCCAAAAAGAGTGCAAGTCCCATAAGGAGGAGATTGAAAAACTCAAGCTCCAAATTATTGGGATAGCTTCTATTGTGGAAGAAAACCGCTACCTTAAGGACAGAACCGAGGTTCTTAACACCCGATTCCATGATCTTACTACACAAAGGGATGAACTTCAAAAAGTGACCGATGTGTGGACTAAGTCTGGTGTCACCATGGAACAAATCATTAATTCACAAATTCTCTCTAAGGAGAAAAGTGGATTGGGATTTAAAACTGATAATGGGTGTAAGTGTCCTTGTCTATGTGCTGAAGGTGGTGTGAAACCAACTGAACAAACCAAAGAAATTCCTAAGGTGAATCATGCTGGTAAAAAGGGCTCAACACAAGAAATTAAAAAGCAAAATTATTTCTATGAGTATCCTAAAAACCAGACTGGGAGAGATCCAAAGTGGAAAGAGAAATCCACAGCGGCTGAGGCAACCAAGGATGTATTGAGTGATGAAACCGCTCCTAGTCGGTTTAAGGAATATCATGTTATATTTCCTAAAGCCGCACCTAAGAGAAAGGTGGAACTCAAGAAGTTTAACTTTGTTAAAGCCAAAACCGCTGACCCAGTAAAACATGATAAACCGAAGGTCAGTAATGGATTTGTAAAACCGCAACCACAATCTGGCTTAATTCATTGTTCTATCTGTGCCGATTTTGGTCATAGTGCTGGTCATTGTCTTTTAAGATTCACACCCAATGCCAAGGGACGTAAAAATCCTAAGGTCAAACAGGTGTGGGTCCCAAAAAGCTGCTAACCCTAGGACCCAAGAAATAAGGGGGACCAAAACCTTTAATGTTTATTTTTCAGATTTCATGTTTTATAGCTGGAACCGCTAAGAAGAAGAAGGATCTCTGGTATTTGGATAGTGGATGCTCACGACACATGACTGGAGATTCAGAACTACTCTGCAGTTTCATCCAAATGAAAGGTTCCCCAGTAGTGTTTGGTAACAACAAGAAAGGAGAAACAGTAGGATATGGAGCAATCAAACGAGGAAAAGTGACTATTGAAAATGTGTCACTAGTAGAAGGACTCAAGCACAACCTTCTCTCCATATCTCAGTTTTGTGACAAAGGGATGAACTGCATCTTCACATCAACTAGCTGTTATATCAAAGATGCTTCCTCTGGAGTCACTCTACTGACTGGCAACAGAACAGGTGATGTTTATATAATTGATTTAAGCAATATTGTTTCTATTGCTGACCTCTGTTTTGTAGCCAAAAATATAAGTGAAAGCAGCTGGTTATGCCATAAGTGGCTCAGCCACTTGAACTTCAAGTATCTAGCAAAACTGCACAGGGATGGTCTAGTAAAAGGACTAGCCAAAGTGGCTGACCATCATGATGAAAAGTGTAAAGCATGCCAGCTTAGAAAGCAGCCCAAACAGTCATTTCCTAGTAAAACCGCGCCTTCAACGAACCGCTGTTTGCAACTGCTGCACATGGATTTATTTGGACCTGTCCCAACTGCCAGTATTGGAGGAAACCGCTATACACTTGTGGTGGTTGATGATTATTCAAGATATACATGGGTGGAAATGATGGCCTCTAAAGATGATACTTATGGCATCATAACCGCTCTCTTTAGATAGCTCCAAACTCAGAAATTGGATGACATTGTTGTCGTGCGTTCAGATAATGGAATCGAATTTACAAACAATGGTGTTGCCCAATATTGTGATTATCATGGAATTGATCACAATTCTCTGCCACTGGAGTTCCACAACAGAATGGAGTAGTGGAAAGAAAGAACAGGACTTTGATTGAAGCCGGGAAGACTATGATTGCAGAAGCAAGCTTCCCAAATACTTCTGGGGCGAAGCCGTCAATACCGCATGCTTCACCCAGACTCCTTATGAATTGTGGAGAGGCAGATCACCCAACATTGCCTTCTTCAAGATATTTGGATGCAAGTGCTACATCTTGTACAATGGCAAAGAGCATCGAGGTAAATTTGATGCTAAGGCCGATGAAGGTATTTTTGTTGGTTATTCTAAACACTCCAAAGCTTTTCGTTGTTTCAATAAGACATCTTTAAAAATTGTAGAGTCAGTCCATGTTACATTTGATGAACATGCTCTCCTTGAGCCACATATGGCTCCAAATGTTGCTAATGATTTTAGTGATTTTGAGACAGGCACTAGATATAGAGCAACTGACAACCATCCTACTCAAACCGCTACATCCAATTCTTCAGCCGCACCTACTCAAACCGCTGATGGTGTAACTGTTGAACCGCTGTCTTCTGATCCCATTCAAACTGTTGAACCAGTTCCAAATCTAACCTTCAATGAAGATTTCAATGATTATCAAGATGATCCTCCTCTGGAAAATCTTCAAGAAATTGTGGTTCAAGACAACCTCCCTCCTGAAATTAATGAGCATAGAGACCATCCAACTGCCAACGTTACTGGTCCAACTGGTGTCCAAACCAGATGGAGTTTGACTCACAGAGATAATCACAGTTTGTTCTCAACTGCTCTGTTATCTCAGATGGAACTGAAGAAGGTAGATGAAGCTCTAAGTGATCCAAGTTGGGTAATTGCAATGCAAGAAGAGCTTAATCAGTTTGAAAGATGCAAAGTTTGGACTCTAGTTCCAAGGCCCAGAGATCACACTGTAATTGGAACAAAATGGGTATATAGAAACAAGATGGATGAAGTGGTGCTATAACAAGAAACAAAGCTAGGTTGGTTGCTCAAGGTTATAGGCAAGAAGAAGGGATTGACTATGATGAAACCTTTGCCCCTGTAGCCAGACTTGAAGCCATAAGATTGTTCCTGGCCTATGCATCCTTCAAGAAATTCAAGTTATATCAAATGGATGTGAAGAGTGCATTTCTGAATGGTGAACTACAAGAAGAAGTTTATGTAGCCCAACCGCTAGGATTTGAAGACAACAAACTTCCAAATCATGTCTTCAAACTCAAGAAAGCATTGTATGGACTCAAACAATCTCCAAGAGCATGGTATGACACTCTATCTAAATTTCTTATTGAACAAGGCTTCTCTCGAGGTAAAATTGATACAACTCTATTTATAGCTAACACAAAAGTCATTCATTATTAGTTCAAATATATGTTGATGATATTATTTTCGGTTCTACTAATGAAACTATGTGTGTTAAGTTTGAGAAGCTAACGAAGAGTAAATTTGAAATAAGTATGATGGGAGAATTGACATTCTTTCTTGGACTCCAAGTCAAGCAATGCCATGACGGGATCTTTATCAACCAAGCCAAATACACTAAAGATTTGATAAAGAAGTTCGGGCTTGAAACCGCTAAACCAGTTGATACCCCAATGCCTAAGGCCTGCAGTTTGGATCGAGATGAACATGGTAAGAAAGTTAATCAAACTCTCTACCGAGGTATGATTGGCTCTCTACTTTACTTAACTGCTAGTAGGCCAGATATCATGTTTAGTGTTTGTGTTTGTGCTAGATTTCAAGCTGACCCTAGAGAATCTCATCTTATTGCTGTTAAACGTATTATTAGATATTTGTGTGGATCTGTTAACCTTGGACTTTGGTACTCCAAAGAATCTTCATTTGATCTATTAGGTTATTTAGATGCTGACTTTGCAGCATGTAAGATAAGCAGAAAGAGCACAAGTGGTACTTGTCAGTTCTTTGGAACGCGGCTTGTGTCATGGTCCAGCAAGAAACAAGCATCGGTTTCAGTCTCAACCGCTGAAGCTGAATATATAGCGGCTGGAAGCTGTTGCTCTCAAATTCTCTGGATGAAAACACAGTTGGAGGACTACGGGATATTTGAACAAAACTGCCCTATCTACTGTGACAACATTGCTGCAATATCCATCTCCAACTATCCAGTTCAGCACTCAAAAACCAAGCACATCGACATAAGATATCATTTCCTCAAAGACCATGTTGAAAAGAAAAACATTTTTCTAGCAAAGGGGGAACAGATGATCAAATTGCTGATATCCTCACCAAACCGCTTGAAATTCCAGGTTCTATCATTTACGAGGAGAAATGGGTATGTTAGAACTACTTAAGATATCATATCTATATATATTATTTTCATATCTTTTGTTTAAGTGTTTTGGCTATGCTTAGAAAAGTCATCTAGTGTGCGGTTCTGTCATCATTGAAACCGCATCAATAAATGGTTCTGTACAAGATACTCCATCAAACTGACGAATCAAAATGAATGAAATCGGTTCTTTCAAAACCGACAATAAAGCAAAGTCATTCGGTTTAAACATATAAACCGCCATCAGATTAGAGAGACATCAGTTTCATGAAAACCGCTGAAGACGTAAGGTAAGTCAGTTTGCTCAATCAAACTGCTCAGGTATGAAATTGCATTTTAGTCCTACTTTGTCATATCAATTATAAGGACCTTTTTGCAATTTTCTCTGCCTCATTAAATTATATGTGACGTGGGACGCCATCTGGAGATAATCGTGCGCCGTTCTCGTCGTTCCATTACCCGAGGAACAGTTAATTGAGTATAAAAGACAAAGCTTATTTTTTTTTTACCTTTTTACCTTCTTCTTCATTCATCTCTCTATTCTGCACTCTGTCTTCTACCTCCGTTTTCTACCTTCAAATATTTCCCATACTCTTTTCAAAATTCAAATGGCACCTAAGAAATCTTCCGATCCTTCTGCTCCATCTACATCTAAAACATCCAAAGGCGATATGGTATGATTTCTTGAACCCTTCACTCTAGCATTTCATCTTTTCCGCCATTGTTGTTCGTAAAAAGCTTGTTTCGTATTCTAATTTTTTTTTTTTTTTTTTTTTTGCTTTTTCTTTCAATTTTTGGTTGATTATTGCTTACATATGTTCATATATGCTGGGTTTGATGATTATTCATGTCTTTTGTTCAATTTTTGAACAATTTTGATTTTGTTTTCGGGTGTTCTTTCGTATTTTTTTGATACTATGTTCTAGGTTTATTATTTGAACTTTTTATTTTAGAACTTTGTTAGTATCTGCTATTTTCGAGTCTTTTGGTATACTTTTTCATGTTTTGGTTAAGTTTTTGTTTTGCATGATTATCCTCTGTTCATCATGTTTTCTTCATGCATTCAAATCCTTTTTCAAATCCTTTTCATGTCTAGTTTGGGTGTTTACCATTTACCCCTATTTTGCTTCAACTGCCTATTTCATTGTTAGAATTCCTTGTAGCAGTTTGAATGCTTGGTTTTATCAAACTGCTTGCACCAACCTCTTACTAACTTTGATTATTTTTAGGATGAATCCAACTTTGTACCTGGATCGCAGATCATTAAAGCCGAATTTTAAGCTGATGCAGTTGGAAAAAACTGCTTGCTCTACTGGAATCGTCAAAACTGCTGCCCTATTCCAATTAGATGAACCGAAGTTTGACAAAAGGCTTTGTGCAGAATTCTTTGACAATGGGATTATCTATGTGGTACCCCTGCTGAATGGTAAAGGTGAAGAAATCAGAGACTTAGAGTCTGGGAAGTGAAGACTGAAAATGCTATCAAGTCCCTGTCAGAACAAAGGATGTAGTTTTATCTGCTTCAAAGGTTGCTATTCTGGCTGGTTTAGAAAATTCTAGAATTCTTTCCATCAAACCAGAGTTAGTCAGCCGAACTACTGAGGAGCTCTTGGGGGTTTCTGTCTTCAACACTAAGTCCACCCCCAAGAAGGAGTTTGGAGAAAATTATGGCCATGTATATGTGATTTGGTAGATACTGGAGTGATGTGCAAGAATGGCAATCACAACAATTTCACTTCTGAGCAGTAAACTACTGCGTGGCTATCTACAAAGGAAGAAGCTGCACTGGCCAGGATCATCATGCAAGAATGATCAATGCCCTCAGCCGCCATCTTCTGCCAAAGCGCGCTGTGTAAAACAAAGATCAGAACTCACTGCAGACTTTAACAAAGTTTCTCATCAGGATTCTGTGATCTATTAAGGCTTCTGTGGCAAATGAAGCTGAGTGGGTGCAACCGAATGAGAAGACCTTGTTTGGTGCTTCAAAGCTTGATGCTTTCAGAACCGGGTCTGGATGGCGGTTTGCACAAGCGGTATGGAATGCTGATCCTCTGCCTGAAGAACAGAGAGGACCCTTTCCTGAGGCTCGGCTCAATAAGTCAGGCAAACCTTATGCCGGTGCCATAGCAGATCAAGCCGCAGCTACAAGAGCTAGAGAAGTTGCTCAAACTACCACCTTAAATAGGCTAGGAGTTAGCCTGGATGAACTGAGGCTACAGTTTAGAGGGAGTCTGCGGTTGAGGGGGAGCCTGCAATCCCTGCGGATCAACCCAGGGAAACCGCGGCTCCAAGAAAGAAGAAAGCCAAGTTACTGACACTTCAAAACCCTCATCCATTCTTCCTCCAAAACCTTCATTACCAAATCCTTCCTTATTCTATCCAATCCCTCTTCTGAACCGCTTCCACCTTCATCTAAAACAATTCCTTTCACTAAATCAAACTCCTCCTACCTCATCTAAACCCAGATAAAACCCCTTTCCCCAATCAAGCCAAATGTAGAAAAATCCTTGAATTTTGCTCAAGATGTGATCTGTTGAGAAAACTGAAAGCCTCCTCCTCTGAACTAAACCTGTCTCACCTCCAAAATCCCCTCTCAAACTGCCAACTGTTCAATTCACTGAAGAACAGTTGCAGCTAATCTTTTCTACCCTTCCCAACCTTAACCCTCTACTCAAACCGAGCCTGAGCAGACCGAAGTGTCTGAGGCTGCGGTTCCAGTTGAACAAACCGAGGTATCTACAAGTGCGGTTTAGCCTGATCAAACGATGAGATTGAGGCTGCAAGTATTGCCTGAGCAGACTGATGTCTCTGAGGCAGTTCAAGATGAACCTGAGCAAGATGATGATAATCTTGAGGTTCAACCGCTAAAGAAGAAGAGAAGGTTAGTAAAGAAATATGATTTTGTGGAGCACTGGCAATCAAGGCCACCTGGTGCAGTGGACTTCACTGAAGCTTCTGACAAGAAGGATCACTCACCCATAGAAGGCCCATTTGCAAAGGAGTTGAGAGAAAGAGCTGAAATGAGAAAAGCTGGAATAGACCCCATGTTGGTTGAAACCGCTCCTTCCTTCATTGAAACGAAGCTAGAGTTTGACTCACCAGAGCACACTCCTTCACCTTCTGAATCCCCTACACTGCCTTTTGCTTCATCAGTTCACCGTCGGCTCAACCGCAACTGATCAACATCTCTCCCCTTCGGTTTTGCCTGAGTTCCAAGTTGCAGTTAGGACTCCCAAACCGCGTTGTTTGAAAAGAAGTGTGCAGAGGACATCGCGGCTTACCTGAAGAGGTTTAGAGCGACTACTTCCAAAGCCAACCGCCATGGAGCCATCCTCAGAGCCGCTAACAAGCATGAAGAGCAACGGCTCAAGTCTGGTCGTCAAATCATTTTGCAATCTTTCCAGCCGATGAGTCTCAGGCTGCTTCAGATCAACTCATTGCTTCAACTCTGATCAAATTATTGAAGATCTGGCAGTTGAGTTCATCTTTTCTCTTTGCTCTCAATTTTTTCTTTAGGATAAACTGTACTGTATTTCCTGATCTTTATAGATGGCAGTTCTCTCTTATACTTCCATTCATCTCTCTAATACCCAACTTCTTTCCATTTCCCCTTCTTTTCCCTACACTTCATTTTCTATCATTCCTTTCCCTTCCTCCTTTTTGAAATTGATCCAGTAAAGATTCAGTTTGTTCTGGATTCATTTTTACCCAATCTGCATTTCTTTCCTCTCTACCCTTCCTTGTTGATTGCCATTAAGAGGAGAATGATGTTGACCCTCGGATTGGGAGAATGGAATTCAAAATTGAAACCCTTCTGGATAACCAGCTCAAGTTAGAACAGAAGCTTGAAACTCTGATGAGTGTCTTCTCTCAGACTTGAAGCGGCCCAAGAAATGAATGAGGCTCTGGAGAAGAAGTTAGACCAACTAGCTGATCTAACGGTTCATCAACTGACTACTTAGTTCAGTATGCCAACGACCTGAAG
>JAOWBW010001650.1:179915-233526 GCA_026119855.1 Campanula takesimana
ATGTCATTTTCTGATGATCAAACTTACTGGACATTCAAGCGCCCGCCTGCCCCATTCCAGGCGCCCGCCCGCCCCGTTTCAGGAATTTGACCTTTTTGCTTGGTTTAAGACTTAAGGCTTACTAGTTTAGGTTAATCCTTCTAATTAACTTAAGATAACACCGTGGAACACTTTATTGTGTGGATTTGATTCCTTTGTGAATAAATATGATGTGAAATTGTATTTAAGTACCGTTTTGGTAATGTAGTTCATCTTGATGTGCTGTTTGCATTGGTTGACCTTTTGTGTAACTTAATTTGATTGGTTCCCTACTTTGGGTACCTTAAGTTGTTCATTTATTCATGCTAAATTATTATTACTTAGCATTTATTTGAAAGTCCAGCTGGTATTTTGTGTGTGTTTGGGCGATGGGAAAGATTATAATGGCAAAGCCAGTCCATTATAATGTTTACCATTGTTTTGGCCCCCTTCTTTACCCCTTCTCCAGATTGGCCTTGGAAAGGATAAGTCAGCGTTCCTTTGTGAATGTATCTGGCTAGCCGGGCGTGACTTTTGTGTCATGGTCCTTGTCCCTTGTGACACTTTTATGTTATTGGTTCCGGTACCGGGGTTTCTCTTCGGCTTTCATGCTATTATGAAGATGATGATTTGTTGATTATTGAAGCTGCGCAGCGATCCTTTATTTGGATGTTCCGGTTTGGAAAACCTTGGCTATATCCTTTGTTATGTGTTTATTTCCGCTGCTATCTGTTATATGATAATTGCTATGTGCTATGTGATAATTATATTGGTTTATTGCTTATTGCATCATAGCATGTCATGTAGTTGCATTAGTAACTTATTGAGATTTATCTCACCCCCTTTCTTTTTATCTTTGTTTTTTTCCTTAACCCCCCCCCAGGTGCTAAGGAATAGTCTCGCTGATCACGAGAAAGAGGACGTCGAGTGTGGATCCGTTCTTTTGGGAAAGTTGTATAGGTTGGTTTACATTATATAAATGTGTAACCTTTTGGGGATAGTTGTACCAAGCAATGACGTCACTAAGATTTGTATATTTGTATTTTGTTGGGCATAAACTTGTGGAAGTTTATGATAGTTGTATTTGGTTTTATTAAACTTGGTTTTGTAAACTTTGGATCATTACCTTTTGGTATCAATTGGAATTTTTAACTTCAGTATTTCTCAGTTTTGTTTTAGAGTCGACGTCCAGATCGCGGTCTCGGGCCTGCGGGGTCCGGGGTCGCGACAGTTCGTCTACAGGTTTATTTGATTTGTTTTGAATCTCCTAAATTCAAGTTTAATCATCTGATTTTCCATCTTATTCCTTCCATTTTCCATTCAAGTCTTCATCATCTCTTGAAGGAAACTTCATCTCCTTCTTCTGGTTTTGATCCCCAATAACACAATTGTTTGTAATTTCAATGTAGAAATTACAAACAATTGTGTTATTGTTTTCTATTATAAATTATATATTATATAATAAGAATCTCTCCTAAGTGAGAGCCGTTGTATTCTCTCCTAAGTGAGAGCCGTTGTATTCTCTCCTAAGTGAGAGCCATTGTTGGTTTTGTTTGTTTATTTGTTTGTTTGTTTTATTTTTCTTTTCAAAATTGCGACGATTCTAGCATTTTCTCACAATGAAGTGAGTTCTGATGTTCTAACTTCACAAGGATTGTTCGGAAAGTTTGAAATGCTTGGTAGGTGTTTTCTCGCCAACCCGGATTCTGAATATCTCGTGCTAAGCGCAATATTTTACCCAAGGGAAGATTTCGTAAATGCCAGATTGAGGCAGTCTCCAAGTTTCATTTGGAAAGGGATCCGTACGTCTCAAGGTTTATATTTTAAATTTAATTCTTGTAAGTTACGAAATAGAACTACTATTGTAATTTTGAGTGAGCCTCCAATCTTTATGGTGTGCCATCTCTTTTTTAATTATGAATGAAATGAATTATCCTTTGCCTTCAAAAAAACTCTAGTTGGCCATCATTTGCTTTTCTTATACTCCCTCCGTTCCAAAATGATTTTCTCATTTGTCATTTCTCATTTTCTCAAAAAGTTCTTCCCAATACAACTACAATATGAGCATAAAAAAGTGCATAAACAAATCATGGCAACAATTTCTCATTCCAAAAGGGGGAGAACAACGGACAGGCTGTGTTACCCCAATGTCATAACACCACCAAACACAAATATATTTGGCTCATTGAAGGTAGTCCAATAAGAACCCTGTCACCAAGTAATTTAAATAAAAAATATATTTATCCTGATGTAAATCTAAAAATTTTTGTTGAGAGTTTTATTAATCATGTGATACAATAACAATTTTGAAATTTTTATTAGAATCATTATTTTTTCTTCGGATTACTTGGTTATAATCAAGTTTACCAAAATCTTATTTCAAGTGGGACAAAGGGAGTAGTATATATTAACGGGTTAAGAATTGTACACGGATTCTCGGTCCTCAATTATCTGAGGTAAATCACTACGCCCTCCGTCCCATACTTATCGCTATGTATTTTCATTTTGGGCGTCCCATACTTATTGCTACTTACCCAAAATGTTCATTTTTCTCTCTCTTATCCACTCACAACAACTATTCACTAACTTATTTTCTCTCTCCAACCCACTCACAATACTTACTTTTTCAACATATTTTCTTAATCCCCGTGCACTCTTATTTGATAGCAATAAGTATGGGGCGGAGGGAGTATAGAATAACATGACATGTGGTTCAATACCTGCATGATCAATAAAAAGAGATTGAAGGACAAGATGATTGTTTGTTGACTGCCAACCAAGCAATGTGGGAGCATAGATGAGTATATATATATATATATATATGAAAGAAATTTAGCTAGGACTGTTTCTGGGTCAAGCCACTTGTGATCAGAGAATACGATCACAACTGTCTTAACAACTGATACGACAACACGCACACGTTCAGAGAAAATAAATAGCAGCAGAATAAACGATGAATAAACACTTCAGCAAGAAACTTCTTGCTGGAAAACTTTCATTACCAAAAGCTCTTGCAGAATACAAGAGTTATGAAAGAACAAAACGAATTAAAAGAACAAAAACTATTCTAGAGTACTAGAACCAATTAAACATAAAAACACTTGAACTCTTAAGCAATAAGAACTTCAAGAACAAAGGAAACACTCTCTTGATGATTCTGTGAAGACGTATATGAGGACTGCCGCAAACTCCCAATATATACACGGTTTTGAGAAAAGCCATGTATATCTTTAACTTTGGAAAGCTATCATTTACCAATCAACCAATAAAAGAAGAGTCATCCTTTTCCTAAAATAAATCACTAACTTACCATAGAGAATTATTAGTAGGTTAGTGAAATAAACTTAACATAAAATATCCCTAAATAATTATAGTTAATACTAAAACAAATTTGAACTAAATATTTACCTATACAAAGAATCAGAATCACAAAGATATCTATGAGAAGAATATTTAGAGTATATTCATACTCTTTCATTCTCCCCCTATTTTTGTGGTTCTGATCAAAATCTGCAAAACAAGATTAGTCCCAACACCAACAGTTTATAAACTTGACTTATACTAATATATAGCAAACACAATTTAACCCTTTCACAAACTGAAACTGATCAACACCAAAGCAAAAAATAAGTCATTCACAACCTACGAGTCATTTAAAAAAAACAAAGTCATTATCACAAAAGCAAAGTACTCCAGCAACAATTAATCTGTAACACCCCTGAAGAGAACCAATTCTCCCCCTGCAACTGATGATGGACACGTATCTCTTTCTGCTTCTCCACCTTCACCTTCTTCTCCCCCTTTTTGGGAAGAACCACTAAGACCCAACAATTCCTTAAGTCGAATCAGGGAGCTCTCCAAACTGTCGACCAAGATTTGTTTACCTGTAATGCTGACCTGAAGAGAAGCAATTTCTGCCTTGAGAGAGTTGATCTGAGACTGAGTTTGACTTATCTGAGCTAGGAGAGCTTTGTTGTCACTTGAGGCGGCAGACGATGAGGCAGATGACCAACCAAAAGGGTCAACAGGTTCACCAATATCATGGAACCTGGATGGTGCAAACATGGATAGGGGCTGGCCAAATGGATCGGGTAACTCACACAAACACTCCCCCTCAATGTCAGCTACTCCTTGAGATTTTAACAACCCATAAATAAGACAAGGGTTTGGAAACCTGCAAGAGGGATTAGGGGTTTCGGCAAAGCTCACAATGTTATTAAAAATCACTTCCCCCAAATTAACCTTCTTGTTATGAATGACATGCAACAAAAGTACTTGTTCTTTAGTGACAGATGAGGAGTTTGTTGTGGGACACCAGTTTGATCTCAGTATCTGGTGGAGGAAGACATTCAGCCTAGACAACAAGGTAGTGGAAAAAGGTTTTTACCACTTATCAACTTGGCCACCAGTAATGGCACGAACAGCCCCATTAACATCTACTGGGGAACTCTCAAGAGGAGTACTGGGAAATTTCAAGAAGGAATTGATAATCGCAGGAGAGAAATTCACTATCTGATTCCTAACGAACACCTTGTGAAAATTTGGAGAATGGTTCAACTTGATGTCCTGAGTCAAGTTAGCATAAAATTCTAGTACCAATTTCCTAGAGTAGGGAATGGCAAACTTCAGAGAATGTTCAAGACCCCGTTCAGTGAAGAACCCCAAAACTTTCAGATTTTTAAAAATAGTTTCATCCGTAACTCTCTCAACAATGAGGACCCGACTACCACTTTTCTGGAACCTCTGTTTAGCCTCTGAAGAATAAAACCTAGAACTAAGCTTTGAGGCAAGATTAAATGGTACAGAGGGAGCTTTAGCAACTGGTTTTCTAACACGAACTTTCAACCCAGATGAACCACCAACAGAATTGGGAGATTTTTCAGATGAAGGAGATGGAGTTACCTGAGGTGCCTTAGAAATTTTGAACGTCGAAGAGGGAAACTCAGTCTCACTGAGAGTGTCATCGGAGTCTAGAGAGACATCAGCATCGCTGGAATCATCATGTTGGGAAGATGACCCTTCTTCAACCATTGGAGTGGAGGCAGCCTTTCTCTTAGCAGCTCTGGTTTGAATCCGAGGAGATGGAATAGGAGCAGAGGGTGGCGCCGGAGTCACAGTAGATTTGGCCGGAACCCTTGGTTTCGCCAGAATTTTAGTGGCCGGAGAAGGAGATGGCGGCGCATCTTCATCGGATTCATCACGGAGGATTAGCTGACGGCACTTGGAGGGAGGAGCCGGCCTTTTGGATTTTAGGGCAGCACGAACGACGGCGGGTTTGAAGGAGCCGGAGGAGGCCCCTTTACCCAGATCATGGAGACGGGTCGAACGGCGGGAACCAGGCGCCAAAGGAAGTCGATCCACCTCCAACGCTTGCAGTTGCCTGGGATTGTCGACATCAATGGCGTATTCGGGAAGCCCTAGAAATGAAGAATCCACCGGCGGAACAACGGAGACTGAGGCGGTGGTGGCTGAAGGTAGAGCAAGAGACGGCGGAGAATCCATTGAGACCTGTGGAAGCAAAGTACACGAAGAAAGATTATTGCAACTGATTCTTAGAGAAATTGATAGAGAAAAGATGAAAGGACAGAGTGAAAGAGAGATTGGAGCATTTAATCAAGAGAGGGAAGAGAGATTTCTTTTAGACCCGAAATACATAATGAGGGAGAAAAACTTGTGAATACTTAGTGTTGGACACCCATCAGACTTCCAAATTAACTTGGGATTGTAATTTTAAAAATCAGATCTTTCCCATATTTTGTGATGAGTAATCTTTCCCAAATTCTGCACTTGCCAATCTCAACAGAATCCATAAAATCCACAAAGGTACCCAAAAAAAAATTTCCACAACCGGTACACAAGAGGACTAAAACACCAGAACATTAGGCCGTCGGTAAACACATGAACTTCATCAATATTTAACATTTAAGGACAACATTTCAATTTGCCAATGACAATACCAAGGGGAGAAGAAACCTAAAAAAAATGCCTAAAACACACAGGTGAAGATTAATCTCAATAAAGTGTGACATGGTATGGATAACAAGATCTATGACCCGGTTTTGACTCACAAAAATTCAATGAGATACCCTTCAATCATGAAGCCTTAGAACACAATTATAGGAGGCAAAGAACTAGTTACGGGGAGGAGCTTTTCACTCTCTCAATACAGTGTCACCATACTTTTTCTTTCTCAAGTGATGTTTTCAAACAACGTCGGCATTTTGCCTAAATGAGTAGTGACTTCAAAGATTGGAGGCAGCTTGTTTTCCCCGTAAACTAAGAGCTCACTTCATGATAAACAGCACGGAGGAATTAACAGGATAATTTTATTATCAAGTTAAGAAGGATCTCACATTAAAGAGTCAAAACACAGAGTCATAGAACCAGTCAACCAAGTGATCACAAGAGACAATCATGCTAAGAATGAATGCAGATTTTTTTTTTTTTTGGTGTACTGTATGTAATATACAATTATACAGTTGTGCAGTCAGTTGTCTGCACACTTGTGCAGTCAACTGGTATCACACAGTCCGAGAGACTTCTTAAGGGAAGAAAATCTCTCGAAATCCAAAGCCTTGGTAAAGACATCAGCAAGTTGATCCGTTGTACTTACATGTTCAAGAGTGATGGTTCTTTGTTCAACGAGATCCCTAATGAAGTGGTGTCTTATGTCGATGTGCTTTGTTCGGGAATGTTGTACCGGATTCTTGGCAATATTTTGGGCACTCAAACTATCACAGAATACAGTCAAGGTTTCACTTTTAAGACCATAATCCTTTATCATTTGGTTCATCCACAACAACTGGGTACAACAACTACCAACTGCTACGTATTCAGATTCTGCAGTTGGTAAGGAAACACAATTTTGTTTCCTACTAAACCAAGACACAATATTATTCCCAAGATAAAAACACCCACCCGTGGTGCTTTTTCTATCATCAGTATTCCCAACCCAATCTGAATCACTAAACCCCACAGATTGGTGTTAGTGTCTTTTGTGTAGCTTAACCCCAGATTCGTGGTACCACCGACATATCTAATGATTCTCTTAACTGCAGTCAAGTGGGATACCTTGGGGTCAGCTTGATACCTAGCACAAAGACATACACTAAACATTATGTCAGGCCTACTTGCCGTAAGGTACAACAAGCTTCCTATCATGCTCCTATAGAGAGTGTGATCGACACTCTCACCATCCTCATCCTTAAACAATTTTTGAGACGAGCCCATGGGAGTTTTCAAGTGAGAGGCATTCTCAAGACCAAACTTCTTAACTAAATTCTTAGCATACTTGGATTGTGAAATTGACATTCCTTCTTTAGACTGTGCAATTTGTAGTCCGAGAAAGAATTTCAATTCCCCAACCATACTCATATCAAATGTGGATGTCATACTCTCTACAAAAGTATTAAGCATGTTTTTACAAGTAGAACCAAAGACTATATCATCCACATAAATTTGAGCCACAAGTATACCCCTCTTGTTCCTAAGAATGAACAAGGTTTTATCAACCTCACCTCTTTTAAAACCAAGTTGAACTAGGTGCTCAGTTAGTCTTCCATACCAAGCACGGGGGGCTTGTTTTAGACCATAGAGAGCCTTTTTCAACTTATACACATGATTAGGCTTATGGGGGTCTTCGAACCCCTTAGGTTGTTCCACAAATTCTTCCTCATTTAAAATAGCATTTAGGAACGCACTCTTTACATCCATTTGGTGTAGAGTGATCTTAAGAAAGCAAGAAATTTCTAAGAGCAGTCTGATAGACTCAATGCGGGCTATCCGGGCAAAGGTCTCGTCAAAGTCCACACCCTCTAATTGAGTGTAGCCCTGATCCACCAGACGTGCTTTGTTCCTTATTATATTGCCTTGTTCATCAGATTTGTTCTTAAATATCCATTTAGTCCCAATTACATTAGTGTTAGAGGGTCTAGGAACTAAGAGCCAAACGTCATTCTTTTCAAATTGAATCAATTCCTCTTGCATAGCATTAATCCAATTATCATTTTTCAAGGCTTCCACGACATTTTGGGCTCAAAATTAGCCACAAAACAACAAGAACTTACCTGATGGTATGCGGATTGCACACACAACAAACCTGCTAAGTCACGGTAATTGATTCTTTTTCCTCTTGTCTTCATTCTTTCATCCACTTCCCCAATGACCTGGGAAGTAGGATGATCTCCCTGTATCCTGGAAAAGACATCATTGCTTCTGCTTACATGATCTTCCTCGGTTTCAGAATCTGAACGAGTATCTGCAGTTGTCTGACCACCTATGGTGTCAGTTGTTGGCTCAGATAGTAAATCAACTGACTGCTCAGGTGCTTGATCTGCAGATTCTTTCGAGTTCTTCAGTTCAGATTCGTCATCAACCAGTTCAGGCTCCCATGTGCAACCTGTAACATCATCCTCATCTGTTTTGACATTAAGATCAGTAGCATCATCAAAAATAACATTTATAGATTCCATAAATGTTTTGGTTTTTAGATTATAGACTCTATACGCCCTACTGTTTTGAGAATAACCGATGAAAATGGCCTTGTCACTTTTCGAATCAAACTTGGAAAGATACTCACGATCATTTAAGATGTAGCAAATACAACCAAAAACATGAAAGTACTTTAAGGTGGGTTTCTTCCCAAGTAAAATTTCGTAGGGGTCATGGTACTTCCAATTCTTAGAAAGACACGATTCCCTATATGACAAGCCGTGTTAACAGCTTCTGCCCAAAACCTTTTAGACAGATTTTTAGCACTCAACATGACTCTAGCCATTTCTTGTAATGTGCGATTTTTCCTTTCCGCTACTCCATTTTGTTGCGGAATTTTGGGGGCTGAGAACTCGTGAGTAATCCCCTTTGAATCACAAAATGATGAAAAAGTAGAGTTTTCAAATTCCGTACCATGGTCTGACCTAACCCTAACGGCTTTTAAACCATAAAGATTTTTGACCCTTTTGTACCATATTTTAAACTCTTCAATTGTGTTTGATTTTTCTCTCAAAAATATGACCCAAGTATAGCGCGAGAAATCATCAACACACACAAAACAGTATTTCTTTCGAGACATACTTTCTACTTCCATGGGACCCATTAGGTCAGTATGAATCAACTCAAGACATCTACTAGTCCCAAAATTTTGAACCTTTTTATGACTGGACTTTGTTTGTTTTCCTTTTTGACATGGTCCACACACACTTAACTTTTGCAAGTCCAAGTTGGGCAAACCTTTTGCTGCCCCAAATTTGATTAACTCACTGATTTTTCTTTCACTGGCATGACCAAGTTTTTGGTGCCAGATTTCAAACTCATCCATTTTAGTAGAGAGACAAGTCTCAATACTACCAATTTTGTAACAATTATCAGAGGATCGAACACCAGTAAGAACACACACATTTTTGTTATCAAAGACTTCACCCTTGGACTTGTCAAATTTAACAAACAGATCATCATCACACAACTGGCTTATGCTAATCAGATTTGACTTTATCCCATCAACAAGTAAGACATTATGCAAGTTGGGAAAACCATCAACATTCAACATACCTTTGCCAATTACCTGAACTTTAGCTCCTCCACCAAAGTTGACTTTTCCACCTTTGAAGGCTTCATAGTCTTTGAGGTGCTCAATTGTTCCAGTCATATGGCGAGAGCAGCCACTGTCAAAGTACCAGCCACTTTCCACACTATTCTTGAAGGAGGTAAGAACCACTTTGCAATTCAGAGTTTCCTTTCTTACCCAAACAGCTTTTGTTGCAGACTGAAGTTGTCGTGGCAGTTGAGTATCAGGATGTGCCCACAACTATCTGCTCAGGTGGCCGCTGTTCTTCTTCAATCCAACTTCCTGTTTCAACTTGTAACAAAATGGATGTATATGTCCAGGGGCAAAACAATGGTGACACACGTGTATCCTTTTTCTATTTCTTCTGTTTTTGTGAGGAGACACGTGATTAGTATTAAAACTCTCATTGTTTTTCGAACTTCTCTCTCCTTCCTTGACAAAAATTGGATCTCCATAGCCTAATCCTGTTTTTCCTTGATTTCCCATTTTTAAAACTTCACCTAACTTAGCTTTACCATTGTTAAGCTTTGTGAGAGTGTTAGTTTCCTTTTCAAGATTGCTTTTATACTTTTCACACTCTATTTCCTTCTTAGTAAGCATGACTTCTAACTTTCCTATGGAGTCCTTTTGAAAATCATTTTCACTCACCAATTTTTCATTTTCAGATTTAAGAGACAAATTAGTGGCGGTGAGTTTTTCAGTTACCTTCTTGAACTCTTTGAGTTGTTCCATTCGTTTGGACCAATCCGCGAACAACTCAACATAGTTCTCATGCAATTCTTCATACGTGAGACAGTCTTCCTCATCTTGTTTTGACTCTTCAGTCTCACCATGTAGAATTCAAGCAGGTATACACGTTAGTACCATTTGAGCTGACAGTTGCGCTGACAATGAGTTGTTCATCTTTACTGTCAGATTCACTGTCAGACTCACTATCACTAAGGCTGCAAGAACACCCTGTTTAAAATCAAAAACCTTTTTTGTTCATAGTCAGTTGTGCTGTCACTTGACAGCCTAACCTCACTATCAGTTTCACTGTCAGAAAGGGAGGGTTGTGATGATCTATAACATGACAGGTTAGCTGTCTCATCGTCATCATCGGAATCACTTAACGTAGCAGATAAACTCATCCCTCTCTTTTTGAGTGTGTTTGCACACTCATTTGCATAGTGGCCGTATCCTTGATAAGCCCTGCACTGAACGGACTCAATTGGTTTTTTGTTCTCAGAAAAAGTTTTTATTACACTTGTTTCCTTCCTGAATGGTTCAGCCTTGGTAGACGGAGTGAAGCCTTTATTGGGAAATTTTTGTTGCCTTTCCTTATTCAAAACATTTTTGAATTTTTGAGTTATTAAGGCACACTCATCTTCCTCCAAAGTTGACTCATCAATATCTTTAGACAATTGCACAAGATCTTTGGACACGGTTAGAGCACTAGCAAGAGCAATTGATTTTGCTTTGCTAGTTTTTTGCACTTCTATGTTCAATTCAAACGTAGTAAGAATACTTAGAACCTTTTCAAGACTCACGGTCCGAGTATCACAAGTTTCTTCAATGACAGAGACTTTGATGTTAAATTTTTCTGGAAGAGTTCTTAAAACTTTACTAACCAACCTTGTATTGGAGATGGATTCTCCTAATGCAAATGATTCATTAGAAATGTCCATTATGTTAGCAGAATAGTCTTGAATCGTTTCGTTTTCTTCCATTCTTAAATTTTCAATCTCTGTCATTAATCTCCTTAATTTTGTTTGTTTGACACTATCAGACCCTTCACAATGAAGTAGTAAAATATCCCAAGCAGTTTTGGTAACTGTATGGTTAGAGAATAACCGATACAGATTGTGAGCAACATGATCAGATATGGCAGCCATTGCCTTTGCATTGAAATTTGCAAGGTCAATTTCTTCCGCATTCCAATCTTGCTCGGGTTTTGGAATAAAAATCTTTTTTTTTCTTCATCAGACACAGAACCTTTTGCTTTTGGATCAATTAATTCCATAGTCGGGGATGTATATCCCACTAGAATACTGACCCATGCACGATGATCAAGGTTTTTGATGTACATGATCATCTTTGCCTTCCAAATGGTATAGTTTGAACCACCTAGAGTTGGCGGCTTATTACGAGTATGAGTACAGTCCATAATGGCTACTTTCAAGGATCACTTCTCAGTGTATCGAGATCAGGCTCTGGTGCCAATTGAAAGAAATTTATCTAGGACTGTTTCTGGGTCAAGCCACTTGTGATCAGAGAATACGATCACAACTGTCTTAACAACTGACACGACAACACGCACACGTTCAGAGAAAATAAATAGCAGCGGAATGAACGATGAATAAACACTTCAGCAAGAAACTTTTTGCTGGAAAACTTTCATTACCAAAAGCTCTTGCAGAATACAAGAGTTATGAAAGAACAAAACGAATTAAAAGAACAAAAACTATTCTAGAGTACTAGAACCAATCAAACATAAAAACACTTGAACTCTTAAACAATAAGAACTTCAAGAACAAAGGAAATACTCTCTTGATGATTCTGTGACGACGTATATGAGGACTGCCGCAAACTCCCAATATATACACGGTTTTGAGAAAAGCCGTGAATATCTTTAACTTTGGAAAGCTATCATTTACCAATCAACCAATAAAAGAAGAGTCATCCTTTTCCTAAAATAAATCACTAACTTACCATAGAGAATTATTAGTAGGTTAGTGAAATAAACTTAACATAAAATATCCCTAAATAATTATAGTTAATACTAAAATAACTTTGAACTAAATATTTACCTATACAAAGAATCAGAATCACAAAGATATCAATGAGAAGAATATTTAAAGTATATTCATACTCTTTCAATATATATGATGGGAACTTGGGTATAACCATTTCTGATTAGCTCGTCAATGAAATTGTTATACGTACTCCCTTGGGATTAATAGGTCATGTTCCGTCTGAAAAGAAAAATAGCAATGTCATGTGTAATTGGAACAAAAATAAACAAACGACGTGCCCTCCGGGGCATAGCCGAGTTGGTAAAGGAGAAGCATAGCCGAGTTGGTAAATGAGGCAACATTGCTGGACTTGCAACCTAAGGGTGGGGAGTTCGAACCCACGAGCAACCGTAATGTCTTGGAGAAAGCCCCCTTTGGGCCAGGAGTATAAGGGGCGTTGCTATCCTGACCATCTCGGGCACATCCCGCGATTTACCGCCGCCAGTCAAATGAGGGCCAGAGGTTGGTGGCCCAGGATTAGTCCGGCCTAGCTGGGCCGAGCAACCGTAAGTCCGGCGAAGCTGGGAACCTGGGAATCAAAAAAAAAAAAAAAAAAAAACAAACGATGTACTCCCTCTTTCCCAGAATGATAGTCCCCCTATTTTTATGGGTTTTACGAAGGAACTTTGAGTAATAATTAAGGCTACTTTTAATTATTCTAATGAAATTTTTGAAATTGTTCTTATACACCATTATAAATACTATTAATATCAATTTTTAGATTCACATTAACATAATTATAAGTATCATTTATAACTGCTCAAAGTTCATTCGTAGTAACAATGAAAAAAAGTGGATTATCTTTCTGGGACGGATGGAGTAATAAATAAGGGAAAAAGGATGCCAAGATAGATCTAAAGACTAAAATAGTGAGAGAGGATACAGATTGGTACGTACTAGGTATAAATAAGAGGAGACCAAGAAATGGAGAATTTGAAAGCCTTCAAGGGCCTTGTATCCACCATTAGTTGAATATCTACCAGCAACAAAATTAGTAAATGGTTTGCCTCCTCCTTAGAGCATGTTTAATGGTGAACGAAAAATTCGTTCACCACGTGAATGAAACTGGCCCGTGAACGAAATTTCGTTCACGTTGGCTTACATTCTGTAGTGGTGAATGAATTTTTCGTTCACATATATATTTTTTAATTAGTAATTTGATGTTATAAAATTATAGTATAAATATTTAAAATATTGTTTTAGATATTTTGACACAAATGACATCGTTTGGCGCAAGAAACAACTTAAATATATAAATATTAAAACAATGTAAAATATATACAATAATTTTTTTTCAATCATTTTTAAATAGTAAAATATTAAAATTATGTCAAATATTACAAATTTAGACTCTATTTATAGAGAAAAATAAATTATAAACAATTTTAATATTTTTATTTAATTCATATAATTTTGCAAATGACAAAATTACAAAATACACTTATAGCTCGAACCAATTTTCGTTCACGGATTCGTTCATGAAATGAACGAAAATTTTCGTTCATGGCCATGAACGAATATTCATTCACCACTAATTGGCATGAACCAATTTTGGTTCACAAAATTGCTCTTGGTGAACCAAAATTGGTTCACCATTAAACATGGTCTTATGAGCGCGTCGGGACAAACCTATTTCATCTCTCATCAAAGCACGTCTCATAAGAGACTTCCTCATTATTATGTGTTTATTATAATATTAGACAATGCATGTCCTAATATAATACTTGTAAAATATTCAAACCGGCACTTTTAGTGGTAGTGCTAAGGATTACCGCTTATAGTATTAACAATTGTCTTCATTAGTGCTGAAAAGTGTCCGTTGTAGTATAGAACAATGGCTCTTGCAATGTCAACAAGTTCCAAGTGATTTTTTTTTTTTTTTAAGTTTCAAAACAAGTGACTACCTTAGTGTTAAAATGTGTGTGCTATAGTATTGAGAAATGCCTCTTACAATATCAAAAAGTGATCGTTGAGTTTTATAAGTTTCGGTTATTTACAACAATGCCACTGCACTTTGTAACAACGATCCACTTATTCATAAAAACTAGTGTATCACCCGTGCGTTAAACGCACGGCAAAAAATTTTGATATATAAAGAAACTTAAATAAAAAAGACTATAACAAATTATATATATAGATTTATATATGCATTAATAACAACAATTACAAATTTTGAAAAACTTCTTTGTAAACAACGTTTGTCGTTTCATTCACACTCGTTCCTTCTTCATCAGATACTATAATCTTCAAACCAGCTCGAGTAGTTACTCTAGACAGAGCAACATACAATTGACCATGACTAAAGACAGGTCTTTTAAGAAACAAACCAACATAGGTTAGTGATTGACCTTGACTATGTTTATTGTCATTGCGTATGAGACAACCAATGGAAACTGTCGCCTTTGTAACTTAAATGGAAAACGGGAATCCGAAGGAGTTAATGACATCCTCGACACTAAAACCTTTTCTCCAGCATTACTCCCGTTCAATGTTTTTGCTTCTAGAACATGTTCACCCATCCTTATAATAATTAACCTAGTTCCGTTACATAAGCCCGCGCTATGGTCAATATTCCTCAATAACATCACGGGAACACCAACTTTAAGACTCAACTGGTGATTTGGCAAACCTGATGACTTTATTGTATTAAAAAATTCAGTCGAATGAATGTCATCAAATATATTTGAATTGTCTGACTTACATACTGAGTCTGAGCTCAAATAAGTTTTGCAATCTGAGTGGTTTAGAGAAACCATGTGCTCGTTTATTTGCTCAACAACCTCAAGAGTTGGTGCAAGTATAGCTCGACCTTGTAAATAATCAACATCTTCAAAGTGATCGGTAAAAGATGGATATTTACTTTCAACGATAGCCTTCATTAAATCACCGGATGAGTGCAAAAGCAAGTCATGAGGAACTTTTATAGTAGAAACACCATCATTGTCACCACCATATATCCCATCCCCAATACCTAAAACCCATTCAGAGAATCTTTTAAGCTCTAGTCCTCTTGAATCATTCTCCATAGCTTTAAGTCTCATATTTTTCGTAAGCCTCAGAACCTTGCAATGCGACCATAAATGTGATGAATTGATTGTCGCCATAACAATATCTTTCCTGGTCCCTTTAGGAATGACTGGAAGAATTTGACGAAAATCTCCGCCCATAACAAAAGTTTTTCCACCAAAAGGCTGATTCATACTATCAGGATTATTCAAACGCATTATATTTCGTAATGTCCTATCAAGCGCTTCAAAACAATGTCTGTGGACCATCGCAGCCTCATCCCAAATTATAAG
Source organism: Campanula takesimana (assembly GCA_026119855.1). Taxonomy (NCBI): domain Eukaryota; kingdom Viridiplantae; phylum Streptophyta; class Magnoliopsida; order Asterales; family Campanulaceae; genus Campanula; species Campanula takesimana. The sequence goes on from JAOWBW010001650.1 coordinate 195,569, forward strand.
CTTTGTTCTAACAATCAACTCTGCAAGTGGGGTACCTTGTTTAATATTGCAAGTGGAATCTTCATCCAAAACCAATGGAATCCCAAATCTAGAATGGCATGTTCGACCATTGGGAAGCAAAAGAGATGCTATTCCACTGGATGCCACGTTCAAAACTATCTCACCTTTAGATCTCAAAGCTGCTGAGAGAATCCTCCATAAAAAGGTTTTTCCTGTACCACCAGAACCATAAACGAAAAAAACTCCTCCATTAGCGGCCTCAACACTATTCATAATTGTATAATGTGCATATTTCTGCTCATCCGTACACAATGCCAACAATTTTTTGTACTCCTCCAATAATGAAGCTTTATCGTAGTTCATTTCCTCCGATATCAGCCGATTATTGAACATTGATGCATCAAAATTCTGAGGAAACGGCATAGTTGGAAAATCTTTAAGGCTTTTCCCTCTGTTACGCAAAATCTTTTCGATTTCCAGCAAAGTGAGATTTTCGATTTCTTCCGCACTGAGTTGTAAATCTGTTTAAATCTCAAGATATTTTAGAATAACCATTGATTGTAAATTTGTATTTAGAAAAAAAAACTTTTAAAATAAAAAAATAATTAAATGGATTTTTTTTACCTTGATGATCCAAAATACGTCTACGCATATACAAAATGTCATATGACAGACAGCTGAAGCAGCTTTCCCATATATGCTCTGGTCGAGAAAGTGATCCAGACATTAACAATGTGACGAATAAGCTCCTTATAGAATGCCCATATCCCCAATGGCTCGCTTTTTTTATACCTTCAACATACTCCTTATCATCATCAAGCAATCCCAAAGCAAAGCAAGCATCTCTAAATGATCCATGCGCAATATTGTTAACATGTCTTATATCCTCATAGCATGTTGGCCCACGAACGAAGTTCAAAAGGGTTCTTAAGTAATATAGCTCTCCTTGTCCTGGGGCAACAAAAAAATACGACCTATTTTAAAGTAAAACCTTAGACGTCCCAAGATGTTTAAAGTAAGGTTAGAAAATAAATTACCTTGGTAAAACTTTAGCTTCATCATTTGAAGCAACAAAATTGCAGGTCCATCACGTGGTGTATTGCAATAATCCAGAAACTCTTTCGCATAATCACCCCAGAGTGTGATACTCAATTTGTTTTTACTGCAATAATTATTCTTGTTAGTTTAATAACAACCATGCACTTATTTTGTAAGGCATTAAACATTTTAATTAATAAGTATTTCCATGTATTATTGTTGTTTATGGGTCCTTTTTTCATTATGCAGGTTTACTTTGTAGATGGAGATTAATCTAGTGGACAACCGGATAAGTTCTACAAAAACCTAATATGCACTCTGACTCTAGGAATGTCTGTTTGATGATATCTATAAAATGAAAGATGAAAACAGAGGTATGTCTCTAAACATTCTTACTTGGTATCTTCAATATCTAATTCAACATAACAGCTATCGTTCTTATGCGTAAGGTCTCCCTTTGTGACCAATCTCCCAATAACATCTGAAAATATAATATAACAATATTTATCAAAATGTATCAATATATAGAAATAAAGAAGCTGGTAAAATAACATTTACGGACAGGTTTCTTAGATGATAAGCATTAGTTATCAAACTGAGAGGGTAGAGTTTTGATGTTCAATTATATGTGATAATCAACTCAGTTAGAGAGTGATTCAAAATGAGAAGCTTGCCATGATAGTGAGGGATACTATACATTTCCGTAAATAACAACTATCACAAGGTTGGCTTGCCCTGTTAACCATTGCTTTTTATTTAGGTTGATATAGTAGGCACAATGTTTTGCAAGTTTGTTAATGCAAGTGATTTTTTATTAGGAAAGACAAGGTTGAGAAGATTGCTGGAGAGTTAAAAGTCAAATATAGGTTGCTTGAATCACATATGAGTGTGGTAATTACTTTTATCATTATCATCATTTGTTTTTATCTAATTGATTTATGCTTCAACTATACTTTGAAGCATAAGATGAGTACATGTCGAATTTGATTTGCAGATGGACAAGAATCATGTGGAATAGCTGGAGAAGTTCTACCATAACCTAATCTGCACTCATATTACAGGAACTTCTGTTTGAAGACATCATAAAATGAAAGACGCATCTGAGGTATGCTACTGAACATATTTTTTCCAGATTTTAATCCTAATAATGGAATTGAATATATGTTAATTTATCGTTTGACCCCCCCCCCTTCTCTTTTGATTATGCCTTAAGATAAAAAGATAAACATCAGATATTGATCAAACTCAAAATAACTGCATCAAAATATAGTGTTTGGAGAAGCAGAATAAAATAAGTATAGGTGATATAAAGTTTAATATAACGGAGTTCGTATAGTTAATAAGATCATTCAATAATTGTAGAAAAGCAAGGAGAAAATATTTGAATACATATTTTATTTGATAGTATTTTTTACCTATGAGACCTGTTGCATTGATATCTCGAATAGCATCTACTTCTGAAAATGGTATTAGTTTAAATACACTTCGTTTCGGGAATTTCCTATCACTTATTGAATGAACAATAGTTGAGTCCGTAAATGAAACTCTGTATTTATGCCCAACGATCTTCAACTTTCCCCGATTGTCCCCAATAATAACGTTGGAAAATACATAGATAGAGTGCTCGAAAAACTCATCCTCAAAGTTCTGAAACTGCTCCTTGAATTTGTTAATGAAGGAGTTCCGAATCGTGAATTGAATCCTGTCACCCTATAACAATAAAACAAAGAATGCTTATCCGATTTGTACTAAATGATTAACTATTCAAAATTATTTGCTTATGTTTTTCGTTTATCCTTTTTTTTTTTTTTTTAAATTAGATATAAATGTAATTTACACCTTATGTTTGATTCAGTTGATAAAGACAATGATGAGCTGACCCAAAAGTGTGTTTTGTGTAATGATTGTACCAAATAAAAGAGAGAGTATGGAGGAACAGCAGTGGCTAGATAAGGGACTTACCAGTAAAATCAAATTTAAAACTAAAACTTTTATAAAGTAATCATAAAAAAGTTATTACCTCTGTGTCCATCTCCATAGATGGTGGCAAACCAGGCTTGTTTTCTGGTTTGATTTCCCAGAATCTAGTAACTCTGCCCTTAATAGACCAATCTGACCTACCTTTTCTCAGGTCACGGAAGGGAGTAATAGTAACAGGCATTGACATCTTGACTACTGTGCTGAATGAAGGAAATGATGGAGTTTCTTAGCAACATCAGGAATGAAGACTGTAGAGATATTTATACTATGAATAAACCTTTTCCTATTCCCCAAATATCATTTAATTTTATTTTATTAATTTTTTTTCATGTAATTTCAAGTTTTTTTTTTATTCTTGCCTGTGTAATAGAATGTAAGTTTGTTGTATTTTTTTTAATTAAATTATCGATATATGCACTTTCGTTTTAAATGCATATTCTGGAAACTTGAAAGCCTATTAACAAAACAGAATAATTAGACTAAAAAATTTTTGCTCAAAAAGTGTAAATGTCTTAATTTACTGTTCAAGAATGTTGTTAAATGTGTATTAATTGGGTAGTCTAGGTACATCAATTTCTCTACACGCCTGCATTAATGGGCGCAGTACCAAGTGAAGAATTCAAAAGTTTTTCAAATCTGCTGCTAATTAATTCTATGATTTTAATGTGGTAAGGGATTTTTTGGTTTTTCAAATAATATGAGAATAAAACAGTAAAATAGCTAATATGTGAATGAACCTGGCCAAAGGGGTGTCCAGGTAAGAGTTTTGGAGGGAAACTGATAGAAGAGGGGCTCTATCTACTTGAGCCTTTCCTTATATATTGATGTCACTCCGCTATTTAAAAACACGTTTTTTACACTAATTAATATAAGTGGAAAACACGTTCTTCTAGAGATTTTCTGTAATGTTTATTTAGATGGGCTTGTAATAAATTAGTTTAGTCGTTTATAAGGCCAAGCCCCAATAGAGATTACTATTATTTAATGTTAGTTGTGAGTGTAAAAATAATTTGACTAAATATTAATATTAATTTAATTATTATAGCTAAAGTTTATAACAATTACTGTTTTTTTTAAAGAACTATTATTCATAAATTATTAAGTAAATTATTAATAATAATTTTTGTGAAAATTTTGAGAAAAACTTGTTTTACACTGCTTTAGTGTAAAACCTATTTTCATCTCTTAATGTAAAACAAAATCTCTTGATGTAAAATAGGTTTTACACATCTCTTAGTGTAAAACAAGTTTTTCATAAGACTGACTCATAATTTTTAGATTTTATTAACGTAAATAAATTAATATAAATATTTGATAAGTTCAATTATACTCCGTAGTTACACAAAATCTTGGGAAAAATGCGTTTTTCTTAACTCCCAAGAAAAGCGTGTTTTGAAAAAAACGCGGTGGCATTTTTGTAAATATGTGGAACTTCTTTTAAAAACACACGGTGGCATTTTTGTAAATAATCAGAACTTCTCAACCGTTCTGGATATAATTATAAAGCCTTCTGGATATGAGATTGACAGCCAGAACCTTTGAAAGTGATAGTCAGAAAGATCAAAAACAACAACAACATTACCCCAGTGCCGCAAAGGCTCCCACCTACGGTGGGGTAAGGGGGGGTCGGATGTACGCAGCCTTGCCCCTGTATTTAAGCACAAAGATGCTGTTTCCAGATGACCCATGATGAAAATTGCGTCGAAAATTGCATGGACTGACTGCTGCTTCATCACAAAGAAGCACAGACAGTTTAGTGACCCATTTTGCTTTATTCCATCATATTCCCAAGCCAAAAAATAGTGAGTCTTTGGCTCCATCGGAAATGATGGAAAACGATAGTCAGAATGATCATTTTTGTAAATAATCATAACTTCTCAACGGTTCTGGATATCAATATAAAGCTTTCTGGATATAAGATTGATAGCCAAAACCTTTGAAATTAATAGCCAGAAGGGTCCTTGATATCAATATAAAGCCTTCTAGGTATGAGATTGATAGCCAGAACCTTTGAAAGTGATAGGCAGAAGGATTTTTCTGTAAATTTTTTGAGAGTAATAGAAGTGTTAATAGATAGCCAGTGACAATATTTAGGATAACCCTTACGAAGGTCCAGTAAGTGTGTTGAAGACCGCCATATGATTTTGAAAAACACGTTTTTCCTAACTACTAGAAAAAACACATTTTACAGAAAACCAACTCCCGTAGTTATAATAGTTATAGTACTAGTAGCAAATAAGACTATTCAATAATTTACACTACAAGTTAAAATCATAAAATAATTCACTCTTTTCAACAATTCTTCATTGATTAAAGAGGAAGAAATGAATCAAGGAATAAATAAATAAAAGAACTTGGGACAAATAAATAGAAACATACTCCTTTTATTTCCTTAAAAATGTCGCATTTCTAACCTAATAACATATTTAAAGGTGTGTTATACTTATTTACACATTGTACTAATAATAAATTTACACTGAAATTATCTTTTGAAAAAAAAAACAAACAAACAATATACTCCCTCCATTTAAATGACAGTCTCAATTTTTTCCCTCATCAGAAAGTTAGTCTATAATGTTATCAGTAACTCCCTTTTGTAACCATACCGGGTACTCCCTCTCTCCCTTCACAATCGCCGTTTCCTCCATTGATTTGCAAGTGTTTTTTTTTCTCTTGAATCGTAGTTTTAATCCGATTTTGGATTTAGATTTGGATAGAGATCACTCTCTCTAAATCTACTTCCAGATCTTGTGTTTTCTGTTTCTGTTTCTTTTCTTTTTTTTTTTTTCCATTTTAGTTTTTTGAATAAGTGAATATGATTGTTGTTGAAATGGTGTTTGATCAATCGTATTCTCTCCAGTCTCCATTGTGAGAGCCTTTGCATTCTCTAATTCGTGAGGGCCTTGGTTTTTCCTTCTGTTTTCGGACAATCATCGTGGAACCATAAGTGGAGGATCATAGCATGGCTTGGAAAGTTCGGTTGACGATTTATTGCTGAGCCAGAGGCCTCAAATCTATGTATTTTCAACGCTAAACTTTTCTTGGTGGGGGATTTCGTGAATGCCGTTATATGGCAGTGTCCAAGCTACGCTTGGAGAGACATCTGTGCATTCCAGTATATTGCTACAAGAGATATAAGGTGGAAGATCGAGAATGCTTGTGCAACTTTATGCATGAACACCATATTTTGTCACCCTTCTTCTTACAAGTCTAATGTATTTGTAATTGTTATTGCAGTGCCTACTATATGTGATGAACCACCGAAGTTTGTGGATGGTCATCTTCAAATTTGTACTCTTTGTAATTGATCAATGCATTACTTCTCTTTCGAAAAAAGAAAGTTAGTCTAATTTACAAAATTAAAGATTCAAAATCACAAAATTCTAAATTTATAAAACTATAATTTTAAAGTAGTTAAAAAATTAAACGGTATTATCAATTGAGAACGGAGAGGAGGAGTATTCATTTTTATTTTTATTTTTTAAAAGAGAGAGAGAGAGAGAGAGAGAGAAACAACTCCATGAGAAGGGCAAGCCGAGGACTTTAAACTGCCAGTTCAAACTGTGAGACATTACAACGGTCATGAGAAGGGCAAACCGGGGAAAGAAAGAGAAAGGGGCTGAAATGGGGAAAAGAAAGAGTCGCCGTCCATCGGATAATCCAGAAACCCTAAACCCCAAATTGGAAGAAGACGACGATCCAACTTTGCACAATGAAGACGTCGCCGACAAAGGAGGAAATGGGTTCTTCGCCTGCTATTTGCTGACATCGCTCAGCCCCAGACACAAAGGCCAAACCTACATCGGGTTTGTCTCCATCTTCAATTAGTCTTTCTCAATCTCTCTCTCTCACACACACACACAGAGAAAGCCCTAATTTAAAGAGATTAGTCAATCCCTTGAGCAAAATGATCGAGTTTTGCCCTCTGATTATACCCTTTGTTTGTTACTACTCTTTAATTATTGGCGACTGGATCTTGGTGATCAAGATTTATTTTTATTTCGTTTGGAAGGAAATGATGGAAGTGGATTTTTTTTTATTCTGGTTTTATTGTTGTTAATTCTATAGCAGTGATTGTTAATATTGAATTTAAGTCTGAAAAAAAATTGTTGGGTTGAAATTTATTTAGGTTTACTGTGAACCCACGACGGCGAATCAGGCAGCATAATGGGGAAATTGGAAGTGGTGCATGGAGGACCAAGCGTAAACGCCCTTGGGAAATGGTACTTTGCATATATGGCTTCCCCACAAATGTAGCTGCTCTTCAGGTTCACTTTTATCCCCGTTTAGCTTTAAAACGGAATAATTTGCTTAAATCAAATCTGCTTGATCTTGTTTAAAATCTTTTTTTTTTTTTCTATCTTGATCTATTGCTGAATATGTCAAGTAATTGAGCTCTGAAAATGCAATGGGTGTTGCAGTAGAATAATACTAGGGGCACAAAATCTTGCTCACAAAATCCTAGGTGTAATGATTTAATTGGTGTTTTTAATTAGAGTGTGGCGGGTCCATTATCGATGCAACCAATAAAATATCGCCACCTCACGTTGTGAGCTTGATTTTGTGCCCCTAGCATTGCTCAGTAATGTCTACGTTTTTTTCCTCTCAATTCAGGGAAATAAGCTATAGTACTCCTCGGTAAAAGATACTTGTATTCAAATCTCGTAAAAACATTACTCGCTCCGTCCCTAAATGAGTGTCTATTTAATGTTGCAGTTTGAGTGGGCTTGGCAGCACCCTGTAGAATCATTAGCTGTTAGAAAGGCAGCAGTAGAATTCAAATCTCTCAATGGGCTTGCTAATAAGATCAAACTGGCATACACAATGCTCACCCTACCTTCCTGGCAGAGGTATTTCTAATACTTTTCCCCTTTTTTTTGGAAATATACACTTGTTTTTCATATTTTATTGATCAAAACTTCTTTCCTTTATAATTAATCAGCTTGAACCTCACGGTAAACTTTTTTTCAACGAAATACACAAAGCACTATGCTGGTTGCCCGAGTTTGCCAAACCAAATGAAGGTCCAAGTCCGTCCCATGGATGAACTCCCATGTTATACAGGAGTTGTTGATATGGATGAAAAAGACTTCTGGGATGACGATGAAGAGTGTACTGAAACTGGTGGGGCCAGTGATTTATTAAACGAAGGAATAGAAAATATAACTACACTTCATGATTCGTTTAATCCTCAGTACAGCATTAACGAAGCTACAACACCACCAAGCGGCTCACCTGCTCAAAGCGAAGGGCGTAGTAGACGGTCATTTTGCTCATCTGAGAAACGCGTTTCTTTGTTCGGTAATGGCTCATATAATGAAGAATGTTGTATTGAATTGGATTCACCGGCTGCTCAAATGTTTCCGTTATCAACTGCTGACAATGATCAGCCTCCAGTTAAGTGTTGTGCTGAACCTTGTCCAGTTGAGGTTATAGACGTCTTTTCTCCTTCACCGGAGTATAGTAGTTTGCGTAGGAAGAGGAGATCAGTCTCCTCTTCTGTTTGTCCTCAAATTATTGACTTGACTCAATCTCCCATTGATGTGTAAAAGTTAACTCCTGTGTTGTAACTTACTGTTGAGTTTGTGAGAAATAAGCATTTACTACCCTTTTATTGAACTTGCTCTGTTCTCCTCAGATTATTGACTTGGCTCAAATTTTTATAGCATTTGCTTTCGAGTCCACATCCTGTACCACTGTATACCACACACCTAGTACTACTAGTGATCCAAGAGTTTGCATGTTTAGATGATATCATCATGATGTCAGCTCTATTAAACCCGATACGATGGATCACTAGCTGTATACATAAAGTGGTACATGACCTCTACTCTTTGCTTTGATACACAAAAATGTCAATTATGAAGTATTCCCTCCGTCCCGTAACAATGTGGCAAAATAAGTTTTGCACGGGAATTAAGGGATGAATAGTAGTGGTTAGTTGTTGTGAGTGAAAAGTGAAATAGGAGGGAGAAAGTAGGGTAGGGAATAGTAGGTTGATTGGTGTTGTGAGTATAAAAGTAAAGTAGGAGAGAGAATGAGTAGCATGAATAGTAAAGATTCTTGCCATTTTAAGAAAGTGTAACTTATCAGTGGGACACCCAAAATGACAATTTGTCCACATAGTTATGGGTCGGAGGGAGTATTATTTTTGGAGTACAATCCAGAAAATTCATATAAAGAGATTCATTCTGAAGAGAAGCGTTAAAGCACAAACATTTTTACACTCTATTTCATCATATAATACAATCATTGCAGTAAACACACAAGGAAATAGTACCCAAAAATGTACAACTATTTGGTTTCAAAAAAAAAAAAAAAAAAAAGTACAACTATTTGGGAAAGAGAACCTGTCGGTAAGTGAAATAGTCAAGGTAGCTGCTCCTGCTGCACTAAACTCTGTTGAGGTTGGTTTTGCTGCGCTTCTGTTAACTGTTGCTGCTCCGGGTTCGTTTGGGGCGATTCCTCACCTTGCCAAGCCCAAACAATGTCTTGGAGAGCAGGTCTGATACCTTCTTTCAGTATCCTCTGATACTCTAAAGTATCTCCACTACATTTCTTCACCTCCACTAAATGAAAAGACGGAGTGAGCTCGAATATCTCTGCATCAATTGACAACACGCCTTTTCTACCTTCCTTAGTTCCCTCCATTTTCAACAAACCTCCTTCCCTTTTCCTCACCTTTAGCCTTAGTCGTTTCGCAATTTCTTCAAGTTTAGCAATAATGACAGAAGCAGGTCGCCATGAAGTAAATCTAGCTTCTTTCTTTAAACAAGGTCCTTCAAACAAGCTTGATAGATCAAACCCTGCAGAAAGGGTGATGATATCAAATGCATTTAGGTGTACAGGTTTCAGTACCTCCTGTTTTTCCTCAGACGAGTCTGATACTTCCACCCCTTTACTTTCTGCCTCCATCTTTGATTGACGATTCAACCCTTTCTGAACCAAGGATTTTCTTTAATTTTCGTGATTGAGATTCTAGTACTGGGGTTTGGATCTAATATCCTTGTGAGTAGTTTCCGTACCTCTTGAGGAAACCAATTTGGGCATCTATACTCTGCTTTTCCAATCTTCCTGTACATTTCCATCAAGTTAGAGTCTTGAAATGGAAGATGGCCAGCCAACAAAACATAAAGGATCACCCCACATGACCAGGTATCAGCTTTGGCTCCATCATAGCCTTGTCTATTAACCACCTCCGGTGCCACATAGGCAGGGGTCCCGCAAGTAGTGTGCAGTAGTCCGTCCTGGTGTTTCGATTCAGCTAGAGCACTTAACCCGAAATCTGAAACTTTCAGATTCTCATTTTCATCTAACAGTAAGTTCTCTGGTTTCAAATCTCTATGATAGACACCCCTACTGTGGCAAAAGTCAACGGCATTGACCAGTTGTATGAAATACTTTCGGGCAACATGTTCTTTTAGCCTTCCTTTGGCCACCTTGTCAAACAACTCACCCCTTTGGCATATTCCATCACAAAATAGATCTTCGTTTTGGTGGCCATGACTTCAAAAAGTTGCACAATATTAGGGTGTTTGACCAGTCCCATTATAGATATTTCACGCTTGATCTGATCGATAAGCCCAACCTTAAGAATCTTCTCCTTGTATATAACTTTGATAGCCACACTTTGGCTGGATCTCAAATTCCTTGCAGAGTAAACTTTAGCAAAAGTACCGTGACCTAGCATTCTCCCTAACTCATATTTTTCCATGAGGACACTACCATGGATATCCATTGGAAAGCTACAAAACTCGGTGATAGATAATAAGCTAATCTCTCTACACGGATATGTAACAGTCAAACAGTTGAACCTTGTTCACAAACAGTCGAGCACTAACAGAGATGTGATTTCATGACTTGAAAGTCCATTTAGAGTTTTGGTGCAGTGGGAAAATGAGCTTATATATTTTTGCCCAATCTCATCAAGTATGAAGAACCTGAAAGGCAACTGTATAATGGCCAGAACCTCTTCAACTTCAAGAAGAGGTCTCAACATCCTCTCGCACATCTTTCTGCATTCCCTGAAGCCTCTCTTTATCAGATCAACTAGAGAATGCTGACAGAAACAAAAAAAAAAAGGCATGCAAATGAGTAAATCTGAAAAGGGTACTAGATTATTACATAGATTTATTCAAAACAGCTACACAAGTAATTTTAGGACTGAAATGAAGACGAGAAAACTGAATATGATTCCTATTCAAAATGCATGCTCAAGCTACTTACTATATCCCAATCAAACAGGAATACATAGACCTTTTGTGGAAATTAAGAAAAATGACGAATAGTCATTACTTTGTTAAGTATCTTTAACAGTTAGTGGCTTGCAATCTCATCTTGACTTGATATGGTGATTCTGGTCCACAAGTTCTTAGACTATTTAAGTCGTTATCTTAAGTAAACATTTCCTAAGAAGAAGGAAATGTTCCTCTTCAACTTGAACCAACTAAAAAAGATTCTGCACGCACTCTTTCAAGTGAGATGGAGGGAGTATTATTTATCAACAGAAATTCAATACCAAGCAGACGATTATCGAAATGCTTAACACACAAATTTCAAGAAAAAAGGATCGACTGAAAAACAAGGAAATACATTATAATGAACAAACCCACGAGGCAATGGATGACATTTACAGATTAACTTTACTGATGTCAAATAGAGCTGCTGACATGATTCAATAAAGGATTTGTTGAAGTTTAGTCAACTAGAGGGAAATATAAAGAAAGGGCAAATAGCACATTAGTGCCCCAAAGTTTCATATGAGTTGCAATTCAGGTCCTAATGTTCCAATTTTGGCAATTTGGTACCTAATGTTCACCTTTCGTGGCGAAATAGGTTTTTTTTTGGATGCTCATGGATGGAAGCTAACGAAATTAACAAAAAATTTAACGAGCTTCTTTAAAAATTACATTTCTTACCCAGAAAGGCAAGTTGGTATTATGGGAGTAAGAGAAAGCATGGGAGAATAAGAGATGTGAAGGTGGCCGATTGCTGGTGTATGTGTGTGTGTGTGTGTGTGGGTGGGGTGGGTGGAAGGAGACGAAGAAGGTAGAAGTTTAGGTTTGATTTTTTATTTTCCCTTTTCAAGCAAATTTAGGTTAAATTTTTTTAAGGCTAAACTATGGACTAATATCTAAATTTAGCCCTTTACTTTTTTTCTAAATATAATTTTAGCCCCTTTACTTAAGGAATTAGAATTATAAATGACTTTAGTGTAAGGTATTTTTATTTTTATAATTTTTACTACTATTCAAAAAAAAATATTTTAAATGATAAACAATATTTTACTTTGATATTTATTATTTTTATTGGGTTAATTAAAATATATATTCTTTTATTAATAATATACTCCCTCCGTCCCAGCTCACTTGAGACTTTTTGACCAAAACTGGTCAACTTAAGGTCGGTTTGACCAACACTTTATAGAAATATTTATAATCCGAACAAAAATTAAAAAAATGTAAAATGACCACCATTAAAAATCCTCTCAATAACATTTTTTTAATTTTTTTTTGGAACATAAATATTTCTATAAAGTGTTGGTCAAACCGACCTTAAGTTGACCAGTTTTGGTCAAAAAGTCTCAAGTGAGCTGGGACGGAGGGAGTATATATATATATATATATATATATATATATAATTTTAGGAGTTGGAAAGTTTTTAACAAAATTGGGTCAACATAAATAATTATTGAACTTTATGGGTAAGAAATGCAATTTTTGAAGAAGCTCGTTAAATTTTTCGTTAATTTCGTTAGCTTCCATCCATGACCATCCAAAAAAGACCCATTTCGCCACAAAAGGTGAACATTAGGCACCAAATTGCCAAAATTGGAACATTAGGACCTAAATTGCAACTCATATGAAACTTTGGGGCACTAATATGCTATTTGCCCATAAAGAAACCATTAGTTTAGAAAGTACTCCCTCCATATTAGGATGAATGTTATGCTTTATATTGTTTAATTATATTTTGAGAAACTTAAGAAAGTTATCTTTTAAGCATTTTTACTAATACCAGCACATATAATACCATAATCTCAACATTATAACATAGCAATGAACATCTGAACATGATATTTGGCAAAGTTGAGTTCATACATTTATTAGAAGGTGGTAACATTTCTTTTCAAATAAGGGAAACTTATTTTGAGATGGAAAAATTAGCATCTTGACATTTTATAATTGGTAATTGATCAGCTATACTTACCCTCGCATTTATATGGTGAAGCTACTTAAATGTCTAGTCGTCCATCTGGTAGACAAAACCAGGAAGAAGAAACTACAACAACAACGATATTCATAATAGGATTCATGCAGACAAAAGTATGAATAAGAAATCAATTACACAAAATAATTCACAAGCTTCTTTCACAATAATCACTTTCAAATTTCATTAAAAACAAAAAAACTTGTAGATGTGGTAAAAGTTTGATAAAAGTAAATCAAAGAACAGTAGAACAACAAAAGCCAAAGGGAATGAGATCAACGAAGCAACCGATCAATTGGCCATAGGTAATGGTCAAATCATAGAAATAACATTCTTCTCAAATTACTGCCTCCGTCTAAATTTGAATTTTTTTTGGACATTCATTTCGGGACGTGAGGTCGTATTATTTATTTTCCCTATACGCTAGATAATTACCATATCATCGGGGGAAAAAAAAGAATGGAATTTGAAGCTTCAATTTTAGGACGGTGTAATATGTTAAGCCAGCAAAGAATCCAATAACTGATGAAGGTTATAGAGGAAGCCAGTTTTTCGTAGCCACAAAACAGCACGTAACAAAAGCAATCGAAACAGAATAATAAATTCATCTCTGATTCAGGGAAAGATAAGATAATTCGAAGGGTATAGCAAATGAAAGAGGAAGGAATTATGAAGACAAAGCGAGAAAAGAATACAGAAAAGGAGAATTAATACCTAATTTGCGGAGGACGGATCTTGTTACCGGCGATCGACGGACCCCTGTTTGCAGAAGAAGAAGAAAGGAGAGAGAGAGAGAGAGAGAAGTGTGGAAAGGCGTGTGTGTACATGTATGGTTCAATTAGGGATCTTGGTAGTCTTTTTCAAAACCCGGTGGTTTGCGGGTCGGGTTAGATTGTAGACCCTAGGGATGGTCAAACCGGACCGGAAAAGCTCGGAACCGGAGCAAACCGGGGAGTAAACCGGAACCGGAGTAACCGGAACCGTAAGTTATCTGGGCCGGTTCAGGTTCACATAAATGGCGAACCGGACCGGAACCTGACCGAAAATCCCTTGTTTTTCAATAATTTTAAAGGAGGGGACCGGAACCGTACCGGAACCGGACCAAACCGGAACCGGATTGTGCCAAACCGGAACCGGAACCGGGGTAAGCGCGGGCCGGTTAAGGGTTACCCATATGCCGGGCCCGGAACCGGTTTTGGCCATCCCTAGTAGACCCCAACCTGCGGGCCCCGCCCCGCCCCGCCCCGTCACTCAATTGACGATTAATTTGTACTAGAATATAACCCGTGCTTTGCACGGGTTACCGACACATCTTTTGGTAATTATAAATATGAAAAGTATTTTTGTAAAATATTATTCGGAAGGATTTATAATATAAAGTAATTATTTTCACTGGACTATTAATAATTTATAAATATATGGAGGATTTTTTATAAAATTTATATAGAGGGGGTAGAAAGTGCATGCGTTTTTTTATAAAAAAAATTACTTTGTACAATTAATATGACATTTATAGCCAAAAATTTATAAATTAATTAAAACATGTTGAATAATTAACACTATAAGTATTTAAAGATAAATGAATTAAATTAAGTATTGCCATCAGGAAAATTGGATCACTATTTTTTTTTTAAATCAAAAGTTAAAATAAAAATAAAGAAGAAGATCTAATAGAAAATAGTTGTGGAGTTCATATAATCTAATAACCCATTTTTATAAAATAATACTTTCAACTGTATTAAGTTTATATTAGATTTCTTGAAATTCCCATGTAGAATAGAAAATTATAAAAGTTAAGAAATGATAAACTTACCTCCTACCTCACAAATTAAAAGCAGTACTTGCTCATTGAACTATAAGTGTTTAGTTCAACCTTCTCATATCCAAACATTTCTCATTTTTATCATCCTCAACATACTTAACTTTGAAAATAATAACACCATATAGAAAATTATTTGCAATCAAGGAAAAAGAAAAAATGAAATACCATATTTGTGACAATAGTGATGATTAATTAATACATACATAATGACAAAAACTATATTATATAGAAGAAGATTTAATAGAAAAAAATCAAAGAAAACTCACCAAGAAGCTTGTTTTCTCAATTTGATAATCACCCAAAATACTAATATTCAATGAAAGTAAATTTGAGTGTGTTTCATACCCATTACAGGTAGTCATAATGGGGTTCTCCATTAACATGCCGGACTCCGTAGCTTCCATAGTCGTCGATAATGTTTTCTTCCTCATCCAAATTTGTCCAATAAAATTCTTCTCAACCCTACTTTTTTTATAAAAAAAAAACACGTGAGAGAAAATAGTCAAAACCAAAACCATACTCCATAGTATACTCCCTCCGTCCTACTCGAATTAAGACAAATTTCCATTTCGGGTGTCCCACTCGAATTAGGACAACCCCAAAATGGAAGTGTTTTATTTAATGAGACTCACATTCACACTCACAACAACTTTCCACTCATTATTCTCTACCCCACTTTCTCTCTCCTACTTTACTTTTTATACTCACAACACTTACTGCACTAACACTTTTTCTTAATCCCCGTGCCCAACCCAAAAATCCTAATTCGGGTGGGACGGAGGGAGTATAGATATAGAAAGAGAATGTTAAAAGAACGTGGAAATAAATAAGAAATCAAAACAAAAAAAAAGTATATTTTTTACTAAGAAAATAAATATAAAAAAACATAGCATAGAAAAATGTACCAGAAATCCGAAAATGCAAATTTAATCAAAACAAAAAAAAAACAATAAACAAAAGTAATTAAAATTGAAAAATAATAATAAATAAAATCAAACCAAATATGAAAGAGGTAAATAAAAATGAAGACTAAAACGAAAGTCAATATGAAATCAAAAAACATAAATAAAACAAAAAAGAAAGTAAAAATAAATAACAAAAATAAATCTCACCCGAGAGAAAAAAAATGAAAAAGAAAATAAGAATTAAATTTCTAATATGTATCAAACTGTGAATTAAGAAAAAAGAAAATGAAAAACAAAAGAAATGTAAATTAGATAGAACTACCAATTTCAAATTTAAAGAAAAAAAGAGATGAAAAATGAAGTATGAGATATGGAAGATAATTAACAATGTTACTTACATGGAGTGATAAGCAAATGGCAAATAAGCCAAAATAATCATGTCTTCCAAACCACATACGGGAAAACACAATTGTGAAAGAATAAAAATGAGATGCGTTGGAGAGAATAGAGAGAAAGAGAGAGACAAAGACAGAGAGAAAGAAAGTATAAAATTTGATAATGGTGATTAGTTTACTAAATATTTTTTTGTGACTTTCCAACTACTAAGTCTCTAATGCTTATTAAACATTTTCTTGCTTTTTAAAGTACTAAACTATTCCGTTTCATGCATTTTAGCTAAAGTTCTTTATCTATTATCAAAACTCTATGTATTTTCAAAAGAGATTTAATTTGACTTGCAAACTCTATGTATTCCATCATAAAACAATGAATTCCCAAGCAAAACTCTTTATATCCTATCATAAAACAATTCATTAATTTTATTATATGAAAAGTTAAATTATGATCATCAATGTATAAAAAGCCGAAAAGTTGGATAATTATGCATCACTTTATTGACGTTTTTAAATGCTAGGCCTACCAAGTCTATACTTTTAGTATATATATAAGAGTATATGCTATTAGGTACTATAACATATTCTTCAAGAATCATTGAGTTCTTTGCATTAGTATCTTATCAACTATAATTCTTAGACATATCTAGTTTCATATCTATTATTAGTACCCATACCCATAACTAAGAATAACCTATTATTTGTGTCTAGTTAACAAGAACCGAAAGGTCTGACTCTTAATGCCATGAATCTGACGTGGCAAGTTTAGGAGCACGATTAACCCAAAGTTGGATGAAGTGTCATGCCCAAAGTCATTTTCGTCTATTTTAATATACTATAGTATAGATTTTAAGTTAGGAAAAGATCACATGGGCGGTAAATGTAACTCTTTAGGTGGATGTATTGTCTCCAAAGGACCCGTGGCTTTGGGTGGTCCAGTGGTAAAGCCAATCCTCACCTTCGGTGAGTGTTAGGGTTCGATCTCTCTCCTCGCCTTCTTTTGGCGTGGACACCCCTCACATGAATCGTAAATGCATGAATGTTAGGGATTTATCAATAGGTAATGTTGCACCAATACCAAATCAAAGGGCCACTGCATTACCAATCAAAAAGACGGTTGTCGCTATTGGACGGCGGAATGTGCCTTAAAGGAAACCATACAATAACTTTAAAATGTAATATTTTAAAATTTTCAAAGTTGATTTTTTTTCCCGAAAAAATTCGTGTACGTCTCGACGTGACGAATCAAATAGGCCATGATATGTTTTTCAATTATTTTTTTAAAAAAACACAAAAAAATGAGTTTTTCATTCTCTAAATGTAACACTGTAATTTTGAAAAAATAACTATTTTATTATAAAATGTAACAGTAGTTTTGCTTGAGGTAGGATATACATGCACGCATTTCAAGGGGATTTTTTTTTATAGTTTGATATCCTTTAAAAACAAAAGAAATAACAAAAACACAATTTTCTTAAAAAGAAATTGATTTACATAACACTGGTTATACTTAGTACTACTTCCATCTCAAAATGATCTTCGTACTTTTTTTGTATTTTCTCCGTCGTTCCTATGGAGTAGGGAGTGTGTTTTGGAGGAAACTAGTTCCTCCATAAGTTATAAAAAGTCACCTTTTTAACCCTTAAACCCCAAACCTAAAACCCTAAACTCTAAACCTTAAACCCTAAACCCTAAACCTTAGATCCTATTAAAACCTTGAACCCTAAACCTTAAACCCTATTAAAACATGACTTTTTATAACTTATGGAGAAACTAGTTTCCCCTAAAATTTTCTCATGGGAGTATCATTGGCTAATGATTTAAAGTTGATTTAATTATATTAATGAAAATCTAAAAGTTGTAACTTAATCCCTCCGTCCCACCTCACCTGACACCCAATAGGTGGGCACAATAACTAAAAAAAAGAAGAATAAAATAAGGAAAATGTGTGGTAGAAATGAAGAGAGAGAGTGAGTGGGGTAAATAGTAGTGTTGATTGAATAAAATGAGTGGTGGAAAATGAAGAGAGGGAATGAGTGGAGGTGTAGATTGAATATAAAATTATAAAAAGTAGGCTATTTTAGGAAGTGTCAAGTGAGCTGGGACAGACAAAAATGGAAATAAGTGTCAAGTGAGCTGTGGCGGAAGGAGTATATATTATCAATAATATAATTAAAAATAAATTTTAAATTTTCATAAGGTCAATTAAACCAACCTAAAATCATTGTTTAAAGTTCATTCATAATAAAAAAAAATAAGATGGCCATTTTGAAGCGGAGGGACTACTATTTATGATAGTGAATAGACAAATTCTCATATACACTCGTTGCACCATGTGCAGCGGGTCAAACCCATGGGCTGCACTCGCCTGACCTAGCCTCCATCTCTTCCCAGATCGCGACACGTGTCATTCCTAAAAAAAAACTTTAAAATGTTATATCTTGAGATTTATAACTCGGAAAAAAAAAATACCGTCTTGTTCGTCTCGACAAGACGAATCAAACTAGATAGGTCATGATATGGTTTGATTTTTTTTAAAACATATTTTAACACACAAAAAATATGAGTTGCTCGTCAGCAACACTCTTTTTTATTAAAAGTAACAGTTTCATCTTCAAAAAGTAACACTTTTTACTGTCAAACGTAACAGCACTTTTACAAGAAAATTTAAATAGTTTGATAGTTTTTGTGGTTAGAAAAAGTTATATTTGAAGTGTAAAAAAGTGCATATATGATTATAATTTTCTATATAGATGGATGTAACATTTTTATTTAGTAAATGTTACTTTTTTTTTTTAAAAAAAAGAGTAAAAATTCATGTATATAATCGGGTTTGCATCTCAATTGTTATTTTCTCAATAAAAATTGTTACATTTCAGATATAATGTTACATTTAATAATATAAACTGTTATAATTGAGAAAAAAATGTTACATTCATTTATTATAAAATGTAACATTAGTTTAGTTTTGTCAATGTTACGTTATTTTTCTAAAAAAAATGTGTTACATTTGAAAAAAAGTGTTACGTTCCTTTATAAAGCATGTTACATGTATTTATTATAAAATGTGACATCGGTTTAGTTATCAATCTTATGACGCAAAATTGTGTTACATTTTGAAAAAAATATGTTACATTTGGAAAAAAAAGGTTACATTTTAAAAAAAGTTACATTTCATTATAATAAATGTTACTTTTGTTGGCAAAGAAAAATAAAATTGGGGGGGGGGGGGGCAAAAAAAAAATCTCATAAAAAAAAAAAAAAAAAAAGAAAGAAAACGGCTCGGCTCCGTGCGAGCCGTCGCACGCCATGCGGCGGCCGCACAGGATACCGACACTAGTGAATAAACGGACAACTTGTAATTGAATTGATTACTCTACTTACTTTAGCTTCCAAACGTTATCTTCACATGTACTTATCATCATGACTAGAGGGCCTGCATTCATTAGATCTTATGACGTGGTTTGATAATTGTAACCAAGTAAAACTAAAGTACTACTCCGTTACAAGCCTAAATTTTCTTTTTATATAATAAAATTAAAAGGCACTACTCCCTCCGTCCCTGTTTAAGGTTTTTAGTTTGACTTTACACGCTTATTAAAAAACCAAGACAAATTTGAGTCAACAATTGAAGTGTGTGAAGGATATAATTGTCAATTCATAAAGAAAGTGGGTGAAAAGTAGATAGGTGAGTTATGATTTTTTGGTAATATATGAACTTTATGGGGTCATGATTGTCCAAAACACTATTCATACTTTGCCATTTAAGGAATAAAGCAACTAAGAACCTTAAACTGGGACATACCATAAAGGAAAGTAAGAACCTTAAACTGGGACGGAGGGAGTAGAAAAGAAAAAAAATCATCACGTGGTTAATAATATTTTAATCAGAGCAATTTAATAAGGGGTAACTACCATATAGTCTATGATCCTAATCAAAACTACCACTTAGGTGCGGAATTTGAAATATTACCACCTAGTTCAGGAGTTATTAAAAAAACACTCATGTCCTTACTAAATGATGAAAAATTGCATTAATGCCACTCCCTCCATTATTTCACATTTGCAACCCTTTTTTTTTTTTTTTTTTGATAATGAGATAGTTATATTAATATAGAAAGAAAGGCTAAAGGCCTACAAAATTATGATACATATTCCTAGCAAAGGTTGCATTCTTATGGGCATAATTGATAATCGGTTCCAGTCTGGATGGAGGACGTACCCAATCATTTATGAAAGAATTCGCTAGAGAAGAGTCAGTGGCGTATGAATGTTTCTAATATCATGTTGCACAACCCATTTCAAACCCTTCATAATTGCAAGGCATTCAGTCTGGATACTGGAGCTTGTTTTGTGTGATGAACTCTCTATCGTTGTTCTTCTGCCTCCAGGGTCCCATAATTCCCAGCCACTACCGGCTCTGTTCTCCTAAAATTATTGACTTGACTCTAATTTTATAGCATATGCTTTCGAGTCCACATCCCAAGTACCACTGTCTACCATACTCAATACAACTGGTGATCTAACAGTTTACGCATTTAGATGATATCATCGTGATGCCAACCCTATTAACCGGTAACTAGATACCGTTGGAATCACTAGTTGTCATTTATGAAGTACTCCCTCCCTCCAAAATGACATTCTTACTTTTTTCCATTATTACGAAAGAACTTTGAGCAATAGTTTTAAGTTAATTCAATTTTACAAATGAAAATATAAAACTTGTTATTGATATACCCATCAACAATACTACCAATAACAAGTTTTAGATTTTCATAAGACAATTAAATCAACCTAAAATTATTGCACAAAGTTCATTCGTAATAATGGCAAAAAAAGGTGAGAAAATCATTTTAGGACAGAGCGAGTATTAGTTTTGGAGTACAATCCAGAAAATACATATAAAGAGGTTCATTCTGAAGAGAAGCATTAAAGCACAAACAATTTTACACTCTATTTCATCATATAATACAATCAATGCAGTAAACACACAAGGAAAGAGTACCCAAAAAATATACAACTATTTGGTTTCAAAAAAAAGAAAAAAGTACAACTATTTGGGAAAGAGTAAACCTGTAGGTAAGTCTGATAGTCAAGGTAGCTGCTCCTGCTGCACTAAATTCTGTTGGGGCTGGTGTTGCTGCGCATCTGCTATCTGTTGCTGCTCTGGGTTCGTTTGGGGCGGTTCCTCACCTTGACATGCCCAAACAATGTCTTGGAGAGCAGGCCTGATACCTTCTTTCAGTATCCTCTGATACTCCAAAGTATCTCCACTACATTTCTTCACCTCCACTAAATGAAAAGACGGAGTGAGCTCGAATATCTCTGCATCAATTGACAACACCCCTTTTCTACCTTCTTTAGTTCCCTCCATTTTCAACAGACCACCTTCCCTTTTCCTCACGTTTAGCCTTAGTCGTTTTGCAATTTCTTCAAGTTTAGCAATAATGACCGAAGCAGGTCGCCATGAAGTAAATCTAGCTTCTTTCTTTGAACAAGGTCCTTCAAACAAGCTTGATAGATCAAACCCTGCAGAAAGGGAGATGATATCAAATGCATTTAGGTGTACAGGTTTAAGTACCTCCTGTTTTTCCTCAGACGAGTCTGATACTTCCACCCCTTTACTTTCTGCCTCCATCTTTGATTGACGATTCAACCCTTTTCTGAACCAAGGATTTTCTTTGATTTTCGTGATTGAGATTCTAGTACTAGGGTTTGGATCTAATATCCTCATGAGTAGTTTCCGTACCTCTTGAGGAAACCAATTTGGGCATCTATACTCTGCTTTTCCAATCTTCCTGTACATTTCCATCAAGTTAGAGTCTTGAAATGGAAGATGGCCAGCCAACAAAACATAAAGGATCACCCCACATGACCAGGTATCAGCTTTGGCTCCATCATAGCCTTGTCTATTAATCACCTCCGGTGCCACATAGGCAGGGGTCCCGCAAGTAGTGTGCAGTAGTCCGTCCTGTTGTTTCGATTCAGCTAGAGTACTTAACCCGAAATCTGAAACTTTCAGATTCTCATTTTCATCTAACAGTAAGTTCTCTGGTTTCAAATCTCTATGATAGACACCCCTACTGTGGCAAAAGTCAACGGCATTGACCAATTGTATGAAATACTTTCGGGCAACATGTTCTTTTAGCCTTCCTTTGGCCACCTTGTCAAACAACTCACCCCCTTTGGCATATTCCATCACGAAATAGATCTTCGTTTTGGTGGCCATGACTTCAAAAAGTTGCACAATATTAGGGTGTTTGACCAGTCCCATTATAGATATTTCACGCTTGATCTGATCGATAAGCCCAACCTTAAGAATCTTCTCCTTGTCTATAACTTTGATAGCCACACTTTGGCTGGATCTCAAATTCCTTGCATAGTAAACTTTAGCAAAAGTACCTTGACCTAGCATTCTCCCTAACCCGTATTTTTCCATGAGGACACTACCATGGATATCCATTAGAAAACTACAAAACTCGGTGATAGATAATAAGCTAATCTCTCTACACGGATATGTAACAGTCAAACAGTTGAACCTTGTTCACAAACAGTCGAGCACTAACAGAGATGTGATTTCATGACTTGAAAGTCCATTTAGAGTTTTGGTGCAGTGGGAAAATGAGCTTATATATTTTTGCCCAATCTCATCAAGTATGAAGAACCTGAAAGGCAACTGTATAATGGCCAGAACCTCTTCAACTTCAAGAAGAGGTCTCAACATCCTCTCGCACATCTTTCTGCATTCCCTGAAGCCTCTCTTTATCAGATCAACTAGAGAATGCTGACAGAAACAAAAAAAAGGCATGCAAATGAGTAAATCTGAAAAGGGTACTAAATTATTACAGAGATTTATTCAAAACAGCTACACAAGTAATTTTAGGACTGAAATGAAGACGAGAAAACTGAACATGATTCCTCTTCTAATATTAAGAAAAAGAGGAAATGAGAGAAACACTAGCAAGTACTTCTAATGGGGTTTGTGACAAATGCCCCTATGAAACTTGTTAACACTTGGAAAATCTTCTCAATGCCTTGAAAACAATGTTCAAATCATTGGGAGGGTTTCCAATATGGATGATTTTCTGTTTATGGATTATCAAAAGTCCCATGGGCACTTGTTAACAAAATGGATTAAATAAATGCCACGTTAAACAAAAAATCCAACCAAACCATTAAAGAGCAAAATTTTGTGTGCAGCTGAAAAATGCATGCTCAAGCTACTTACTATATCCCAATCAAACAGGAATACATAGACCTTCTTTGGAAATTAAGAAAAATGTTGAATAGTAGAACAACAACAACGATATTCATTAAAAACAGGAAGAAGAAACTACAACAACAACGATATTCATAATAGGATTCATGCCGACAAAAGTATGAAGAAGAAATCAATTACACAATAATTCACAAGCTTCTTTCACAACAATCACTTTCAAATTTCATTAAAAACAAAAAAACTTGTAGATGTGGTAAAAGTTTGATAAAAGTAAATCAAAGAACAGTAGAACAACAAAAGCCAAAGGGAATGAGATCAACGAAGCAACCGATCAATTGGCCATAGGTAATGGTCAAATCATAGAAATAACATTCTTCTCAAATTACTGCCTCCGTCTAAATTTGAATTTTTTTTGGACATTCATTTCGGGACGTGAGGTCGTATTATTTATTTTCCCTATACGCTAGATAATTACCATATCATCGGGGGAAAAAAAAGAATGGAATTTGAAGCTTCAATTTTAGGACGGTGTAATATGTTAAGCCAGCAAAGAATCCAATAACTGATGAAGGTTATAGAGGAAGCCAGTTTTTCGTAGCCACAAAACAGCACGTAACAAAAGCAATCGAAACAGAATAATAAATTCATCTCTGATTCAGGGAAAGATAAGATAATTCGAAGGGTATAGCAAATGAAAGAGGAAGGAATTATGAAGACAAAGCGAGAAAAGAATACAGAAAAGGAGAATTAATACCTAATTTGCGGAGGACGGATCTTGTTACCGGCGATCGACGGACCCCTGTTTGCAGAAGAAGAAGAAAGGAGAGAGAGAGAGAGAGAGAAGTGTGGAAAGGCGTGTGTGTACATGTATGGTTCAATTAGGGATCTTGGTAGTCTTTTTCAAAACCCGGTGGTTTGCGGGTCGGGTTAGATTGTAGACCCTAGGGATGGTCAAACCGGACCGGAAAAGCTCGGAACCGGAGCAAACCGGGGAGTAAACCGGAACCGGAGTAACCGGAACCGTAAGTTATCTGGGCCGGTTCAGGTTCACATAAATGGCGAACCGGACCGGAACCTGACCGAAAATCCCTTGTTTTTCAATAATTTTAAAGGAGGGGACCGGAACCGTACCGGAACCGGACCAAACCGGAACCGGATTGTGCCAAACCGGAACCGGAACCGGGGTAAGCGCGGGCCGGTTAAGGGTTACCCATATGCCGGGCCCGGAACCGGTTTTGGCCATCCCTAGTAGACCCCAACCTGCGGGCCCCGCCCCGCCCCGCCCCGTCACTCAATTGACGATTAATTTGTACTAGAATATAACCCGTGCTTTGCACGGGTTACCGACACATCTTTTGGTAATTATAAATATGAAAAGTATTTTTGTAAAATATTATTCGGAAGGATTTATAATATAAAGTAATTATTTTTACTGGACTATTAATAATTTATAAATATATGGAGGATTTTTTATAAAATTTATATACAGGGGGTAGAAAGTGCATGCGTTTTTCTATAAAAAAAAATTACTTTGTACAATTAATATGACATTTATAGCCAAAAATTTATAAATTAATTAAAACATGTTGAATAATTAACACTATAAGTATTTAAAGATAAATGAATTAAATTAAGTATTGCCATCAGGAAAATTGGATCACTATTTTTTTTTTTTAAATCAAAAGTTAAAATAAAAATAAAGAAGAAGATCTAATAGAAAATAGTTGTGGAGTTCATATAATCTAATAACCCATTTTTATAAAATAATACTTTCAATTGTATTAAGTTTATATTAGATTTCTTGAAATTCCCATGTAGAATAGAAAATTATAAAAGTTAAGAAATGATAAACTTACCTCCTACCTCACAAATTAAAAGCAGTACTTGCTCATTGAACTATAAGTGTTTAGTTCAACCTTCTCATATCCAAACATTTCTCATTTTTATCATCCTCAACATACTTAACTTTGAAAATAATAACACCATGTAGAAAATTATTTGCAATCAAGGAAAAAGAAAAAATGAAATACCATATTTGTGACAATAGTGATGATTAATTAATACATACATAATGACAAAAACTATATTATATAGAAGAAGATTTAATAGAAAAAAATCAAAGAAAACTCACCAAGAAGCTTGTTTTCTCAATTTGATAATCACCCAAAATACTAATATTCAATGAAAGTAAATTTGAGTGTGTTTCATACCCATTACAGGTAGTCATAATGGGGTTCTCCATTAACATGCCGGACTCCGTAGCTTCCATAGTCGTCGATAATGTTTTCTTCCTCATCCAAATTTGTCCAATAAAATTCTTCTCAACCCTACTTTTTTTATATAAAAAAAAAACATGTGAGAGAAAATAGTCAAAACCAAAACCATACTCCATAGTATACTCCCTCCGTCCTACTCGAATTAAGACAAATTTCCATTTCGGGTGTCCCACTCGAATTAGGACAACCCCAAAATGGAAGTGTTTTATTTAATGAGACTCACATTCACACTCACAACAACTTTCCACTCATTATTCTCTACCCCACTTTCTCTCTCCTACTTTACTTTTTATACTCATAACACCTACTGCACTAACACTTTTTCTTAATCCCCGTGCCCAACCCAAAAATCCTAATTCGGGTGGGACGGAGGGAGTATAGATATAGAAAGAGAATGTTAAAAGAACGTGGAAATAAATAAGAAATCAAAACAAAAAAAAAGTATATTTTTTACTAAGTGTATATTTTGGGTGTGAATGAGATGGTTGAAATTATTATATTGGGCTTAAATTTGATACAATGTTGTAATTGTGTTGTAATTGTATATTGTTGGGCTGTTGGACTCTTTAAAGGCTGGGCTAAAGCCCAAAAAAAATGTGATTATGAACCATACGGGGCGGAGCGGGGCGGATACGGTTTTACTAGTTGACGGGACGGGTTCAGTATAAGGGGAGTTCCTTGAGGTACGGTTTTGGTCAAACCGACCCTTATCCGCCCGTTGCCATCCATATGTTCAATTTGTAACTAGGTATTTCGAATTTGGTGGAGAAGCCAAAATGAGGAGCAGATATCTACTCCAGCAGCGGCCTACCACACTGGCCTATGTCAAGTTAATTTAGCGCCCGTCACTCAATTGACGATTGATTTGTATTTAAGTTGGAAAAAACCACTGGGCAATAATGCTAGGCTTATCAAATAATGTTACAAAATGAAGGATATAAAATGTGGTGGCGATATTTTATTGGTTACGTCGATAGTGGACCCGACACACTCTAATTAAAAATACCAATACAATTATGACACTTCATTTTGTAGCAATTTTTTGTAACTTTATTATTTCCCAAATTCACATGGGCGGTAAATGTAACTCTTTAGGCGGATGTATTGTATCTAAAGGAGTGGTCCCAGTGGCTTTGGGTGGTCCAGTGGTAAAGCCAACCCTCACTCTCGGTGAGTGTTAGGGTTCGATCCTCTCCTCGCTTCCTTCTAGCGTGGACATCATAAAAAAAAAGGTGGAAGTATTAAAATTTTAACCAATTGATGAATGCTCGTCAGACGGTCTCGCGAGACGAATCCCCTAGGTCGTACCCAACCCGCTCAGTTTAAATCCGTCCGTCCAATTTATTCATGTCAAGTGGCGAGATTTTAAAAGAAAACATTCAATAAATTTAATAATTTGAAATTTTTAAAGTCGATTTTTTTTTTAAAAAAAATATTGTTGTGTCCGTCTCGACATTACGAATCAAACTATACAGGTTATGATATGGTTTTCAATTATTTTTTTTAAAAAATACAAAAAACTGAGTTGTTCATTGCCTGAGATGTAACACTTTTTTATGAAAAATGTAACACTGTAATCTTGAAAAAATAACTGTTTTTCTTTTGTAAAATATAACAGTAGTTTTGCAGAAAAATTTATATAGTTTGATGTCCTTTAAAAACAAAAGAAATAACAAAACACACAATTTTCTTAAGAAAAAGTTGAGTTACATAACATTGGTAGGGCTGTTATTATGCGAACCGAGCCGACCCGAGCTTGATTCAGTATCAACTCGAAAAAGCTCAAACTTGAGTGAGCTAGAGTTACACTTGACTCGAGCTCGAACCGAGTTTCAAGCTCATTCAGTAATCGAGCCGACGGTGTTCGGCTCGTTTAGCTTGTTCAAAGCTCGAGTTCGGCTCGATAAGCTAATTAAACTTAAAAAATAAATTCCGACCGACTCGAACTCGACAAGCTCGTTACGAACACAATTTTATAACAAAAATAGTCTAAGCTCGAGCTCGGTTCCTTAAAACTCGAGTTCGATATTGACTCTTTGTTGTTCGCGAGCAGCTCGCGAGCGAACAAACTCGAAAACAAGTGGGCTCGAGCTCGAGCTCGACACTCCAAAACTTGACTCGACTCGGCTCGTTTACAACCCTAAACACTGGTTATACTTAGTACTACTTCCATCTCAAAATGATTTTCCTACTTTTTTTGGTTGTTACTACGAAGTATCACTGACCAATAATTTAAGGGCAATTTGCAATTTGGTTCCTGACATTTACAAACTTTTGCAATGTTGCTCCCAACAGTTTTTTTTTCTCCAATTGGTTCCCAACATTTACATTTTTTTTGCAATGTGGCTATAAAAGTAAATGAGCGTTAGTTTTCTAACAGATTTTATGTCATGTGACTAGCACATGATGTTTTAAGATATTCTTAAAGCTACACATATCCGATTGATATGATTCTTTTTTATATTGAAATTAATATTTAAATCTACAACATAATTTTTTTTTGGAAATTTGTTGGGTACCTAAATTATTTTTACATTAATCTTAATTTTAAATATTAAAAAAATAAAAACACGTGAAATATAATCTAAAAAAGATATTAGCCCAAGTATTTTCATATGAAGTAATTTCTATATGTATCTTTCCTAAAGTTTATTTTTCTCCACCCCTCTGCCACTTCTCCCGCAACACCCATTCCACATACACTCTTCCCTCGATTCATCGTCCTCTTCTTCTCCCTTTTTTTTCTATCAAACATTTTTACGAACTGATAATCTACATATAGAATTTTTTTCATATGGAACATATTTGGGCTAATATATTTTTTAGATTATATTTTACATGTTTTCTATTTTTTAATATTTAAAATTAAGATTAAATGTAAAAATAATCCAACTACCCAATAAATTTCCAAAAAAATATATGTTGCAGATTTAAATATTAGATTCAATTTAAAAGAAAAATCATATTAATCGGATATGTGTAGCTTTAAGAATATCTTAAATGTCATGTGCTAGTCACATGACATAAAATTTGTTAGAAAACTAACACCCAGTTACTTTTATAGCCACATTGCAAAAAAATGTAAATGTTGGGAACCAATTGGCGAAAAAAAAACTGTTGGAGCAACATTGCAAAAGTTTGTAAATGTCAGGAACCAAAATGCAAATTGCCCATAATTTAAAGTTGATTTAAGGGCAATTTGCAATTTGGTTCCTGACATTTACAAACTTTTGCAATGTTGCTCCCAACTGTTTTTTTTTCGCCAATTGGTTCCCAACATTTACATTTTTTTGCAATGTTGCTATAAAAGTAACTGGGCGTTAGTTTTTTAACAGATTTTATGTTATGTGACTAGCACATGGCGTTTTAAGATATCCTTAAAGCTACACATATCCGATTAATATGATTCTTATTTTAAATTGAAGCTAATATTTAAATCTACATCTATTTTGTTTGGAAATTTATTGGGTAGTTGGATTATTTTTACATTTAATCTTAATTTTAAATATTAAAAAAATAGAAAACACGTAAAATATAATCTAAAAAAGATATTTTCCCAAATATGTTCACTATGAAGTAAATTCTATATGTAGATTATCAGTTCGTAAAAATGTTTGATAGAAAAAGAGGGAGAGAAGAGGATGATGAATCAAGGAAGACTGCATGTGGAATGGGTGTTGCGGGAAAGTGACAGAGGGGTAGAGAAAAATAAACTTTAGGAAAGATACATATATAAATTACTTCATATGAAACATACTTGGGCTAATATCTTTTTTAGATTATATTTCACGTGTTTTTTATTTTTTAATATTTATAATTAAGATTAAATGTAAAAATAATTTAGGTACCCACAAATTTCAAAAAAAAATTATGTTGTAGATTTAAATATTAGTTTTAATATAAAAAAGAATCATATCAATCGATATGTGTAGCTTTACGAATATTTTAAAACGTCCTTTAAAACGTCATGTGCTAGTCACATGACATAAAATCTGTTAAAAAACTAACGCCTATTTACTTTTATAGCCACATTGCAAAAAAATGTAAATGTTGAGAATCAATTGGAGAAAAAAAAACTGTTGGGAGCAACATTGCAAAAGTTTGTAAATATCAGGAACCAAATTGCAAATTGCCCTTGATTTAATTATACTAATGAAAATCTAAAAGTTGTTATTGATACACCATCAGCAATATTACCGAAAATAAATTTTAGATTTTCACTAGGACAATTAAACTAACTTAAAATTATTGTTCAAAGTTTATTCGTAATAACATTGGAAAAAAAAAAAAGAAAACCATTTTGGGACGGAGAGAGTACTATTTATGATAGTGAATATACCGACAATTTAATTGAATGATTATTACTCTACTTACTTTAACGTTATCTTCACATACTTATCATCATGACTAGAGGGTCTGGTCTGCCATTAGATCTTTTGACGTGGTTTAAT
The DNA here is from genome assembly GCA_026119855.1 of Campanula takesimana. Lineage (NCBI taxonomy): Eukaryota > Viridiplantae > Streptophyta > Magnoliopsida > Asterales > Campanulaceae > Campanula > Campanula takesimana. Next base: position 225,861 of record JAOWBW010001650.1, read on the forward strand.
AATTGTAACCAAGTAAAGTACTCGGTTACAAGACTAAATTTTTCTTTTTCTATATTAAAATTAAAAGGTACTACCAAAAAAGAAAAACCTCATCACGTGGCTTAATAATAATTTAATCCGGGCAATATAATTAAGGTTTAATTCTTTTAAGGCTCTTTCAGTTTAAACAAAAAGGTATAAAAATCTAGATAGTTTATTAAAGCCCACATACAACTCAAGGTCCAAATCAAAATGTCATATAAACCCAACACCCATTTGATCCGCTCTTATACTTTAGGTACAAAAGCGGACTGGTTAATTAGGTTTGTCTCATTCTCTTTAATTAAACTTTAACCATTGATTATTATCAATGATTAATCTTTAATTTATGAGTAATTTATTGCTTTTCAATAATAAAGATGTATTTTTTCTTAGTTTTCAACTTGGTTTTTTTCCCTTATGTGGAAGCCTTTGTTTTCTTCCCTTATGTGGAGGCCTGGTTTTCTTCCCTTATGTGGAAGCCTTTGTTTTCTCTCCATTGCTGAGGGCTTTGTGTAATTTGTTTGTTTTATTTGTTGTTTCTTTGAAATTTTCTTTCACATCTCAATCAAATATCCGTCATGAACTTTGGAGTATATGGAGATGACAGTGGTGGGTGGATTCAGAGGTTGTTTTGGATGGAGTGCTCGCATTTTCACATGGATATTCTATGTCAGACAACCTTCATGGATATAGGGACAAACTTAATGCAAATTCTCTTCTCTCTATAAATTTAGATAATCAAACGGCAAATGTTAAAGCCGATGTTGTTTGTAGGTCTTCTTTTGTTAACGGAAGTCCTACCACTTGGGTTGAGCATCCGTTTCATGTGGATTGCCAACTCCAAACTTTGTATGTTTATGTGCATTAATAAAATATTGTGTTTGCTTCAAAAAAAATATTTTTATTTTTCATAAACCCAACAACCTTTTGACCCATTTTATATATATTAGGTATAAGAGCATACTGCTTACAATTCTTTAAAATAAAAAAAAACTATCAATTTTTTTCTAATCTTATACCTTAAATATATGACCGGATTGGTTAATAAAATTGTTGGTGGCCAACCCTAGTGCCATCGGCAATTGAAAGAAGAATTGCTTAGTGTATAAAAGTGTCCACACATTCCTTTAGTGGGAGATGACCTAAAAACAAATCCGTGCGAGCTGGGCCCAAAACGGATAATATCATACTAATGTAGGGTGGTAGGGGTGGTTGCGGTACAAACAACTGGTATCAGAGCTCAGGTTAGTGGATGAGCCCGGCGCGCAATGAACCGCGTGTGTGAGCTATGTGGGAATTGTGAATATAGAATTATAAAAAGTAGGCTATTTTGGGAAGTGTCAAGTGAGTTGGAACGGACCAAAATGAAAATAAGTGTCAAATGAGCTGGGGCGGAGGGTGTAAGTGTAACTCTAATCTTATGCCTTACAGCCTTAGGTATAGAAACGAACCGGTAAGAGCGTCTGAGCACGAGTTTATATGAAATTCTCAAACATGCCGTGGGTTTTTATTATGGGCTTTTGGTTAGGTTGAGGGCGTCTGGGCCAGTCCCTATAATTAAAGCAAATTTCATCATGTTCTTTCGTCACAAAACTAGGACTTGCTCAATCTAGGATTTGCTTAATCATTAATGTAATACTCCCTCCGTTTCAAAGTATATGTCAACACTTCAATTTATACGGAGATTAAAAAATGGTGGATGTGATGTAAGTGTTGTGAGTATATACGTATAAAAGTAAAGTAGGAGAGAAAATGAGTGAGAGAATAGTAAATTGATTGGTGTTGTGAGTAAAGAAGTAAGTAGGAGAGAGAATGAACGGGAAGAATAGTAAATGTTGGGAATATGCCTTTGAATCAAAATAGTATTTTTGGTTAAGGATATGTCCGTAACAAATATTGTGATTTTGGGACCGAAAAAGTGCGGCAAGCACCTGCGGAAAAGGCCATAAAAGTTGGGGAGTAGCTGTTTTTTAAGCCTAGGCATTAAGCCTTGGCCAAACAAGGAGCTGACAGTGACGTGCATGCTTAGGGGACTTGGAGTGTTTGGCAAAAGTGTGGCGTTGACTTTTGGAAACCAAAATAGACAAGGAACAAGCTGAACGGGTGAGGTGCTTGGTGTACTTTGGTTTTGGTAAGTTAATTTAGGAGTCTCACACCGTCTTAAATTAACTAACTAGTACTCTATTTGGTTCAAAAGAATTATTCAAGAATTAGGAAACTAGTTTTCTAATGAGAATAGATTTACTTGCACAAGATATAGGTTTCCTACTCCTCGGGTTTTGAGTATTTATGACTATAAATACTAACCCCCAGCATAATAGCTAGTTTGTCATCTTTGAGAGTTACAAGTAGAGATCTAGGATTTAGGTTGACGGAATTATTTGCCTAAATAATTCGTGCAACTAAATTAGAGAGATTGTCTTTTGTAATTGTTCCTCCGCCCATGGACGTAGCCAAGTTGGTGAACCACGTAAATTCTTGTGTTGTGTTTGATTATTTCGCTTGATCATCGTTCTTTATATTTTGCTCTAACAGTAAAGATTTTTTGCCATTTAAGGAAGTGGATAAATACCCTGGGACGGACTAAAAGGAAAGGTGGACATATACTCTGGGACGGAGGGAGTAGCAGGGTTTTTTTTTTTTTTTGTGGAAATTAGTTTTTCTCCAAATTATAGAAAGTCTATTTTTTCTATTTGCAAGCATTTGACAAATTTTAGTACTCCATTTTTCTTGAAATAAATGTCCTACTTTCTATTTTCGTTTGTGCTAAAATAAATGTTGTCTTACTAAAAATAGGGTATGAAGTTTGTTGATCTTCGTATACTACCAATTCTAATAGGTAGAAGCATTGCAACGCATAAGAGGTGTCACTATATTCTTATAAATAGATCGGGGCAATCAAGAAAACATAAGTAAAAGATTAAAAACGTTACTATGACATTTAACAGTTTTAAAAAGAGAGCTTTATATAATTAAAATCTTATTAATGCAATGGTTCTAAAGTCTAAATTCTAAGTTGTAGGTAACGCACCGTGAATGGTAGCCGGACGACAAAACTACCGAGGTTTCTGAAAATTTGCTCGGATCAAGAAGTCAATAACAGAAATTCATTTTCGATACCAAACAGAGTTTGAATGTTCAGACAAATGTTTCACATTTGTTGGAATATTCATCATATGTGCAGCTAAACAAACACTTAAAATAACAGAATAAAACATACTCCCTCCCATCCGAATTAGGATTTTTTGTCCCGACATGAAGATGAAGGATCATACTAATTTTTATTTTTTTTTGAAAAAGTAGTTTAAAAATACGTGTTGTGAGTATGAAGGAGAGAGAAAGTGGATATGGAATAATGCTACTCCCTTCGTCCCAAAATGATCTTCACACTTTCTTTGCTGTTAATACGAAGGAATTTTGAGAAATAACTTTAGGTTGATTAATTATACTAATGAAAATCTAAAATTTGTTAAAGATACACTATCATCAATACTATCAATAACAAATTTTAAATTTTCATTAGGATAATTAAATGAACCTAAAGTTATTGATTAAAGTTCCTTCGTAGTAACGTCGAAAAAAGTGTGAATAACATTTTGGGACGGAGGTCATATGATTTATGCGTTTAGTAAGTTTGGATTTGTTGAGAATGCACGTTATCTGTTTGCAGTATGTCTGAAAGGAAGTATATTTTTGTGGAATGTGATGATTAGTTGCTACTGCAAGTTGGGCATATGAGTGAGGCCGAGGAGTTGTTTGAATGGATGGGTGAAGCTAAGAATGCTGTCGCGTGGAACACCATCATAGCTGGTCTTGAATCGTATAAGGAGTTCAGGAGAGCACTGTGTGCTTTCGAGCAAATACAAGCCGAGAGGGTAAACCCAACTGAGGGTAAGCTTGTTATCTGCTTTTGCTCATCGAGGTGCTCTGGATATGGTGAATGGGTTCATACTTGTGCTAAAATGAAAAGGAATGTATGGTTTGGTAGAGAAGAAATAGATGCTTTTGTAATGATGCAGAAAGAAGGTATAAGACCAGATGGGGTTGGTCGTTTTTAAGTGCTTGTAGTCCTTTGAGATTGATTTCTGAAGGCAGAAGATACATTTCTCGGAATTGAATTTTATGATTGCATGTTGACCTTTTGGGCCGATCTGGATTTCTTGTAGAAGCATTAAGAAATAAGACTTATAGGGACCATGCAAATGAAGCTAAATGTAATGGTGTGTAATGGTGTGGGTAAGTTTATAAGGATACCGAACTTGGAGAAGAAGTTACCCCCCCCCCCCCGGAGTTGGAGCCATTTGATGGAGGAAATTACGTGTTCTTGTCCAATCTATATGCCTCTCAGAAACTCTGGAAGGATGTAGATTTGTGCTGAAATTAATGTTAGACAGAGGGGTGCGCAAAACACCTGGAGCTGGATGCAGTTCAATTGAGCAGCAGACAATATAGTACATTATTTTTTTTGCCACTTATAGTTCAAATCCCCATTTCCCACAAATTAATGCATTTGTGGATGAAATTGCAAAGAAATAATAGCCGAGGGATATGAGCCTGATACAGATGCTCTGTTACATGATATAGAGGATGAGGAAAAGAAATAATAGCCGACGGATATGAGCCTGATATAGATGCTCTGTTACATGATATAGAGGAAGAGGAAAAAGAAATAATAGCCGAGGGATATGAGCCTGATACAGACTCCTGAAGTGCCTTGATTTTCAGAGTTTCTGAAAATATGTGGCTATCCTCAATTGGAAGGCTGCATCCTGCAGCAAGCAGTACTTGCAACTTTTTTCATTGCTCAGTGTGCAGTTTGTTGCCACTACCATACAGCATTGAGGTAACTTCTAATTCAGCACGACCCCTTGTATAGCTGCATCGTTTTTCTTTGTTTGTGCGGTCCCTTCTTTGTAAAATATGAGAAGTCACTGATTTATAATTTGTTTATATATGCCCTTAACTTTGTTTGTTATGTTTGAGCCAAGGTTACATGCAATACCATAGTATTTGTGTCTGTGAATGATGCAAGAATGTGAATCTAGAACATGGTAGAATAGAGGTAGCTTTAGACCGTAGCTGTATTTACGTTCTCATTATTCTAAACATATGAATTCTCTTCCTCTCAAATGGTAGAGGATGTGTGCCCGAGTATTCTACATAATTAACACACACACACACACTCATACTTGATGGCCGCATAACCTCTTATTTAGCGAAGAATCTGATAGTGTTTGGTAAGTAGGCAGAGATGAAATTAGTTTTTCAAGAAAGCTAGTCTTAGGCAGAGAAAGAAGTATAATTCAGGGACATGAGCAATTCAAAACTGCATTATTTAAAAACTTCCTTTGTTGCTTCTAGTTTACATAAAACCATTTGTTCTCTTAGTATAAATGGAGTAAAACTCAAGCCCTGATTCAACATATGTATAGTAACTCCACCTCCACCTCATCTGCTCATCACGCGTTACAAACTTTGCGCTAATGCTGGTCAGCAATTAGATAAAACCTTCCACCAGAAAATGTCTAATCTCTATAGTTTGACCAAACAAACATGAACATACTAGAAGAAAAGGACAATACAACAGTTTTACTTTCCTATAGGATTTGGAGGCAGGTAAAGATTAGGACTTTTCTACTCTTTCCAGGTCATGTTTACTTAGTCTTAACAATTTTTCATATACTACTATGCAGTTTGATTCTAAGGAGACCTTCCTTCACAGATGAAAGGGCACTTGTCGGCTGCAGGCTTGGACTCACTGTGTGTGAAATGTAAATCCATCATCTAAACCTGTTTATAAATTTCTCCCTCGTGATTTTATGGTAGTTGCGTGAGAACACGGTATTATTTTAAGAGCAAGTTTTGTAGAGTGCAGGCCTTCTAGAAAATTTTCTTCGTTTTTTTAATTTTGAAAGAAGTTTGACTTGAAGCTTTAATGGCGTCTTCGTGATTGAAACCTCACACCTTAATGTCAACCAACACACGAGCCCTGAAAGTGTGCTTGCTTGAAAATGCTTACCCATTAAGCACCACGTGAAACCCTTCCCTTGAAATTTTGGCGATCCATGCAAGCACATGACTTAGCACCTGCATATTTGTATAATATGATGATGGCGCTTTCGTTTGCTCCTTCCTTTTTGGTCTTTTTTAAGCATCAATCATTTTCAAATTATATATATAAAAAAAAACTGATCAAGTATTTTGAATGGCTGGTTTTATGGGTTGCTCACATGATAAGTAGATCTTGAACATAATAGCTCAACTACTGCTGTTAAACTGTTGCTTTAAGGGGAAAATAAATATATACACACATATATACACGCATACATATATACACATATATTCAAATATTGCGAAAGAGAGAAGACTGTGTATTGGGAACCTAACAGTATATAAGTAATCTATTATCGTACCCCAAAGCGAGAGTTTTTATGTGTATAGCCTCTCAACTTAGCTGAAGCCCTACACTATAATTTCCTTCCCCTCCCCAAACTCAAATATTTCCATGTAGAATATACACACTTGAAAACCAATATGCTCACCAAGGGTTCCGAACTTCCCTTATTAGTCATCAAGAGAGGGAAAAACGATGAGAGGCTCTCGACTAGTTCTAGACGTTTATACAGGAAGAATTCAATTCCACACTCCTCTGTAGAGGTCTACTATGGTGGTGCATCTGGATCTGTTGCTGTTCCATTTGGTTGGGAATCTCAACCGGGGACTCCTAAAGTTGTCTTTCGGAGACCCCACTTCCTCCTCTCACTCCTCCACCTTCATATCTCCTCAACTCTCCACAAACACCCGTTAGGAAGAACTCCAAACTTAAAGCAAGTCTTTTATACTCTGTCCTTCCTAAGCTCATGACTCCTGGGAGGAAAAGTCCGTCCCCTGAATCACCTGCTTCATCACCATCTTCTTATTCATCATCTTCGTCTTCTCCATATTCACAAGATCGGGAAATTCAGTTTTCGAGTGCGAGGTCATCTTTTGAGTCTAGGAGGGATAAGGAAGATGGGTTTAGTTCAAGAAAATCATTGCCCAAGGAAGATGAAGTCGAATCTCCTGTTTCCACTTTGTGTTTTGGAATCAGACGTGGAACAAATTCACGATCTCGTGGATGCTCCCCACGTTTAATCAAGGTATTGCTCGGGAGAATCATAGTCGGAGCTAATGTTGTTCATGGGAGGTTGAAATGTGTAAGAATTATTATGATGATGCTCTTTTATTCATATAAATAAAAGTTGCTTCAATGACAATTGTTTCTGTTAGTCAATGGTTACGAGGCGTTCTATTTTTGTTGCTGCTATCAACTTTATCTCACTTTCTCCCCACATATTTTATCGCCTATTTTCTCAAGCATACATCAGTTGCTAAATGTCAAGAAAACAAACATGCAACTCAAACTCGTATCATTTCTGTTTGACCTATTGAACTTAACAGCTATTCTGTGTCATTTAGGACTTCCGTAAATATAACATCCTTATGGGAGTAATAGTAAGTTATAACACAAAGTATAAGTCCTTATTAACCATCTAATGTCATTCAATGATGCCCGGCGAGAGATCTAACCACATGAGCTTACTCTCTCAGCCTCAAATAATTTGTGGGTATTTCTTGAATATTATGATAACAAACTTGTTAATAT
>JAOWBW010001651.1:0-232977 GCA_026119855.1 Campanula takesimana
TCAGAAACTGTGCCAACCCATCTCTTGGTTGTGCCTGTTCCCTCTCTTGCCTCTGATCATTATTGTTTTCGTTGCAGCCTCAAACATACCTTGGAACATTATTCGAGCCTCTTCTCTTGCCTTATCTTGCCCTGATGGCCCAGAATTATCTCCTTCTGTCCCCCCATTTTAAATGAATACTTGGCTAGAACACTCAACGTTACTCACACTATACTCTACTACCCTCCTAGGTCATTTAGTCATTTTAGACCATCTACCACCTAGCTCTGATACCAACTGTCGCGCCCCAGACCCGTGGTCCTACTTGTGGCCCACGCTCGGGACACAATGGGAACTTATAAAACACCTTTAGAAATTTTTTCGAAATATACTTCATAAAGTTTAACAAATCCACCTTGAAGTTCAAAGACTTCCACTGACTTTCAACCAAACTTTCACAAAACGAAACTATTTAGCCCGAAGGCTTACAAACCTTTATACAAATGTACTCACACCAACATTATCCAAAATATAGGTGTTAAAGACGAGGAAGTCAAGAAACTCTACCCAAAAGGTTATTCATTTATGTAATGTAACCTTGACAAAACAAAACCCCTCTTACCACTTTCAAACGTCCTCGCCGTGCCAAAGTGTCCATATCCCCTGGACTTGCTTTTATCTAAAACAGTAAACAAATAAGGGGTGAGAATGAATCTCAGTAAGCTACTAAAATGCAACTACGTTACATGCTTATATGATAACATAAAGGAACAATGTCACAAATGATCATATAGCATATAGTACATAATATGAGAGGCTCCCTATCGCCAGTCCGTCCATACCGGTTGGAAATAACGACCAACTCATCATACAACACATAGTGTAGGAGTAAACACTCCTACGAGGATACCAAGCCAAGGTTTACCGAAATAACATGATCATCAGAGAAAACCATCTGAGAAAACCATCTGAATAACCATCTGAGAAGACCATCTGTCTGAAACCATCTGAGCAGCATAAATAGCTGAAGCCGGGATCCCGAAAACCAACCCATCCAACAGAGCCAAAGTAACAACGGGCAGCATCATAGCTTGAAACAGGTTCCAGAACCATATAACATAACAACAACAATAGTGGGAGAAAATGACACAAAGTCATACCCCTAAATGCTCCACGCGAGGGAGCGAGTTCATCCCATCCAAGGCCAATCTGGACTGAGGAAATAGGTCCAGTGGAAAATCCTTACAGTGCCATTAACTGATGCCACTACAATGCTTTCACCTCCACTCGATAACATCCCAAACCTGGAAATAGGACCAGTGAAAAAGCCTTATAGTGAACTTGGCTAGTGTGCCACTATAATGCTTTCCCACCTCCACTCGATAACACACAAAACCAGCTGGACTTTCAACAAAGAGCACAGTAATAAATACTTGCTAAAACAACAACCAGGCATGATTCCATAGAAGGAAACCACACAAGCTCATCATAAAGAAGTAAACACGTTTTCACAATAATGTGCACAATCTTGACATTAATCACCACACAATCCTCTACACAATCACATTAAGTCAAACCCGATCACAAAGGACCAATTCTATCATTTTTGATACTCATAACAATTATCTAGGCATCCTAGGACATCGCCTAAGACCTAGCCCCAATACTTAACGAAAAACAAACAAGTTGTTAAAACTCAGACTGCTCGGCCGCTCTACTTACTTGACTCGGCCGAGCGGATCGGTCGAGTCCTTTACTTTGATCGGCGCTCTCTCCTAGAACTCAACATTCGACAATAAGGGGATCGGCCGCTCTAAATTTACTGACTAGGCCGCTCCACTGCAGAACGGCCAATTCCCAGGAAAATCAAACAAAGTTCACTTTCATTACCAAGTTGTTACCCAATCCTAAAGCACAACAACATCATTATAACTTCACAACACTACCATACCAACCTCATCTAGCATATACCCATAATAATAAAAGTTATTACTACTCCCTCCGTCCCAAATTTACAAGTATAATAAATTTATTACTACTTCCCTCCGTCCCAAATTTACAAGTATATTAAAGTTATTACTACTCCCTCCGTCCCAAATTTACAAGTATATATAAAAGTTATTACTACTCCCTCCGTCCCAAATTTACAAGTATAATAAAATTTATTACTACTCCCTCCGTCCCCAATTTACAAGTATATATAAAAGTATACCAAAACATCATTTCACCCACATATTAAGCATATATAGCATGATTATGACCATTTTAACACTTAAAGGGGGGATTAGTAACTTACCTATTTCCGAAAAAAGTATCGCAGAAATATTTTTTGTTCGGGTAGAAATGACCTACTCAACGCCCTGATCATTTTTATATAATTAGTTTTTAAAACGGAGTAGTAAATTAAAAGAAGGAAAATAAATTATGAAACTCTTACCTTCATTCTCCATGGATACTGAGAGAGATTGAGAAAGTAGAAAATTTAGAAAGTGTATGTATGTAACCACGCAGAGAAAGGAAGGAAGAGATAAGTATGAGGTGATTTTTAAAAGTTCCACTTTAACCCCTCTGCTAATTCTTTAAACACTTAAACCCATTTACATATTTTCACAAAGGACCCTAAGGTTTCAACTTAATCATTTAACTCCTTTAACCATTATTACTACTAACAAAATAAATAACACAATTAAGCAAATAATATAAGTAAATCATAAAATGTGATGCAACACATAAAATGCACACATAAGTTCAAATTAAAATTCTCAAAAATATAAATAAATAGGGACGGGTTTTGGGGTCGTTACAGATATATCGCATGCACATTTTAAGAATACCAGTGCATGTGTTTAAAAACAAATTCATGTCTTTGGAATGACAATGCATATGTAATGATGTTCATGTTGTTGGAGTAAAAACAGAATCGGACTAGCGATCAGAAGAGGGAAAAGGGAAGAAATTTGGCAGAATGGGAAGCATGGCCATGCCAAAATGCATACGCGGCCGTGCTTTTATAGAATGGACAAAAACATATATGAGAGTTGGTAATTCCAGATTTGTGAAACATGGGCGTGCCAGATTACATATTCGCCCGGTAAGCCTGGGCCGGGCACAAAAGTCATATTTCGGGAAATTTTGTCTAGGGTTTGTAACTTATTCCTAGGTTAGTATATAAGCTATATTATGCCCCCAAACATGTTTGTAACTCCATATTAACATATTCTAGTATAAGATCCTGGCTTGGTAGTGCCCCCAAACGCAGTCAATCGAATTGACGAACATGGTAAACAATTTCTGGTATTCTTTTTTGTTTTGCTTTGATTTTATGGTCCTTGTGGTTGTTGGTTTGCATAATATTTTCTTGCGATCTGTTTGTTTGGAGAGTGAATACCACAACAACTGGTATCAGAGCTCTGGTTTGACGATCCTAGGGTTTCAAGTAGTCAAGAATGGGCAAGGATAAACAAGCGGTGGAGAAGTTCGATGGGTCTGACTATGTTTTTGGAGGATGCAGATAATGATTTTCAGTACGGTAAGGATCTCTACAAACCTCTCAAATAAGTTAAACCAAAAAGCGAAAAACAAGAAGATTGATAAATCTTGGACATGAAAACCCTGGGTGTGATTAGATCATCGTTGGCAAAGTGTATCGCTTAGACACCAAATAGTTACTTGATTATCTGAGCGAGAGATTTGAAACACCGTCTGGAGTCAACAAGGTTGACCTGATACGAATGATGTTTAATTTCAGGATAACAGATGGAGGATCATTAGCTTTGCATATCGATGAGTATATGGATCTTATAGACTCATTGACTGCATTGGAGATTACGTTTGCAAATGAGGTTCATGCTTTGGTATTGCTAGCGTCTTTACCGGTGAGTTGGAGTGGAACAATGACAGTGTTAAGTGTTTCAGTGGGTAAGAAAAAAATTAAAGTTTGATGATGTCAAGGATTTACTTCTGAGCGAGGAAAATTGTATGAAAAGTTGGGGACACCGTCTTCGGCTTTGGCTATGACTAGCAAGGGGAAGCCGGGTACTAGCAACAAAGGAAAATCAGAAGCAAGGGAGAGCGTAAGTGGTGGTAAGTTTAAGCCTAAGAAAATAAGGATAAGCACAGGTCCCGGTTGCGAAGGGATTTGTTGAATGTTATCACTGTAAGAAGATTAGAAACAACAAGAGTGATTGTCCTAGGTGAGGGAATAAATCGGTGTGACAGTGGATGGTGAGAATGTAGTGATTCTAAGTGTTAGTAGTACACTAGAATTATGGGTGCTGGATGCGGGGGCATCATTCTGTTCATGCGGACGCGCAGAGGAGATGGAGAATTATACTTCCGGTGATTTCGGAAAAGTCTATCTGGCGGATGGCGAGCCTTTAGAAATCAAGGAGAAGGGGGACGTCAGAATAGAAGCATCGAACGAAAGAGTTTTACATCTTCACGGGATTAGACACATTCCATATTTGAAAAAGAACATGTTATCAGTTGGGCAGTTGGATGAAGAAGGTTACACGGTAACTTTTGGCTGCAAGAACTGGTTATCACCATGGAGCTTCTGAAGTCACTCGAGGTAATAAGGAGGGTACATTGTATTTGGCGAATAACACCATGGATGTATCATTGTAGCGGCGTCTAAGGGTGTTGTGGCACTGTTGATTGAGTCACATGAGTGAGAAGGGGATATATGTACTTTTCTCAATGGGAAGACTACCGGGTTTGAAAACATTTGACGTAGGGATTTGCGAAGACTGCTTGTTTTGCAAACATGTGAGAAGTAATTTCTCGAGGATAGGTAGGGCTTTAAGGGAAGCAAAGTTAAAATTGGTTTACACATATCTGTGGGGGCGGCTCCGGTAACTCTCTGTGTGGTGCGTCATATTTCATGACCTTTATTGATGAATCTACAAGGAAGATTTTGGTTTACTTTTTTAAGCATAAGGATGAAGCCTTCGAAGTGCTTAAAAAGTGGAAGGCCTTGGTGGAGACACAGACTGGACTCAGGGTTAAATGCTTAAGGTCTGATATGTTAGTGTTGGTGCTCTAGGCACGTTTATTTAAACGTTGTGTATGTTATCGTGTTAGTCATATTAATAAAGATATGTTTGATTATTATTATTGTTCATGTTTACTTATAATAATCACCATCCCTAGTACTTATGAAGCACTAGTATAAGTCTAAATGTTCATGGGATGATCATGTTAGACTTATGGGTACTTGTTGGGAACAAGGTACTGGACATGACCCGCTCTATGAGATTTATGTCATGGTCTATGTCGTATATAGATCTCATATTAGTTATGTCATTTGAATCCTTAGACATGAAGTTATTATAGTCTTCCACTTGATGAACATTATGTTTGACATATTCAAACGCTACCTTTAACCAGGAAGTCATAAAGGGTATGATTGGCATAATCAGATTCACGTAGGGAAGAATAATAAGCTAAATGGATTTGTCCCTCGTCGGAGAGATGTCAAGCTTGGGCCCCTCGTAGAATGATGTTGATGAAATGTTTGGCCAAACTCAAGTGAATTGATTGGATCAATGTCATTTGGATTATCAACATGTTTGGGATCGAGAAAGTATTGAACAAATACACGTTGACTTGTTGACCATGACTTGTGTTCAATGACATCGTGGACAAAGGGATTGTGACATATTCTATGAGGAATAAGAACTTGTATATAGTTACACTATTTCGGTAGGTATGACGGTTTTGTTGGGTTTCATAGCAACATGCGCAGCGGAAGATAGGCATTTAAAATTTAATAAAAACCCAAAGCCCATAGATCCATTCATATGATTAAGTCAAATACAACAATATGAATATTAGAATACTAACCCTTGATGCCTTTGATTTTGCAACCTTGAATTCGATAGAAGCTTGAAATCTTGATCACGAACAAAGCAAGAATCATGAACTTTGAAGATGATGAATTTCACCCTCTAGCGGTATCCACACGTGAACGAATATCAAGAACACTTGATCTTGGTTGCTAGACCAAATTATGAAACACGTTTTCATAATTAAATATGAACTATATGGAATTTCCTTTGTGTATAATTTTGTTCTTCAATCTAGGATTTCTTAGAACAAAATAAAACCCTCTCAAACTCTTTGGAGGCTTACACAAACATTGGGTCTGAGTTGTGGCCGAACTCTGATGTTTATACACAAGTAAGACCTATTCCAAATAGGAAACTTGTGTTAAAAACCCGTCCAAAATTCGATTCCGAGTCAAATTAGGAATCTGCCCCCGACAGCACTGTGCGGCCGCCCAAACTGAGGTGTGCGGCCGCCCAAGTTCTTGTGCGGTCGCCCATCCCATTTGGGCGGTCGCCCAAAGGCCCAGAAAATCAATTTTCCAAGATTTCCAATATAGTCCTTATTTATGATTCGTTCTATTGTGTGTGACCCTCTAGGATTATACTAAGTTGGCAATGGGTTCAAACATGAAACCATAAGATATGATTAGGTTCTAGCAAACCGTCATACCTACCCAAATAGTATAACTAGATACAAGTTCGTATTCCTTTAGAACATGTCATAATCCCTTTGTCCTCGATGTCATTGAACACAAGTCATGGTCAACAAGTCAACTTGTTTTTTGTTCAATACCTTCTCGATTCCGAATATGTTGATAATCCAAATGACATTGATCCAATCAATCCATTTGAGTTTGGCCAAACATTTCATCAACATCATTCCTTCGAGGGGCCCAAGCTTGACATCTCTCCAAAGAGGGACAAATCCATTTAGCTTATTATTCTTCCCTACGTGAATCCGATTATGCCAATCATACCCTTTATAACTACCGTGTTAGGCAGCGTTTGAATATGTCAAACATAATGTTCATCAAGTGGAAGACTATAATAACTTCATGTCTAAGGATTCAAATGACATAACTAATATGAGATTTATATATGACATCGACCATGACATAAATCTCATACCGCGGGTCATGTCCAGTACCTTGTTCCAAACAAGTACCCATAAATCTAACATGATCATCCCATGATCATTTAGCCTTTATACTAGGGCTTAACAAGCTCTAGGGACGGAGATTATTATAAGCAAACACGAGCCATAATAATAATCTTATTATCTCTTTATCATTATGAATAAATGATAACTCGTACAACGTTTAACAAACGTGCCTAGGGCACCAACACCAACAGTTTGCTAGAACCTAATCATATCTTATGGGTTTATGTTTAAGCCCATTGCCAACTTAGTGTAATCCTATAGGGTCACACACAAATAGAACGAATCCTAAATGACTTAATTGGAATTATGGGTCGAAGGACCTTTGAGGGATTTTAGGAATTTAGAGGAGAAAACAAGGAATCCAGAGAAATTGGATGGTCCGGTCGGACCTTGTATAGGACCCGGACGGACCCCCATTGTGACCTGGGCGGACCTTTTGAAGGACCCGGTCGGACCTCATGCTTGATCCGGCCGGACCTCCTGCTTGACTTGGGTGGACCTACCGGTTTCGGCCTGGGACTTTCTTGTTCCGTTTTCTTGCGGGTTTGGTCATTTGTTACCTATTTGGAATAGGTGAAACAAGTATAAAAACTCCCTCTAGGTTCCCTAATCAGTCCATAAGTTTGTGTAAGCCTCCAAAGAGTTTTGAGAGAGTTATTTCTTGTTCTAAGATCTCTTGGGTAAAGAACAAGAACATCACATAAATGCCATATAGTCAAAATACAATTGTGAAAGCGTGTTTCAAAATTTTGTCTAGCAATCAAGATAAAGAAGTTTCTTGCTATTCGTTCGTGGTGCGGATACCGATAGAGGGTGAAACCTATCATCTTCAAAGTTCGTGTTCCTGCTGTTGTTCGTGACCAAGTTTCAAATCTCCACCAAGATTCAAGGTTGTTAATAAAAGGCATCAAGAGTTAGTATTCTAGCATTCATTATGCGGTATTTGACTTAATCATATGAATGGATCTATGGGTTTTGGGTTTCATGAAAATTTTAATGCTTTATTCCACTGCGCATGATCTTAGAAAACCCAACATGATAATGGTGGAAGTATGAGCTCGGGGTGTTCAAGGAATATTATGATGTGAATGAGATTCACATGGTGAAGACCCCTAAAGGGACACCTCAACATAACATGGTTGCAGGGAGGATGAACAGGACATTGAACGAGCGAGCTAGAAGTATGAGGTTCAAGTGTGGACTTCCGAAGATGTTTTGGAAAAATGCAGTTGACACGACGACTTTATTGATTAACAGGGACCTTCAATTCCGTTGGGGAACGAGATTCTAGAGGGAGCATGGAGTGGCAAGTAGGTAAATTTGTCATTTCTTCGCATATTTGGTTGTGTTTCATATGTTCATGTAGAATCTGCCGATAAAACTAAATTAGATGCAAAATCTGTAAAGTGTACGTTTATTGGGTATGGCGAGGATGATTTCGGGTACAAATTTTGGGATAACCAAAATCATAAGGTTATCTGTAGTCGGGATGTTGCATTCAATGAACAGGTTTTGTACAAGGACAAAAGGGGGTATCTAATGGAGTTGGTTCGGAACCAAAAATTGTTGAGGTAGATATTCCAGACTCGGGTGGGAGCACGACGGTTCAGGTTGACCAAGATCAGGGGGTCATTGAAGATGAACCACATACTTCAAGACCGGATATTCCACTACGCAAATCCAGCAGAGTGCGTGGATCACCTGATAGGTATACTCCTTCAAATTACTATTTGTTGTTAACTGATAGTGGTGAACCAGATTGTTATGTGGAGGTTGTTCATGATGAACTTGTTGATAAGTGGAAAGCTGCGATGGATGATGATATGGACTCATTAAAAGTCAATAAAACTTGAAAATTAATTAAATTACCATAGGGGAAAAAGGCATTGCATAACAAGTGTGTTTACAAGATTAAAAGAAAGCAAACGGCAGCAAGCGTTACAAGGCAAGGTTGGTTGTAAAGGGGTTTCAGCAGAAATATGGTATTGACTACACCGATGTCTTCAATCGTGTTGTAAAGATGACTACTATCATAATGGTTATGGGGTTAGTTGTTGCTGGAATAGATGGATGTAAAGACGATTTTTCTTCACGGGGATTTGGAGGAAGAGATTTACATGGTACAACCACAGAGATACATGTCTAAGGGTAATAAAGAACTGGTTTGCAGGTTGACTAAGAGCTTGTATGGCCTTAAAGAAGCTCTTAGGCAGTGGTACACGAAGTTTGATGGATTCATGCATGACATTATATTTGTCAGGTGTGAGGCAGATCATTGTTGCTACTTCAAGAGGTCTGACAATGGGTATATAATCCAGCTGTTATATGTGGATAACATGTTGATAGCGGACTCTAGCGTTAGAGATATAAACAAATTGAAGACACAGTTGTCAAAGCGGTTTGAGATGAATGATTTGAGAGAGGCCAGAAAAATATTGGGCATGCGAACTGATTGGGATAGGGAGGCAGATAAGTTGATTCTTTCACAAGCAGAGTATGTCGAGAAAGTCTTGGCAAGATTTTGTATGGAAGAGGCAAAATCGACTGGTACACCATTAGGTGGTCATTTTAAGCTATTTGATAAGGACTCACCTAGGGACAAAGAGGAGCGTGATAAGATGGGTAAGACTCCATATGCTTCGGTGGTGGGGAGCCTAATATATGCAATGGTGTGTATAAGACCGAACATTGCATATGCGGTGGGAGTAGTCAGCCGGTACATGGATAATCAATGGAAGCAATATTGGGAAGCGATGAAGTGGATCCTACGTTACTTAAAGGGTACTGCTGGTAAGGCTTTATGTTTCACAGGACGGGATGTTGTGTTAGAGGGTTATGTTGATGTGGATCTTACATCAAGTGATCTTGATAAGAGGAGAAGTACTACGGGTTATGTGTTTACATTGGGTGGTACGGCTATCTCCTAGACTTTTAAATTGTAAAAAATTGTTGCTCAGTCCACTACAGAAGCAGAATATGTGGCAGTGACAGGGACAAGCAAAGAGATGGTATGGTTGTAGAGTTTCTTGGGTGAACTTGGTAATGTTTTCTATAGTGACAGTCAGAGTGCAATTCATCTAGCGAAGAATCCGGCATTTCATTCTAGAACGAAGCACATCGAGCGGGGGTTTCACTACATCAGGTATCTCTTGGAGAAGAAGATCTTACGAGTGGAGAAGATTTAAGGATCAGAGAACCCGGCTGACATGTTGACCAATGTTGTGAACCATGATAAGTTGAGGCTATGCATAACTTCAACATGGCTTGGAAACTGGAGGAGGAGGAAGGCACTACCATGATCGAGGTAAGCAAGGAGCCACCAAGAACAAGTTGAAGGAACGAATACAGGGCTTATATACGTTTGATCTCTAGGTGTGAGATTGTTGGGGTAGAGAACAAACCAAACTAGCGATCAGAAAAGGGGAAAAGGGAAGAAATCTGGAAGAACGGGAAGCGTGGCCATGCCAAAATGGATACGCGACCGTGCTTTTATGGAAAGGCGAAAAACACATATGAGAGGTGGTAATTCCAAATTTGTGAAGCATAGGCGTGTCAGATTACATACTCGCCCGTAGGACAGGCCCAAAAGTCAGATTTCATGAATTCTTTTATATCTAGAGTTTGTAACTTATTCCTAGGTTAGTATATAAGCTATATATTCCGCCCCAAACTTGTTGTAACTCCATATTAAGATATTCAAGCAAGATCCTGGCTTCGTAGTGCCCCCAAACGTAGTCAATCGAATTGACAAACTGGGTAAACAATTTCATGTGTTCTTTTGTGTTTTGCTTTGATTTTATCGTTTTTGTGCTTGTTGGTTTGCATAAGAGTTTATTGCAAAACTGACATGCGTACTTTCAATTATTTTCAATTTGACTCGCAAACTTTGGAAACATCAAATGTGGTTTGCATACTTATATTTTCAAAATTTTGAGATGACTTTTTTAACACCCGTTAAAAAACATAACGGGATTCTCCAAAAAAATATTCATCTGTTAATTTTTTGTAACATAAGTTATATTTTTAACCGGCGTTTAAAGATTGAAAAGGAGATAACCAAAATCATTCAAATTAAAGACTAAGAAGGAGATATGCAGGAATGGGGGTTGTTCTACTGGGAATCAACTTCTCGACATGGATGCCTCATCAATGGCAAAAACATGAATTGTAATGGCAGAAGCAAGTGAACAGAAACAAAGTTGAAAAGAAAGGGGAAAGGACCCCAAAACCCAAGCTCATTCTTCAGTCTCCAAAAGCGCTGTTCATTGGGCCTACAATCTTCTTTGTTTCCGGCAACTTTAATTTGCGGTCATCCTACAATGGAAACATTAAATGGACACCAGTTCTGGGCTCCCTTTAAGAAGACGAAGTCATCCCCACAAAAATTATTGTCGTCGGCCTTCAGATGCGCCTCCAAGAGCCGCCGCAATTGGGACCACCGCCGGCAATATTCCGGCCAGATCTAAGCTGCACGGATAATATTGACGGAATCCATTCTCAAGCTCACAATTCGTGACACACAAACATCGATTTCTTGATCGGCATTTCGCGATTTATTTAATTCAGGAATCACCCAAAACAGCAATTGAATCAAAAGCTAAGAACATCCATTGAAGATCAAATTTTGAACAAATGTGGAAGTCACTCGTCGGCGGCGGAGGCGATGAGGAAGATGAGCAGTCATCATCTCAAGGCTGGCTGATGGATGAATCCCAGGACCTCTGCGCTCTCTCTCCTACTCAGGTGGGTTTATCTTTGCCCCATTTCCCCAAATTTCTCAAGATTCTTTGTTTTTACATTTACTAGGTCTCCGATTCAGTTTTTTTTTTCTCATTGTTTGCAGAGAGTGAATGGTCTTTGTTTGAGTGAAAATTGGTCTTTAAATAATGCTTGTTAAAAAAAAAAAACGATTGTTACAAAAAATTAACGGATGAATAGCTTTTTTGAGTTTTCCGTTATATTTTTAATGGGTGTTAAAAAACTCGTCTCAAAATTTTGAAAATGTAAGTACGCAGACCACATTTGATGTTTCCAAAGTTTGCGAGTCAAATTGAAAATAATTGAAAGTACGCATGTCAGTTTTGCAATAAACTCGTTTGCATAATATTTTTTAGCGATATGTTTGTTTGGGGAGTCAATGCCACAACACATGTGGAGTTTAAAATAACCAGTTGTAGGGTTTAAAATGATCCGTTCATTTACATTGTTGGTATCATGTGTTTTTAAGTGCTAGTTCATATGTTGAAAGTGTTAGTCCGTGTGTCACAGAGTGTCAGTCTGTGTCGTTAGAACGCCAGTTAGTTACAAGTAAGTCACGATTTTCTGCACACGGCTATGTTTGTCACATAATGACTTTTGGTGGAGATTGACCAAAATGCCACTGGAAAGTCGCAGCCAACAGTCAAGTTTTAGGGTCGTTTCGGTCATTTGACAAAAGGTAAAGAAAAAGGAAGCAAAATAAGACACAAGGGTCGGCGGGCTAGCGGGCCAGGCTCGGGCGGTCTTCTTCGGTCACGGACCAGACCGGGCCCGAACGAGAAATACATAGGCACGGACCGAGCTGTGGCTGCGTCTTGAAACTTCTTCTTCTTCAACAAATCCCGCCAGAACTTTCCCATAACAATTTGCTCAAAACCAATTTCAATTTACTACTGATTTTATCACCCATGGTAACCAAAATCTCCCTCGCTCAATTGATCTATTCAGCTACTAAATTACTCATTTTTTTAAATTTTAATTCCTTTCTTTTGCTGTGTTGTTGGGTTTTTCTCGCAGGAAGAACAGAATCAAGTTGAAGAATCTGGTCCTAGTCCTGTTCTCGAAGATTGTATTAATCTATTGAGAGGAAACAGCGACGAGCAGCGCCTTGCCGGTCTGCTTGTAGCCACCAAATTCTGCAAAAATGATGACCATTCCGCCCTGCTTAGGGTTTACAATGCTGTTGGTCATCCCTTTCTTGACCGCCTTCTTCGTACAGGTCCACTCTTATCTCCCTCAATTGTTTTGATTGACTAATTTGAAATGTTGCAACTTTAAAATTTTGTTTGTTGTTTGATAATTTACCCCCTTTCAGTTGACCTAAAATTGTACCCAAAGTGCATATTAAGACATGGTATTAGGCAAAGTTCTAAATATTGTATGACTCTTCGATTGGACGGAGATAGTAAACAAACGATTTTCCTGCATTTGAACGTTTTGCCAGCATGAAGTGGTTATAGCTTATATATTCATCAAAAAAATTACTCACCGCTTATACATTCTATCTTGTTTCGCTTTAAATCTTGAACTCTTCATTGACGCTCATTTTTTTTTTTTTGTTGATAGGGATGGGAAAGGGAGGCACGAATGGCAGCGGTGAGATTCAAGATGCATATCTCAAATTATCAATCACTATCCTTGCTGCATTTTGTCGGGTTGCTGAAATTGCCTCTTCAAGAGATATGGTGACAAAGATTCCTCTCATAGTGGACATTGTGTCTAAAGTGTAAGATTTCAACTATAAGTTTTCACTTTTGTCTGTTCTTAATTTATTTAATTTTAACTGCCGACGAATACTGATGGTAACGGATTGGTTTAGATATCTACGGGAATTTACCATTCCATTATCTTGCTCGCAATATTTTCCCTAGCCTCTAACATCGTTCTCCCTGCTGGAAAGAATTCAACTTCTGTTCAGTAATTGAGAAGTTATCATGTCGTGTTTTATATAATTGTAGCTTTTTCCCATTAGTGTTTTTCTCAAGTCCGTAAAACTACTGCTTTGTATCTGGTTTTACGTTTCTCAATCTTACAAATTGGTTGTTGGCCTTGCCAGGGGTGGGTGGTTGGAGGGCACTGTTATTTTTGTTAGTGAAGTAGGTTGGTGTTATTAGTGTTTGCGCTTTAGTTAAGTTGGTTCTGTGTAAACTACATGTTTTTCAATATCTGGAGATAAGGCCATCTGGATTCTCATTACAGTCGATGTGATCGTTAAATAAACCTTTTACTTGGGCAAATGAAATTTGGGCTGTGTTCCATTTGAATATTTGGGAAACATGATTATGGAAGATTGAATTTCTTAGTCAAGATATTTTCTGGAAGTCTTTGAAGAAAGATGATGGAAGTGGCCCAATTCAGTAAAAGAAAATTGCCAAAGTACTTACAAAAGAATGTTAGCTAGAAAGTTTATTATCTGCTTTGTTAAATTGAATGTGGGTAGGCCTTTATAAGTTCTAAAACCTTCCCAAAACATTGTTCGTCTGGATTAATGAGTTCTTACCCAATGCGCTCATCATTTTTCTGTAGTTTAGAGTTGCAGCCGCTCTTGCACTTGAGGTGGCTGGAGGGAATCACTATGCAGCAATTTTAGCTAATATTACTTACAACACTACGAGGATGAGGAAATCCTAAAATTGCATGTGTCTAGGGTAGTGACCTATGTTATTGTTCGGATGATAGTGCTTGCTTGGTGAATATTTGATTCCCTTCCATTTTTGTACTCCCTTTGTCCTTAAATGAATGTCCAAATTTCATTTTAAGGGACATCTGAAAATCTCTAAGTTTCATTCAATTTAGTGGGAAAGATTCGTATTCAATCATGTAATCCTCTTTTTCAAAACATTTAGTTTTGCAAGTATAAAGAAACTAGTGAATTTTTTTTTGGTAAAAGAACAATTAGGAACAAAGTTATTTTAAAAAACGACATTCATTTTGGGACAAAATTCTTAAAAATGGACTTTCATAGGGACAGAGGGAGTATAATTTTATTCAATGATAGTTCAACTTCCACGGACTGGGCTAACCATTTGTACTAACACACACTTGGGAGATATGTTCTTATATAGAGAGTCATTTATTCAACTCCCACGGTCTGATAGCTGGAAGACTTTCGATGGAATCACTGATATTGAATTACTGCTTCCATGATTACTACTTGCTTCTATGATTCTTTTATGTATAATTCATGGCATACATGAAGTAGAAATTTTGTCTACCCACTTCAGCTAAGGGAACTTTCGTGAAGTTCGCTCTCGTTTTGCATCCTTCTCTTCTGATTTTGACCATAGCACAATCCCTGTATATGCAGATCTGATTTAACCCTTATTGAAGAAGGATTTGAGTTCTTAATCTTAGTATCAGCTGCTCATGAAGATGGTATCAGAATATTGTATGAATCTGGAGGCATGAACATGCTCGCTTCTACGATGCCCACTCTTCCAGAAGGTATATCTAAATCTAATCCTTGATTTGTTATTGTCCCTTCTCTTGCAAACTTAGTATGAATCTTACATACATCTAGTAGTTTCTTCTAAGACGCCCAGTCTTCAGAACTATTGACCGTTCAAGTGCCGTGAATTTAAAAAAGAACTATAGCCTTTCAAGGGGAAGACAGCAGGAATACAAGAGGCGTTGGAATAAAAAAACAAAAGTTGAGATCCAAAGGACCTCAAAACCAAGTCTCAGTATCAGGACTTTGAGAAAGCATGTTATCAATAGCACCCAACAAACTGACTTCCTCATCTTCTCCCCTTTTCCTCTTCTTCCTAATTGATTTGTGCAATTCTTTTCAATAATCTAGGCTACAATCCTCATCTGCATGCTATAGAGGTCAGTACTTGAAAAACCCTAATTGAATCTGAGACCCAGCAACGAAGTTAAGATTTTGACCATTTAACTGCTTCTCAGGTCTCGGTTACTGTTCACAGTGCCAGAAGTGCCCTTAAATTATCAGCCTTGCTCTATAGTTAAACCTCCCAGACAATTTCTATATTTTACTTTCAGCACCAAATCCCTCTCAATCAGCATTAAAGCTGTTTTTCTAATGCGTTTTAAATCAATTAAGGCTCAACTGAGTGTACTATCATTGCTTTTCTACGCACAAGATTTGTTCTAGGCCTTTTGTTCTCTTAATGTTGCTTGAGCTAATCCTCTAAGCGGGGTCTCGGTTATGTGGGTTAATGCTTGGTGTTACACCAAACCAAGGAAATGCGGGGTAGAAGGTCTGTGCTACTGTAACAGGGTCTTTGCCTTGATAATGATGCAAGACTCTATTTTAAGGCATAGAAAATCAACTCACATGACGACCATGCGCGGTCCGTTTGACGCAGTGTTATTTTCTTATATAGCCTGTCCGTATATATGTACGGACTCATGCTGTGTGTCCCCATGGGGGAATCATCCTGCAATTTCTCCTTTAGACCAGGGTAGGCCACATATAGTTCCATGATTAGGCCACTGGCCACATAGGTTACTAACCCATTCTAGTTTCCTATCCGCTGCTCCTCAGTGATCCCAGAATGTGCGATGAGGGAATAGTCATCTACTCATCTGCAGATGACATCTCTCGCATATTGGATCTGCATTGAATTTGTGGGTTATACTTAGTCATTTATGCTCGTGTGTGGTCGCACTTGTGGAAGACCTTCCACAACTGTTATCTAATGTTTTTAAGAGAAAAATAATACAAATTTGACTGGCTGATTGTGGCAAAATTTTGTGCTTGGACATTGGGCTTCAATATTTTGTTTGTTTCCATGCATCTCTGCCACTACGTTAACATGTGTAATTCATTAAATTGTGCTGCAGGTTCTAATGTGGTAGAGCTTTCCATTAGACTTCTTCAACTGATTATGAGTAAGTTGTCGCTGGACACCATTAACAATCAGTACTCATCAGAGCTAGCAGTGGTGGTAAGCACGCGTGAGATTTGAAACTGTGTTGCTTCTTGTGTTTAGTAGGGGAAGTTAATTAACAAGGCTCAATTAATTTTCTTTTCAGGTTGTTTCAGTAGCAAAGCAATTTGCTCTGTCACAAAATGCCCTGAAATTTGAAGCGCTTCACCTTCTATCTGCTATCCTCTCTTCGTCATACGCAGTAAGCATCATTCTGTAGTTTTTTGCACTGCCATATTTGATTATCAAAGTGCGATTTTTGATTCTCTTTCAACATTTAATTATACATGCCTTGCGCATCTGTTATATGGATGAATGTTTGCAGAAATTCCGCCAATGAAAAGCCTGAACTGGTTCATACTCTTAGGCTATTTTATTGATGGACACCAGGTAGCGAGTATGTGTGAGGAAAACTTCTCTAATGGGTGTTTGGAGAAAACTTAAAATTGAATATTGAATGCATTAAGTGCCAATTTAAATAGTCATTTGATAAACAAATTGATAGAAAAAGAGGATTATTAGAATAAGATTAAAATGCAAATGGATGGACACGAAATCCATCTTCAATAAAACAAAGAAATACGTAGATACACATAAAACTGTTGCAGCTGCCCAGTCCCTCGAGTCATTAAGCGATAAACATTTGAAGGCACCATTGGCATACATCCAAATACACCAACAAACTGCAAAATCCGCACATTCCCACAAACGTCTCCCATCTTCTCCTTAAACAAATCCTCTGAACCTAATTTGAAGAAGAGGAGATAGAATTCGGGCTCGCCCACACTTCCCCAACCACGGGAAAGAAATGATTCCATTGAAACCGAGCTAAGCTTCATTGGAGAAAGAGATGATCATGGGTCTCATCAGACTTCTTGTCATTTTAATAAAAGAATTCAGAATGTAAATTTTAATTAATGCACATCAAAATTCCCTGCTAATAAAAGAAATGGCGCCCGCATTTGTGTATCTTTGAACTATTGCTCATTCGTGATTGCGTCACTTATTTGGTTCAGATGTATAATGAAAATGCATTCATATCCTTAATGAATTTATTGCGCTTTAGAAATGTAGAAAATCTTGAGTAAGAGGGTTACTGTAGGATCGCCTAGCAGCAGGGTTGTCACATACTGAACCACTTGTGATAAGCTTGAACTAGGATTGAAGGGGGCTTGCTAGTGTGTTTTGCTACAAATGCGCAGGCGTATCATTTATTGAACATTTTGATAACTTTTTATAATCTGGTTCTATTGCTTCTTTTGCCGTCTTGCGGATCTTCTACACTTGATGCTGAGAAAATGTATATCTGATCTTTTAACGGCTGCCAATATGCTTAATTGGTACTACCTCCGTCCCAAAATGATTTTCCATTTTTTTTTTTGAATTTG
The DNA here is from genome assembly GCA_026119855.1 of Campanula takesimana. Classification (NCBI taxonomy): domain Eukaryota; kingdom Viridiplantae; phylum Streptophyta; class Magnoliopsida; order Asterales; family Campanulaceae; genus Campanula; species Campanula takesimana. The sequence continues at coordinate 18,008 of JAOWBW010001651.1, forward strand.
CTCTTGGTCTAAAGTAAATTTGATTTTTTTCGGACATTCTTTTTGAGACAGAGGGAGTATTTATCTTCTAGAAAAATGTATGTATATTGAGAACATATCAAAGAGAAGATCAGCGGCTTCGTATTAACCAAAAATCTAGCTGTTATTATGTGCATGATATGTGCACATAAGAATGATGTGACATAGTTGATTATTCTTGGTATCTCCTAGGGAAGCCAAAATAGATGGTGTTTAGGAAGTGATCAGTCTGTGGATCGAACCTATTAAATCCAGTTTCGCTAAGAAATCAGACACCGCGAATTGCAATGAATTTTCATCAGGTTGATGAATACGCAAAGATACGGAAGAAACATAAGTTGTTTAAAATTGAGGTGCCGAACAGCAGAAGTCGAAGGAAAATTCGACAGAGATGGATTTGGGTGCGCAAAGATTCAAACACAGCAACGTCCAATTGCGAAGCTCCGACTAGAGAGATTCAGCAGAGTTCGAAGGTGCAATTGATTACTCTGTAGTGTTCTGCATCAGTTGCTGGTGTTGTTGAAGGGGAAATTCATAAAAACAAGTCCAAGGGAAGTAATCAACTCGAAAATTTAGGTATAAAGTCTGATTGTAGTAGGTATTCTGAATCTGAGTTATTGTCGACTGTGTGGGAAAATGACGAGGAAGGCCTGGAAGATTCAAATTTGGGAGATTTTATGGAGGAAGAGTATGATGATGATTGGGAAAGTGAGAACGGGACAGATGTGGAGCTTCTTTTGGATGAATTGCGGACATGTCCTGATAGTCCAATCTCCCCACATATTTCCGTGGCAGAATCTGAAAATTATGATCAGGGGAACTAGGTTCCGTACGAAGAATTTCCGACCTCAGATTCTGAAGAGCAGATGACACAATTGGATGGGGAAATGACTTGTGTATCAAAAGCCCTTTCTCTCACGCTGACCAGCGATTAGCTGTCGAAGGGCAGGGAATTAGCACCATTTATTGTGCTGATTTTGTTAAGTTCTTGGAAGTCCAATTCATGCCTCTTGATAAGGGAGTTGGTTCTGCATTTACGCTCACAGAACAACAGATATACTCGAGGGGTCGTTCATCTGCATATGATCATTGCCTTGAGCTTATTAAGTTCCTGGAGTTTGAATATATTGCTATTGATAGGGGAGTAGACTTCTTTTTACAATATATTGTTCCTTTACCTTATTCAGTTAGCTTTTATTTGTGTCTTTTGAATCCGGGGTTACCTCCCTTGTGTTTGATTCCTGGAGTTACTATTGGAAATCGGGAGATATGGAAGGAAAGCTTGCCAAAGCTACCCCACATTGCAATCGCTTCTTGTTCATCTTTATGCCAAAATTTGGAGGACATGATAAGATTATGAGCATTAATTTTCTTGCCAGAGGTTTCGATGACCGAGATCCAAACTTTGTTGTTCAGAAGCTGGGAGTGTCTTTCTTCACTCTAGAAGGAGAGAAGTTACAGGTAGTCATCAAACAAAAAGAGAATGGGGACCGTAGAAAAGTGAGAGGAATGAGAGAACTAATTAACCTAGTTTCTTCGGTTAATTATGGAGAGGTGGTGGAAGGAGATCTAATATACGTAGTTTCTCATGAAGATTCTTTCTTGGAATGTTTGTGGACTAGGGGTTCGTGGGAAAAGAAGGAAGGTGAGGGAGGTGTTGATGAAAGCTGCCCCTGATATTGTCTTCATCCAGGAGTCTAAAAGAGAGTTGGTTAATAGCATGTTTATTAGGAGTATTTGGGAGTCTAGATTTAAGGATTGGGAATTTCTTCCATCTACTGGTGCCTCGGGAGGAATAATTGTTATATGGGACTCTAGAATTGCTACTTGAAAAGAGGTTGTGGGGGTTCCTTTTCTTTATCCATATGTCTAGAGGTGCGAGGGAAAGGGGAGTGGTGGTTTACTTCCGTTTATGGACCTTCTCGTCCGAGACTTCGAGAGGTTTTTTGAGACGAGTTGACTGATTTAGCGGGTTTATGCGGTTCTCGGTGGTGTTTAGGGGGGGATTTCAATGTGATTAGACGCTCGTGGGAAAAGAAAGGTGGTTCTAGATTAACGACCAATATGCGCGGGTTTGAAGATTTTATTGTTGAGAATGATCTTAGGGAGATAGAGTTGGCTAATGGACAGTTCACTAGGTTTGGTACTAAAAGCGTCAGGTGGCATCCAGGATCGTCCGATTCCTATTTTCGGCTGATTGGGAGGAGGCTTTTCCTTCCTTGGTTCATAAGTTATTGGACAGACCTGTTTTGGATCATTTTCCTATTACTCTTGAATCGAATTGTCCCTTGGGGCCCTACTCCATTTCGATTTGAACATATGTGGCTGCTGCATCCGGGATTTCATGATTTAGTGGCAGAGTGGTGGAGTGAATGTCAGGTGCAAGGATGGGATGGTTTTGTGTTTATGAAAAAGTTGGGTTTTTTGAAAGAAAAATTGAAGGTGTGTGGAACAAAGAGATTTTTGGTGATATCAGACATTCGAAGGAAAAGGTGCTTCAGGGCATTGTAGAGATTGACCCGATGCGAGGAGAATGTTTCTCTATCTAGTGAACAACAAGGTAGGCGGTGTTCTTTGAAGAGTGAGCTGGATGAACTTCTGTTACGGGAGGATATTTGTTGGCATCAAAAATCAAAGGGTTAAATGGATCAGAGAAGGTGATTGCAACTCGAAACTCTTTCACAAGGTGGCCGTCGGGAGGCGTAGGAGAAGTTATATATCAGAGGTGCAACTAGATTCTGGAGAGATAGTGAGTTCTCCTTCTACGGGTTCTGATTCGATTTCAAGTTTCTTTATAAAGTTATTTCATAAAGAGTGCACGAGTAGACCTAGAATTGAGGGTCTCGGTTGGTGTCCTAAAGATGAAAATCGATCTGTTTGGCTGGAGAGAGATTTCTCAGAAGATTAGGTTAGAAACGCAATAGATGGTATGGCTGGGGATGAGGCTCCTGGCCTGATGGTTTCTCTATGGCGTTTTTTCAATCATGTTGGGATATTGTTAAGAGGGATCTAATGAGGGTGTTTGGGGAGTTCTTTGGTAATGGAATTATCGGGCGGAGTGTTAATTCCACATTTATTACTCTTGTTCCTAGAAAAGATCGATCTATAAAGGTGAGTGATTACAGACCTATTAGTCTGGTGACAAATGTTTATAAGATCATTACTAAGTTCTTGTCTCTTTGATTGAGGTCAATTTTGGGTGATACCATTGCTGAAACACATAGTGCATTTGTTGGGGGGAGACAGGGAATTGATGCAGCTTTAGTGGCGAATGAAGTGGTAGAGGATTTAGAAAGAAGTAGTGTAACGCTCGATTTTGAGAAAGCTTATGACAGGGTGAATTGGAAATTCCTTGATCATGTTATGGAGAGGAAAGGGTTTGGAGTTAGGTGGAGAAAATGGATTCAAGGTTGTTTTAGATCTCCTTCTTTTTTAGTCATTGTAAATGGGAAGGCACAATAATGGTTTAAAGCAATAAGAGGGCTAAGGCAAAGGGACCCTCTGTCCCCATTCTTGTTCACTCTTGTGGCCGATGTTTTAAGCCGATTGTTGATTAGGGGGGAAGAAGTTGGTCTTATCGAGGGGTGCTTAGTTGGTAGAGAGAATGTAAGCGTTTCTCATCTTCAGTTTGCTGATGACACTATTTTGTTCCTAAAAGAAGGTGTTCGTAACTTTCAGAACGTGATGACTGTACTTCAGGTGTTTAAGAGTATCTCCGGGCTTAAGATAAATTTGACGAAGTGTGGAATTGTGGGGGTTAATATGAGGGAGGAGGTAGGTAGTAGTTATGCTCCCTTAATTGGTTGTCAAGTTTTGTCGTGGCCTCTAACATATCTTGGTGTTCCTCTTGGAGGAAATCCCCGATCGGCTTCTTTTTGGGATTCGGTTGTAGAGGGTAAATAAGCGTCTTGCTAGTTGGAAGATGGCTTATTTCTCTTTTGGTGGTCGTATTACTCTTTTTTGAGCATGTCTTTCTAGTATTCCTCTCTATTTTCTGTCTTTATTCAAAATTCCGATGAGCGTGGCTTATAATATAGAGCAGAGAATGAGGAATTTTTTGTGGGAAGGTGCGGGGGAGGGCAAGCGAGGTCATTTAGTATCTTGGGAAAAGGTGTGTCGTTCAAAGTGAGATCATTTAGGACCGCATTCTATTTGGCATAAAGTGATCAAGAGTAAGTTCGGTATACACTTCAATGGTTGGGACTCTCAGTTCCGTGGTCTCAGTTCCCACAAAAGCCCATGGAAATATATTCATCAGTGCCAACATCTTTTCCGTCCCTTCATTCATTTTAAAGTTGGTAATGGGGATCGTATTAGGTTTTGGGAAGATGTGTGGACGGGTAACTCCTCCTTGTGCCAGCTATCTCCTCGTCTTTATAGGTTAACATTGGTTCGTATGGCTCCTATTCGTTCTTTTGTTGTCCCTGGGAAGGGAGGTAATATTTCGTGGAATTTTCATTTCTTTTGCAATCTTAATGATCGTGAAGCTGCTAAAGCAGGTACTCTTATCAACTCTTTGTCTTCTGTTCAATTGTCTCTCAACCAGGATAGTAGAACTTGGGTCCTTGATGAGTCAGATACATATTCTTGTAAATCTTTTTTGAAACTCTTGATCCGTAATTCAAATCCTTCTCTATTTCCTCTGGTTTCTTTTATTTGGAAGTCTAAAGTTCCTTGCAAGATCCGGGCCTTTACATGGACTGTTATGCTTAATAAGCTTAACACCAATGATAATCTCCAGACCCGACGACCTTTAAAATGTATCTCGTAGAACTGGTGTGTTAATTGTAAGATTTCTGATGAAACGCATGATCATCTTTTTCTCCATGGCTCTGTTGCTTGCTATCTTTGGAATCGGCTTTTCGAATTGACTGGAGAAGAGTGGGTGAGCCCTAGATCGTTGACTTCCTTTCTACAGATACACTATCGAGGTTTCGGAAGAGGCAAAGATGTAGTTCAGTTATGGAAATGCGGGTTTCAGCTATTTTGTGGTGTTTATGGATGGAAAGAAACAATAGGATTTTTTGAAATAAACAACTTCTGAATCACCTGTTATGGGGTCGTGTGGTTTCTTTAGCTTCTCTTTGGGCGTCAGCTAATGGTGCTTTTCGGGAAGTTTCTATTTTGGATTTGATGCGAGAATGGGCAGCTGTTATTGGATAGTTCTTTTTTCATATAAAAAATAAAAATAAAAATAAAAATAATGGATCTCGGCTCTAACCATGGCATATGTTTTGTATTTGCAGGCACCTGTACACGAGACCCTGCGCTCATATGCCAGTGACACTTGGTCCATGTATATACGTGTCGGCGTTGTGGCCATTCTACAAAATCGTGTTGGTAGGTCTTGTTATTTGGCTTACTTTGCAACTGTGAAATCAGTAATACTTGTGAGAGCGAGTTTGAAATCAAATTTCTTGTTGCTTATATCCCATATGTATACTTCTTATATTGGGAAGGGGGTAATATTAGTAATAAGGAATTTCCATATGCATCAACGGATGGTAGGTAATCAGTATTCACAAATATCTACGTGATGCACACTCTTATCTGTTATTTTCACGAGCTGGGTTCCAAGTTGTGACAAGTTATTTCACTTTGTTTGGAATATCGATTTCGGTTTATATACATACTATGCGAGTTGGGAACTGTGGCCTGAATAGTTGGGATAAAGGTTGGATTGAGTTGAGTTGTGAGTTGAAGGGAATGGATCCTTAAGTTCCCATATGATTAGTTCATCCTGAGTTGGCAAATTTGCCAATGACTTCGAGGGATTCCTCTTTATTTGCTATGCATATTGCTGGCTTTATACCTTGGATTATTTTCAAGCTCATGAAGTGTACTGATCCTGAAAAATTGATTTCATTTTTTTACATTTTAAGTTTCTAATCCTTGATGTGCAGCACCTGAACAAAAGCTTGAGGCTCTGATTGTGGCAGAGTCAGTTATCTCCATTGTTGGTGAAAAGTGGCTTATTGGTCAGATGAGCTTAACTGACCCAAAGGATCCAATTCCAGCTGATAGGTAAGCACTTTTGAGTTTACCGGATCTTTTAGTTAATTTTCAGCATATCCTGTCTTCTTACTCATCAAAAGGGTTACTTTTCATGGATTCTTCATTCTCCAGGTGTATATTGCTTATCTTGGAGTCCTCTAGGGTTGAAATTGCTGTTCTTCTGAATGATTTAGCATATTTGAAATACGAAAAGTTGGGAGATGCTCATGGTGATACCATTCTTCTGAAGCAACGGAATCTTGGCATTGCCTTTTCTCTGGTAGAGAAGATAATTAAACTAATTTCCAGTTTTGGTGAAGATGAGAGTAAGTAATCTTTCCTTTTCAATCAACAGTTAGATTTCTCACTAATTTTGTTGTAGTAGAGAAGATTTCTTTATCATTTTCTGGTAGGCTTAAGATCATTCCGATAACCCTCTTTGACATAAGTGTTGCATCCACAGCCAGTATAAGTGATATTTGATTTTGTCTTGGCTGTATTTCCCTAGTGATATTTGCTTATCGATTTGTTTTTTTAGCTCCCTCTGTCCCGTAATGATCTTCTCATTTGCCATTTTTCATTGTCCCAAAATGTTCTCATTTCTACAATTTAGGCTTAAATGTGCATAAACACAACATGGCTAGTGAAGCAAGTGTTCATATCCTTAATAATTTTGAATAGTCAAATGTGAAGATCATTTTGGGAGGGAGGGAGTATCATTCATTTGGTGAATGGTGCCTATGAATGTACCTTGTGAGGAAGCTCAGTACCGTTTGATATTCTTATGCTTTCTGTATTGGATTGTGATTGTCTCTACTGTTTTACTTATAGGTTCCATATTGGAGAAAACATTCACAAAGATCATTTCTGGTCTTAACGAGACCATTGGAGTGGTGCTAGAGTATTTAAAGGATGCCAAGGTAATCCTATCACTTTTCTTGTGTCATAGTTTGATCCTAGCCTACCTGTATATTAATTGCTGCCAATGGTTTTAACTATGTTTTTGGTGGGGAGAGAAAAATACGAGGAGTTGAAAATCTTTTCTTGTTCACAAATATAATCTTTTGCAGGATCATGGACTGCATAAAGGGGATGACCTTCTCGCTTCAGTCCGCATTATTGGAAGGTAGCTTTCTGTCCACCATGTATTTCTTTATTTTCTCGTTCTTTGTTGGTATCTCCATGGCTACATCCCAGCTGGAATAATACAATCGACATCTGCTTTTATATATATTATCTTTTTAGAATTTTTTTTCTTCACTCAAATGCAAATGAAAAGAATATCATATACACCCTCCGTCCCAAAACATAGTACCAATTTTGCCATTTTGGGTGTCCCATTGGAAAATACCATTTTCCCAAAAAGGAAAAATATATACTCCACTTTCTCTCTCCTTCCCGCTCACTACAACTATCCACTTATTATTCCCTACCCCACTTTCTCTCTCCTTCCCACTCACACCACCTACTTTTCCAACATCTTTCCTTAATTCCCGTTCCTAAAAGCAAATGAGTAACTTGTTTTGGGACGGATGGAGTACATAATAATTTCTTTTTTCAGTTACTTACACTTATGTTACATGATTCTTTGCACTTCTCTGGTTTTCTGTGTTGCCATTTAATCGGTACGATTGGACAAAGAAATATGAATGTATTCTGAAAATTTACTTGATGTATTAACAGAACATGCGTGCCCGGAATGTGATGTCCTGACCAAACTTTAACTTGTTTCATAAAGTTTTGGTAAATCAGACCTTTACGCTTATCTCCTTGCTTATTCATGAGGGATGGGGTATATACACAAATTTGTGTACAATAGCACAGGTCCCTAAGTAATAAGAAGGGGAATGGAAAGAAACGACAATCATAAGTAACTAATTAGCACTTTGCATGTTTCTGACTTAAATCATGAATTTCTACCTATTTATTGGCATTTGAATTGCTTAAAATTGAATTGAAATATTGTGCCTCTTAATTTTTTTTATTGTTAAAACCTCTCACTTTATTAATGCTATTGCGGCGTTTTACTTGGAAAGAAGGACAAGTTCCAACATAGAGACCTGGACATAAAACTCTATCCCCTCCCATTTGGCAATGGCAGGTGATGACTCACTTGACCTGATTTTTCATTTATATTATTTGTGGTTTTTCTAGCCTTCTTTATGCATGTACGTCTAGAGAAGGTATAACAATTTCATAGGTGATGTTAAAGAATATATTATCAATTTATGGGTTTATCCAGGCTTTCTATGCAGTCAATCCACTCAAGAGTAAAGTCAATTCCGACGTTCAAACTCAATCTCTGTTTAGTTCGATTCTGATTTGTTACTAAATAGAAGGAGAAAGTGATTATATTGACATCTAAGAGATGCCCATTAAACTATGGAATAAATTAACTGCGTATTTGTAGGGTAGGCATAAGGTATTAGTGTAGCGTGTGTGCCCAAGAACATCTAAGGGCATAACAGACCTGGGTAGAGTTTTAAACACGAAGTTAGCCAGTTACTTTAAGTCCTGAGATTATGACAATGACTCTTTTGATGAACTTGTTAAGACTTTTAGCTGAAAGTTGGTATTGCTAATACATTTTGGTGTAAAAAATAGTTTCTGCTAATTAACCTCTTATTTCTTTTCAGCTACCTTGCAGAGATGCAGTTTGCTTGTAGAGAAAAGGTTCAAGAGCTTCTAGAGTACATGGTTTCAATTGAAGGTGCAGATGAAAGCAGGTTTGTCATCTTTTTTTTTTCTTTTTTTCTTTTTTTTTGAAGCGGAAGGAGGATTCTATACTGCTCTAGACTCACTATTAAATAATCCATCTCTTTCTTATGACAGCCCCCACTCTTCGGTTTGCTTCTTACTTCCGATGCTGTGTCAAATAACAATGGAGATTGATGGTTGTAAGGTTACAGCTTCTTCTGGAACATATAAAGCTGTAAGTTGCCATTCCGTGATGTGATTCCATGTTACTTCTTATCTACATGACCTCAGAAGCTATTGTGATTTGGTACTAGTTAATACTCTAGAAAGCTTACCCACAACAACAACAAAAGCATTAGTCCCAAAATGATTTGGGGTCGGCTAATATGAATCGTCATATGGAATTGTCAATGAAAGAGGTGAAGAATTTTTTTAAAAGAAAAAAAAGAAAAATCTTAAATCTAAGAGTATGAAAAGAAGAAATAGGTGGGAATAAATGTGGAAAAAGAAAGAAAAAAAGTAAATCCCATCAACCACATGGATTTTTGACCTTTTTGTCCTCCACTATGTTCTCTTCAACGTCATATTGTCTTCTCCCAAGTAGACCCATATCGTTTTCGGTCACCCTCACCATGTTATCTTAGGCCTTCCCCTACTCCTCACCATTTTATCACTTCTCTACTATTCAGACCTCCTAACTGGTGCGTCACATGATCTCCGACTCTGCGTCTCAGTTGACCTAACTACCTTAGCCATTTCTCCCTCATCTTATCTTCAATTAGGCCTGTGTGCAGCGCACTATGCTATTGCTTTTGTTGGGGAATTGTGGTATATCTGTGCAGTTCATGCCCATACAATTCTGATAATGGTGAGACACAACAACCATGCATACGAATAATATGCAAGTAATCAATAAGAAAAGAACACAATATTTGTTAACCCAATTCGTCAACAACAATGACTACATCTGGGGGCACTGCCAAGCCAGGATATTTCACTAATATCATAATCTGTGTCGGTTTACAATAAAGCCTACTGCTCTATATAGCAAGGAGATAACCTCTCCATGTAAACACTCCCATCACACATAAAACCCTAGACATGCTTCTACCCATCCATGGAATGCCCCTAAGGGCACCCCCAAGGGCTAGCACTCACTTGGCTCTCTTTGTGACTCACAGATTCTCTCTGGCTATTTTTCTTTAGTGTGTGTGTACAATGTTTATGGCCATCACTTGGTTTATATAGGCAACAAGTCCAAAACCTAAACCAAGTAGGAAACCCGAAATAATTAAATTCCTAATTCCACTTAAACAAGGAATCCCAAGGAAAATTAAATTCCAACCTAGTCAAATAAGGAATCCCATTAAATCCTTATATGACTCAAATTTAATTTCCTTTTCCTTCTAGGTTTTGTCTCCACAATCCAACAGCTTTATTGTACTTTTATTGTACCGAGTGTTGGGCCATGAAACAGTGTCACGTTCATAAGATTAACATGATGGAGATGTGTATGCTGCAATGGATGTGTGGGCATACAAGAAATGATCAGTTGAGGAATGAGGTGATTAGGGGGAAAGTAGGAGTGATAAGTACCCATCATGATGATGAAAAAAAATTAAAAAAATTCAATGGAGTATATTGTGAATGTATGTATGTAAATTCATTCATTTGAATTAGTACTTTTGCTTTCTCATGAAGTTGCTCTTGTTCCTTCAGGGACTATTACCTTGTCCACGTGAAATACATGCATTACAGCAGTACTAGGTCGTCATATTTACTGATATAGTTTTGAATTTTTGATTTATTTTCAGGTTGTGGAATGTCTCATTAAACTTGTTGGTGAAGATGCTGGAACAATTGAGGATAATGGTCCCATTTTCTTGGCATGTGATACAATTATGAATCTTCTTTTAAAGGTAACATCATAATTGCTGTGTTCCAGTTTTTATGTTGCGATGATTAAACAGACTATTAACATGCTTTATGTGTTTCCTGAACAGAGAGACGAGGTTGGAGTACATTTGGACGATTCCTACTTTATTAGGCTTTTGAGTACCCTATCATCTTGGGCAGGTATCTGTCCTATCAGGATTTGTTTTTCAAATAGCCAACATATTTATTCATTTATTTGCAAGCGATGGAAATTTATATTTTTGGTACAATTTCTGCACGCACTCATCCTGCATTATAATGTCTTATTTTTAGCTATTTTCTGACTAATTCCTTTTCATCTTTCTCATTCAAATATGACACTCCATTTGATTCTACTGTTATAGCTCCCGGTTTTTGCGATAATGTTCTGTTTAATTTCATCAGTCTTGTCTAATAAAATTGTGAATCTGATTAAATTTATTGATTGCTTGCAGAGCATAGTAGCGATTGCTCTAACATTATGATGGCTTCAAGCATTTGTTCACTGATATTGGATTCATCATCAGAAGCTACTCTTCTACGTCATCCTCATTTTGACAGTGGAAATTTAACTAAGATCTCCCAACTCATCAGCAGAAGCGTTGCAATTTGTGGTCAGGTAAGTTGCACAATAACATTCGTTTTAATGGTACTTTACAATAAGCGTAAAGAATCAAAATAAATGATGCAACTGAACAACTTAACCTGGTCCCAATAATTAAACACCAATGTCACGTCAATTTTATGTTTCTCTTTGAACTTGGTTTATACTGGTTTAGTAAAATAGGCTGCCTAGTGCATGCATAACATAACTGTCTACTTAGTACGGAGTATCTGTGGGGGATAAAAGAATGTTCACTGTGCACAATCAAAATTGAAGGAAAAAAAAAAAGAAGCAAACTTCATTTTGAAGTGTCACTTTCGCCATGCTGCTAACAAAAGCAGTTTAAATAAATACGAGTACTTGTTGCGTGAGTAGCAATTTTAAGCCTTGATGAATGAGATATATTATTTCTTTCAGGGTAAAATGTCTGAAGAGACCAAAGAGGTAGCAGATCTACATGAAATAATCATCTCAGGTATTTTCATTGATTTGTGTTTCAGATGATGTTTTATACTCCCTCCGTTCCAAATTGATCTTCCCACTTTTTTCGCCGTTAAACTTTAAGTTGATTTAATTATCTTTATGAAAATATAAAACATGTTATTGATAGTTTTGTTGATGGTGTACGAATAAGAAGTTTTAGATTTTCATTAGTATAATTAAATCAATCTTAAACTATTGCTTAAAGTTATTTCGTAGTAAAGGCATAAAAAAAAGTGAGTAGTTTGTATATCTTCATTTTTTACACAAGTCAGATAAATAATACTACTTGTATTATATGGTGCAGGATATTTTCGCTGGGCCAACCGGTTTCCTCGTATAAAAATGGCTGTTGAGAGACAAATGGGAATTCAGTTGCAACCTTGACCTAATTTTTATTCATTTTAGGTATTTTTTTATTGAAATAACCATATGAGTTTATGTAGGTTTTTGTTTACAACTGCTAAAATGATTATGATGCATTAATTAAGCACACGGGCAAAAAATTAAGTTGGTCGATGTCTTTGAACTATTTATAATTGGTACTTGTGCAGGAGATATCAGATAAACTCAAACTCGAAACAAGAGGATGAAAATCAGAAGAACAGTCCGAGGTTTATTATTGTACAGGTAACGACTGAACCTTGGAATCAAAGATGATGTTTCTTCAGAGCTTGTTTTCTCTCTTTACTGTTAATAATGCTGCAGAGGAAATGCTTTTATCCGAAGTTGTGAGAATATATATGGTAGAAGTAGATATACACATGACATTGGCTGGATTTTGTGACTCAAATTTTGTGATTTTAGTATTACTCCTATTATCATAGTACAGCATGTTAAGAATTCCATAAAAGTAAACCCCATGACATTGGCTGGATTTCGAACCACTCCACCCAATGCCTCCGATTAAGGCCATCTCATTGGATTTTGTGTTCGACGGATGAGATATGTCCGAGCTCGGTAGGACCCACAAAAAATTGAAATCATCTTAGCCGCACAGATGATGAGCTCGCCTATGTGGCTTTGATCGGAGCCGTTGGGTGAAGGGGTGTAGCTAAAATGGGTGGAGCGGTTCCGGGTCCGCACTGGCTCAAGGCTTTCGTGGTTGTTGATTGGTACTTGACGGTGTCAGATACTGATGGCCATGACATGATTGTTGCGTGAAAGCAATGTTGTATGGAAATACTCCTCCCTCCGTACTTATATGAATAGAATATTTGTGTCAAATTGAATGTTTTTCAGTTATAACTTTGTTTTTTGTTTTTAAATGTTATTTTTTTTAAATTTTTTTTCACCAGTCTCTTTATACTTGCAGAACTAAATGAAAATTTGCAGAAAAACGTGTTTTTCCCTTGAGGTTCGCGTAAAACGTGTTTTTAAAAATGGGGTGGTGGCATTTTTGTAAAAAACGGGAAGTTGTTTTAAAACAAGTGGTGACATTTTTGTAAATAACTGATACTTGTTGTAAATGCCAGTGTTGGTGTTAAAAAGTGCCAACCATGTTACACTGGCATTTATTAACAGTACTACTGTCACTTTTGATAAGTGTCAGTATTAATGTTTGTAAGTGTCAGTGTAATAATAGCTGACACTTTTAAACACTAACACTGACATTTTTGAAAAGTGCTAACGACAATGTTTATAAACGCCAGTCCAAGAATGGCACTTTAGAATATTCACACTGGCATTTACGATACTTGCCAGTATATACAAAAATGCCACCGCTTGTTTTTAAAAACGAGCGCTAGCGTGTTCCTAAAAACACGTTTTTCCTATCCTTAAGGTAAAACACATTTTTCATAAGACCTACTCCTAAACTACATGTTTGGAAAAATGATTACAAGATTATATAAGAATTTTTGCCACCAAATTATACAAAAAGTTGAGATTTACTAATATTCTTTAAAATAAATTTTAGACATTTATTTAGAGACAAAGAGAGTATTAAATAAAGACAAAAACTTGTATGAGAACACCATGACTCGTCTCATAGTAGAGACGGGTCATTTTTGACCCATGACCCGGACCCACGACCCGCGGGCGAAAAAAAAATTGTTTTTTTAGTTTTTATATTTATTTTGGTGTTTTTTCGGTTTGCGAAAAGTAATAGTTATCTAACTAAAGGTAACAAACGTGTTACTTATATGTAACAGTTTGTAAACATAAAAGTAATACATATATACATAAAAGTAACAGTGTTTTTTTTATGTTTTCTTCATTTGCCAAAAGTAATATTTATTACAACTAAAATGTAATGAACGTGTTACTTATATGTAACAATGTTTATACATAATTGTAACACATATGTATAGAAAAGTAATAATTCAACCCTTTACACTTTAGAACTAAAAACACTTGTGTTAGTAACATTGTAAAAATAAGAAAGTAACAATTTTTATAAATGAATGTTACATTTTACTTGTATAATAACGTTGTAAAACAGTTACGTTTACTTGTATAATAGTATATCCATATGTTTTCAAATAATAAGTTACAATGAGTTCAATTTATCATGATACATGTAAAAGTATTATATTATCTATAGAAACATGTTACAATTTCATCTACTAAAGTGTTACATTTAGTTATTGTTAGTGTACACGTATTTATAGTTAGTATTACAGTTGAAGTTGAATGAAGAGTAAAATGAGTTTTTTTTTTTTTTTTTGTAAAACTGGTGTTACGTTTACTTATAAACAATGTTACTTTATAAGTAACACATTTGTTACATTTAGTTATACTAAGTATTACTTTTGACAAACGAAAAAAACCGCAAAAAAAAAAAAAATCGATTTTTTTTTCTTTTGGAAAAAATAAATAAAAAAATTGGGCCATGGTCGCTGCCACGTGACAAATTTTGAGTGGAGCGTGGGTTGAGATCCTATGCTTCGCGCAAAATTGCTACCGTTGCAACCGTTCTCATCCATCCATGAGAGGAAAATGAGCGTTCTCATGGGAGACTATCTCTTAAATAAATTTCAATATTTTTTAAACATTAATTTTGGGAGTCTTAAGTAAGCAGAACAATTTGGAAATTTATGCAAGTAAACACAGTATTTGATGATTACACTATTAAAAACAATTTTTTAACAGGAAAATTATATTCACACTTTCTGTAGTAGCATTTACTATTTCCTTTCTCCGTTCAGCTCAGTATATACACTTTCCCATTTGGAACGCGTCATTGATTAATCTTTCTTCTTAACATGCACACATTTTATTATGAGTTGGTTTTGGGGGAAACGACAAATTCTTCAATACAACGGCCGCACAGCCGTGCGGCGGGCAAACCCGGCGACCCGCCCGGCCCGTCTTTCATCCAGCCATTGAGCGACATGTGGCGTGCTGTGAGCCACTCGCTGGTTCACCCAGTCGCGCGCTGCCACGTGTACTCCCTAAAAAAAACCAAAAACTTTAAAATGCTATATCTTGGTATTTATAACTCAGAAAAATAAAATAAAAATACCGTTGTGTTCGTCTCGACGAGACGAAGAAAACTATATAGGTCATGATATGGTTTGATTTTTTTTGTTTTAAAAAAAAAAAACATATTTTTTTACACACAAAAAGTTTGAGTTGCTCATCAGCTAGGATGTAACACTCTGTTCTGGTACAAGTAACACTTTCATCTTCAAAAAGTAACACATTCTACTGTTAGTAACAGCAGTTTTACAAAAAAAAAAAAAATTGGTTTTGCATTTCAATTGTTACTTTCTCAATAAAAAATTGTTACATTTCAGATATAATGTTACATTTAAGAATATAAACTGTTACAATTGAGAAAAAAAATGTTACATTCATTTTTTTATGAAATGTAGCATTAGTTTAGTTGTCAATCATATGTTAATTTTGGGAGAAAAAAAGTGTTACATTTGAAAAAAAGAGTGTTACATTCCTTTTAAAAGAGTGTGACATTAGTGTAGTTGTCAATCTTTATGTTATTTTTAATCCATTACAGCAAAATTGTGGTACATTTTGAAGAAAAAAAAAGTGTTACATTTCGTCATAATAAGTGTTACTTTTGTTGGGAGGAAAAAAAAAAGTTAGAGTTGAAAAAAAAAACGGCATTAAAAAAAAATAAAAAAAATTGAAAAGGTCGCCGGGCCGCCGCACGCCATGCGGCGGGTGTACAGGAGCCTGGCCCGGGGGAAACTAGTTCTTCCATAAGTTATAAAAAATCCACTTTTTAACTCTTAACCCTTAAACCCTACACCCTAAATCCTAAACCTTAACCCTATAAAAACAAGACTTTTTATAACTTATGGAGAAACTAGTTTCCCCCAAAATTTTCTCTTTTATTATTACTCCTCACCTGTTATATTGACAGCCTTGTTTTACAAATATTTTATGGTTACATTATCGATGAGAGAACAACAATGCGGATAAATTCTCTCCACTTGTGTGAACCTAGTAGGAGAAACAAATACCAACAACGCAACAATAATGTAATATAGAATGATAAACAATCACCAAGCAACAAGAATAACACCGGAGATTTTTAACGTGGAAAACCTTCTCAAACCGAGAAGTAAAAACCACGGACCAAGTCCAGAAACAATCCACTAATACGAAAAATAGGTTCGGTACAAGAGAGATAGCACAACCAACAATATCAAGAAAACACTCTTGATATAAACCAAAACACCAAAACAACCCCAGAAACAGTACCAGAAACTGCAGCAGATTCGGACCAGAAAATCACCTGTATTGAGACCTGGAAAACCCGATCGACACCGATAGGATTGAAGCTCTGTTTCTTAGAAGAACCCAGGCGAAAAAATCACTCAAATCGGACCACGAACGAAGCGGGAATCGCTATTTGAAAACTGCTGCGCTGACAGGAATTGTACTGCGGGAAATCTGTTTTTCTCTCGGTTTACGGCTGCTCTAACCCTCGTACTGGCCACTAAACGTAAACTAAATAACCTATTAAAAACCTAATAGACTAAGAAAAGATGGGATAATATTTTTGGGCTTTTATTAATTAAAAAACATAAAAAAGAAACGTGGGCTTTTCTCAACTTAGGAGAGACCGAAAAACCCAACAAACTCCCCCTCGCGACTATGTTGAGAACTCCATCATACCTGCGATCTCGCAGCAAGTATCATGTTTCTTCTTTGGCAAACTTTTTGTCATCATGTCCGAACCATTCTAATTAGTGTGAACCTTCTCAATGTGTAGCAACTTGGATTCTAGAGCATCTCGAATCTAATGATAACGAACATCAATATGCTTTGACTTGGAATGAAAACTCGAGTTCTTAGCAAGATGAATAGGACTCTGACTATCACAGAAAACTACATACGCTTCATCCACAACATCTCTTTTGAAGCTTCCGTTGATGCGATGAATTCTGTCTCTGTGGTAGATAGTGAAACACACTTCTACAACTTTGATTGCCATGACACTGCTCCCCCTGCAAATGTGACTAAGTACCCCGATATAGACTTCCTCGAATCAGAATCACGAGCCATATCAGAATCTGTGAAAGCATTTAAAACTGGCTTGTCTTCTCCGTAACAAATACACAACTTGGAAGTGCCTCTAAGATACTTGAGAATCCACTTAACTGCAGCCCAATGTTCTCTACCTGGATTGGAGATATACCGGCTAACAACACCAACTGCATGAGCTAAATCTGGCCTTGTACACACCATCGCGTACATCAAGCTACCAATTGCTGAAGCATACGGAACTCGTTCCATTTCCGTTTCTGTTCTACACTGGAGGGACACTGTTCTGAATTTAACTTGAACTGACTAGCAAGCGGAGTACCAACCGGCTTGGCTTTATCCATGTTGAACCTTTCAAGCACTTTCTCGATATACCGCTCCTGCGATAACCACAGCTTCTTTTCCTTTCTGTCTCGGCTAATTCGCATCCCAAGAATTTGTTTTGCTGGACTCAAATCCTTCATAGCAAAAGACTTGCTAAGCTCCTTCTTCAACTTATCAATTTTCCTCATATCCTGACCAACAAGCAACATGTCATCAACATATAAAAGCAAGATAATAAAATCAGGAAATTTCTTGACAAAAACACAATTATCAGAAGCTGTCCTGGTATATCTGTACACCTCCATGAATGACTCGAACTTCTTGTACCACTGTCTTGGAGCTTGTTTCAACCCATATAAGCTTTTCTTCAACTTGCAGACTAGGTTTTGTTTTCCCTTTACTTCAAAACCCTCTGGCTGCTCCATAAAAATTTCTTCCTCTAAATCTCCATGTAGAAAAGCGGTCTTCACATATAACTGTTCAATCTCCAAGTCCATACTAGCAGCTAAACCAAGAACAACTCGAATAGATGACATCTTCACAACATGTGAAAAGATTTCCCCGAAATCTACCCCTTCTTTCTGACTGAAACCCTTCACAACAAATCTTGCCTTGTACCTTGGATGCGAACTATTTTCTTCAATCTTCAACCTGTATACCCATTTGTTCTTGAGTGCTCTCTTACCCTTAGGTAACTTCACTAGGTCAAAAGTGTGATTGTCATGCAAAGATTCCATCTCTTCTTGCATGGCATTCTTCCACTTATCTTTGTCCACATGATCAATAGCCTCTCGGTAACACTCATCAGTTAACAACACATAATCTGTAATGGGATACCTGCTCGAAGGTTGCCGATCTCTATTTGGGCCATGGTCGCTGTCACGTGACAGATTTTGAGTGGAGCGTGGGTTGGGATCCTATGCTTCGCACAAAATTGCTACCGTTGCAACCGTTCTCATCCATGAGAAAAAAATGAGTGTTCTCATGGGAGACCACCTCTTAAATAAATTTAAATATTTTTTAAACATTAATTTTGGGAGTCTTAAGTAAGCAGAACAATTTGGAAATTTATGCAAGTAAACACAGTATTTGATGATTACACTATTAAAAACAATTTTTTAACAGGAAAATTATATTCACACTTGCTGTAGTAGTAGCATTTACTATTTCCTTCCTCCGTTCAGCTCAGTATATGCACTTTCGCATTTGGAACGCGTCATTGATTAATCTTTATGCACACATTTTATTATTACTCCCCACCTGTTAAATTGACAACCGCGCTTTGCAAATATTTTAAGGTTACATTATAAATTTGAGAAATGCTGTGATTTTAAAGCATTAATTTTAAAAATAAGACTATTTTTTTAGACAATTTAGGATTTAGAGTATTATATTGACTTTACCTGACTTGTTATATTAACACACTTAAATTATATTATGAGTCTCATTTGCAAATTATATCCCACTATTATACTCATGACCTCTTTTTCAATCACGATACAATTATATATACATATATATCTATATTCACTCATTAAATCTTGTACCAAACAAAAACTGTGAACATATCGATAAGGGAAAAAGCTAATTTTTCCTGTTTAATAGGAAAAATAGATTTTATTGTAGGAACAATCTTAACCCTGAATGCCATACTCAATTCTTGAATAAGTTTGAGAAGGGAGAAGAAGGTGGAAGCGTATACCTGATGAATCCATCTTTGATGTTGTAGCGAGAATAAGAAGAAGAAGAAAGTAGGGGACGGAATTCTTGTAAATGATTGTGCCTTTCTCTCTAGTACTTCTAACACTTGATGAAGATTATTTAGGAGAGAATAAGTCAATAATGTAGTGGTTTCTAGGGCTGATGGAGGGTCCTTTATATATGAAACCAATAGGCACCTCATTTAGGGACTACACCCTTTCAACCTTAGTGATGTCAAATTACCACTTTGCCCATCAAAAATAGGTAATATTACATCCAGGAATTCTACACATTATTATTATTAACTACACTTTATATTAACATTATAATCATGATTTCACGAATGGAACATAAATGACTTGTTATGCAATCCATGTTCTAACAATCTCCCACTTGGGTTGCGTAACTATGTCTTTCCTTTAAAATCATAAGTATAATAAAAAATGACAACCCTTATGTGCGCACATTGTTGTCATCCATAACAATCTCGTCTATTAGTCATACAAGTATAAGGACTAAAGGGGCAGTCGTTGTAATTGATTCGCAACTAAACCCACAATAATCACGTATACAAATCTAACTAAATGACATAGATCAAAAGTGTAGATGTGTAGCATGGAACATAATGAATATATCCATATTCTTCCAACTTAACCAAACGAGATCAAAACTTTTAAAATAATAGAACAACTAATGAAAGCACAACTCAAACTCCCACTATATTAAATGTTATCAAGATTGTTACACCCATGTGAAACACTGAAGATGATAACGCTTTCATAAACGGATCCGCTAATATGGAGTTTGTTTCTACAAGTTTCATTTCTATTTGTTCATTTTTCCTTTACATCAAGAAACTTAATGTCTATATGCTTAGACTTTGATGAACTCTTGTTGTTATAAGACTGCCGCCCGATTGTCACAATAAATCTTAAGTGGTCTTTCGACACTGTTGACAATTTGCAGTCCCTCAATAAACTTATGCAGCCATATAATTTAACTAATATCGAAATACCTAATGATCTCAAGATGATCCGATTTCAAATATATAGGCAAGTAGTTCTTTAGTGTTTTTGTAAATATCTCATCATTCTTTTGGCAGCTACTTAATGTTCTCTCCCGGATTGCTTTGGTATTGACCAAGCATCCCAACAATAAATGCAAGACTTACGCATACATTAAGCTTCATACTGCTGATGCATAAGGGATATTTTTCCATATACTTGGATTCAAAATTACTTTTAGGACATTGTTTGAGACTAAACTTGTCTCCTTTAAAAACAGGGGTGTCATGTGGTTTATAGTTTTGCATGCTAAACTTTTGTAATACCCTTTCCATATGGACCTTTTGTGATAGTCCTAAAACACCTCGTGAGCGATCAGGGTGAATTTGGATTCCTAATACAAAAGATGCTGTTGGTCCTAAAGGGGCAACAAGGGTATAAAAATAGCTAGAGGGGGGGGGGGTGAATAGATATTTTGAAATTCTTTTCGTACCCTTGATAAACTCAATTAAAAATGCGCACTTTATCAAATAAGTGTTATGAAATGCGCCTAAGTGAGTGAGTGAAATGCACAGCGGAAATTAGTTATGTAAATAGGCACAAATGATAAAGGGGGCGCAACACACACTGTAAGTATTTTGGCTCAAAGTGAGTGAAATATGGAACTAAGGCAAATGATATAACAAACACAACACAATTCAATCCAATCAATCTACAATGATTAAACAAGCCAATAGTGAGAAAAGATAATAACTTGAAAGTAAATGACAAGTAATTAATACGTGTTATTTGGAGAGGTTCGATCGGGAAATGATCTACGTCCTCTACCAAGATGGTTAGTCTTGGATTTCTAATGGAGATTTTATATTATGAGAGAGTGTTACAAATTACAACGTTTGAGCTTATACACTAACTCAAGATCTAATATTCTATGAAAGAATAAATCCTAGACAAAACCGGTGTATCTTTTTAAAGAAAGATCTAAGTGATCGAACTTAAAGAGGTGCGTGTGTGTTCTTAGTTTTAAGGCTCTTTAGATCTATGAGATTTAGAGCACAATAAAACTAAAGTGTTTTTGGTTGAGGATCTGGGCTAAGTATGAAGGTATGAAGATGTTCTTGAGGAATCTGGGAATTTCAAAGGCAATCTTCAAATCTTCAATAAATGCTTGAGAGAGAAATTCTGAAATGCTTAGCAACTTCAAATGGTTAAAGTTATGGGGTATTTATAGTAGAGCCCTAAAAACTAGCCCTTAGAAATCCCTTGTGGATAAGATTAAAGGACATATGTGCTGGAGCTCGTTGAGTAGAGCACGTGTCCTTTTATAGTCGTTAGACACATAATACAAATATGACCGTTGTGGACAGGTGTCCTCAAATCTAGGTGCACACGTGTTATTTAACCACCGTTAGATCATTGGCATAGTTTGAATCTCTTCAAGTCTTCATGTCTTCATTAAATCACCAAGTGTTGAATTATCAATGAGACGCATTGAGCTAAAGGGGCGCATGAGCCAAGATGACGCCTATCTTATGCGCGCGCCTAGATGTGGCGCATGGGCGCATGTGCAAGGCGCAAGAGCTAGGTGCATGGGCGCGTGGCTCAAATGAACTTCTGATTTTTCTTGAATCTTGATATCTTGCCCTATTCCTAAGCCTAGTCTATTCAAATGGACTACCTAAAAAATGAAGTATAAATACTTCTTACATATGGGACGAAAGTCCATGAAATAAAACTTAGGTGATGGATCAATCAAATCTAATCAATCCTATACATTGAATGCTGAGATATAAGTGGGCATACCCAATAATCTTCCCTTATTTGATTGATGCCATTACCTACTATATCAGGGACAAACATTATACTTGATAATAACGTGTCCAAATAAATGAAATTGGTAAATCATGTCTCAAGTTAATGCACACACTAGTCCAAGATATAGATTTCTAATCTATTCCAAAAAGGATAACTCATTACAAATGGAAATATAGAAAGATAGAAAATACAGTTAACACATTCAAAATGTATGAGTTTTGGTTTGAAATGTGTTTAAACAAAGTTTAAACTCAATGCATAAAAATATGAAACAGTTCAAATATAATACATATGATTTTAAACAATATATTCATTATTCTACAAACAAGAAGTTTGAGAGAACAAGGTTTGAGATAAACATGATGCTTTGTTCTCATTAATACTTGGGATGTAGGAGTTACAGAATACAAGTATTCAACAGAACAAAATCAAAAGGTACTTAAAACAAGTAAGCACAAGAATTACTAACACCAAAACGATTCTAACTTCACAAAAAGTTCTAACAACTTACAAACAAAATAAAATCACTAAGGGTTGGGAGGCGCATCATCGTCCTTCAATCCTTCTTCAATCTCCGTCACTGAGCGCTGAATTTGTTTTGAAAGTTGAAGAGTACAGTTGACATTTCCAAAAGTCTCAGAAACACCATCTCTGAGGTAGCGCAGGTGACTAACATTGATGTTCTGATACTCATCCAATGAGCGCTGAGTAAAAGCTTGCTGTTGAGAAATTTTTTCTGCAACCACTTGTAAATTTGCTTCAATAGCAACTTGCGAGGTGAGTATATCTGTAGAGACTCGATCTTCGCGCCTGTCTACGCTAGAGTGGGCAGCATTGAAGTGAGTAACTATCAACTCCTTTAAAGCATATAACTTAGAAAGCAAGGAGCGCGAGTTAAAATGCGCGCCATGTTCCGCCCTTGTAGAAGGCGCAAAATTCATATGCACGTCTGAGGCATTTTGAAGCTCATCCTTGATCTCCTTTAGTTTGTCCATAACACTCACTAAATTATCACTTTCACCAGTGACTAACTCAAGCAATTTCTTAATATCAGCATCAATACTGACCTCCACTTGTTTAATCGCATCAATAAAAGCTTGGTCATCTGTTAGCTTTATTCCTGTTCTAATTCTCTCATGAAGTTCAGCAAGTGTGTCTTTGAACATATCATTCATTTGAGCTATAGCATCGCTCTATTGCTGAGGGGTTAGGAAATGTTTGTCTCTGATGTCAGCGCCAATGCGCGTTATCTCCCCCTTAATGGCAGCAATTTCATCTGCCTGACTAGCAATCATTGAAGCATGAAGCTCAAACTGAGATTCAAGTCGAGCTTGACCTTGTTAGATTTGTTGAAGCAGAGAGATCACAGTAGCCATGTCAGAACTGGGAGGAGCAGGCGCAGAAGATTGAGGCGCAATAGGATCAGGGCGCCTTACCGGTGAAGGAACAGTAGTGGATTTCTTGGGAGGGGAAGGAAAATAATCAGCACTTGAAGTAGGGTCTTCTTGCGTAAGAGGAGGCGCAGGAGCAGACTTGCTCTTCTTTAAAGGTTCTGGCTCCCCCTCAACCAGATCCTCACTAAGGTCACCAAAAAGTTCAGCAGATAGTTGATCTCTGAGTTTTTGTTGTTCAGCAGTGAGTGAGACAAAAGATGAAGTAGGAGTTGGTTTAATAACTGGAGTAGGCGCACTAGTAACTTTCTTGGCAGGCGCAGTTGATTTAGTAGTCTTTGATGGAGGCGCATGAGTACTAGGAGGAATAGGCGCAGAGGGAGCAGGGGCGCGTACATCAGTGTTGGATCCTGCGCCTCTTTGCCTTTCTTTCTGTGCCAATGTAGCAGCCTGCTTAATCTGATAATCTTCATCTCTTTTCTTCCGCGCTTCAGCTAGGCTTTCTTCCTGCGCGCGCTTGATATCTTCTTGGTCTTCTTTCTCAGTTCTGGGGCGCTTTGGTGGTCTGCCCTCACGTTCAACAATAGCAATCCCTTTGCCACGATCCTGACCTGTACTAGTTCCAGCGCCAGGTGCAATCTCAGTTGCTGCGCCATCTGCTGCGCCTTCTTCATCTGCCTCATCTGACTCGGTGGCTTCATCAACCAATTGAGCACCCTTTACTCGAGGCGCGCGCTTTGCAATGCGCTTTCTGCGCCTTTTCAAGACCAAGTTGTCTTTCCCAAACACTGGTACGTCATCCACTTTGTACACAGGGTTGTCTTCAAGAAATTTTTCAAGTGCAGGGTAGGTGAGGAAAATCTTTTTAAGGATCCGACAATGAGTTTTAAACTTAGTTTTTCCTTCATTCTTGTTCTTGTTATATTTATCAATTTGCTCCGTCAACGTCTTGAATAAAATCTGAGGCCAGTTTAGCTTGGCTTTTCCCATAATCGCAGCAGTATACTCTCACTGCTCCACCGTGAATCTGTTCACATTGCCCGTCTTGAACATAATAGACGTGTCCACAAGATGCGTTATATGAGCCAAGAGATCTCCACCATCCCTAATCTCAACAGACTTGATGTTATTCTGAAGAGTTGAGATATTCAAATAAGCGCGCGTAACAATGTTCTGCGCGGCCACACAGTAAGTGTTGGCTTGACCGGCGATGCTTTGAGAGCCAGTAGTGCTGAAACTAACTATTTTCTTGATTGTGCCAACAGAAATGGTGATATCAACATTTTGAACAATGGCGCGTATCCTGTAGCGCACGAATCCTTCATCAGTTGGTATCTCAACGAGAGCGGCAGTGGAGAAGAACTCATCAACAAGAAGTGGGGAATAGAAAGGCTGGTCCAGTGTGAATAACGGAGTGAGTCCAGCTGTGTTGATGGTTAAGATGATTTCTAGCCCCATTGGATCCAAAGATAGCTCAGCTAGATCAAGTGTCTCACCGGGCTTAAAGTTTGAAATATCCTACAAAAACAATGATGATTTAAGTTAGGAGTGAATAAGGCGCATAGAAGCATAACAATGAGCAAAGTAAAATAGGCGCATAAAAAATTTGAGGCGCGTAGAAGAATCAGGCGCAGAGAATCATAGGCGCATAAGATAGCGCAGTGATTCAAGGCGCATGATTATAGTAGGCGCATGAAATTTTGGAGGCGAATAGATATAAAAGGCGCATTAGAATGGTTCTATGAAAATACTAAGGAAAAATTAAACATAAAAATTTGTCTATGTATAAAGTTAGGCGCATAAAATATTTAGGTGCATAATGTTATGAGGCGCATGAAGGATTGAGGTGCATAACATTTGTAATAGCCAGAGGCGCATACACATGTTAGGCGCATGAATCACTTGAGGCGCAAAATAACAATAGGCGCATAAACATACTAGGCGCATAGATTTATATTTAGGCGCATAACTATGTGATTAATTTTTACTTAGCATAAAAACACACAAAATATCACAAACAAGTAAAAATCATTAACATGAAAACAATAGGAATCAAAATATGCAACTTTTTGAAAACAAGTTTTGAAAATCATAAAACCCAAGTCATGAAAAAAAATGAACACGAAGAACATGCTCTTGAGTGCTCGAAGAACACCAAGAACACAATAAATGTGAAACTTCACCAAATCAAATAAAAAGTATGTCAAAACGACCGCACGAAGACAAGGATTTCAAATATGTAAACCAAAACAAGAACAAATCCAGAAAATGGATTTAAAGAGACGAAAATTTGAAAAGTTTAAAAACTAAGATTCTCAGATTCGCAATAAATACCACATTGATCGTTGAAAAGTTTAGTTATAAAGATTCTAAATCATAATACAAACATAACCCAACAAACGATTTTGAAAATGGATAACCGAAACAAGATTAAGCTAAGAGAATGCAATTTTCGGTTTTCGAAAAACGAAAACAAAAACACAAAACCCAGAAAAAATTAAATTTGTAGAAATTAAAGGAGTTTAGGGTTAGAAATCCATACCATTTCGTCTTGTGAGCTTTTAGATGCTTTCTTAGGACCCATAAAAATATATATATATATATATGAAGAAAAGGTAGAGAAATGAAGAAAATATAGAGATAGAGAGAGTGAGAGATGACGGGTGAGAGAGAAAGAGAGAGAGAGACTGGGAAGGCGGTTTCTGGGAGAGCGAGAAGATATTTAGAGAGAGAAAAGATTTAGCATAAAAAAGGAAAATAAATTTTAGGTCAGCTTGTATAGGTTAGGAGAAGATGGGGAAGTGGGAAGGGTGGTGATGGAGTGATGGGATGATGGGAAGGTGAAAAGGCTAGCATTTAATGTTGGTGTCATAGAAAGGACAAACATTTATGGATGTGTCATTTGAAAGGACGGTCAATTAATGAGGAATAACACAAATTACGATTGATGTGATACCTTGGGTAAGAGAAATTATCCCACTTCCCTCATAAGTGTATGAACAATTATAACCAATTTTTTGCACAAACACCAAAAACATCTGTTTTAGTGTAAGTTTGGGGTGCAAGAAATATATCCCCAGAAAATAAATATTTTGAAAATCGAAAAAATGAGGGAAAAATTAATTGCACAAGTACCCTTGAGCAATCATGGGATGTCAAAAGACAAAGATTCTCTATAATAAATAAGAACATACATACCTGGTACTTGTGAAAATTGAATACGTTCAATCATTGAATTAATAAATGAGGGAGTATTGATTGAGCCGCAATCAATTGGTCGGGCGCATGTGAGGCACGTAAGCTCTATAGGCGCGCAAAAGATTTGAGTTGCATAAGGCACTTAGGCGCGCAAAGAGAGAGTGAGGCGCGTACACAGGCGCATAATGCAAAGTTTCTTTAAAACTTAGAAATTGATTTAACTTTGACAAACCTAGGATATACATAACTCAAAGAGACATAAAATCATTAGTAGTGACAAAACTATATGGAATTAGTTGAGTTCAAGCATACCCATTTCACCACTAAAAAAGATGAACCGTTTCGCGTCAAGTGCTTTCGTAAGAATGTCGGTGATTTGAAAATCGGTCCCCACGTGTTCCAAATGAATGTTGCCTTTCTCCACGTGGTCTTTGAGGAAGTGATATTTGATGTCGATGTGCTTTGTCTTGGAGTGCATGACAGGATTTTCAGAAACCACAATTGTTGATGTATTGTCGCAGTAGATTGGACAATTTTCTTTAATTATATCATAGTCCACCAATTGCTGCTTCATCCATAGAATCTGACAGCAACAACTTCCCGCAGCGATATATTCTACTTCCGTTGTTGATACAGACACTGAAGCTTGTTTCTTACTCGCCCATGACACAAGTCGATATCCTAGAAAATGACAAGTGCCACTTGTGCTTTTCCTATCAATACTGCACGCTGCATAATCCGCATCTGAATAACTTACAAGTTTAAAATTCGAATCTTTGGTATACCAAAGTCCAAGGTTAACAGTACCGGAGAGATATCATATAATACGTTTCACAGCAATTAAGTGCGCTTCTCTAGGGTCAGATTGATAACGAGCGCAAAGACAAACACTAAACATTATATCGGGCCTACTAGCAGTAAGATAAAAGAGTGAGCCAATCATACCTCGATAGAGCGTTTGATCAACCTTTTTACCTTTTAAATCCTTGTCAAGTTTGTTGTCGGTAGCCATTGGAGTATCGTATGATTTAGCATTTTCAAGTCCAAACTTCTTGATTAGATTCCTTGTATACTTGGCTTGATTGATAAAAATGCCTTCATTCATTTGCTTGATTTGGAGCCCGAGGAAGAAATTGAGTTCTCCCATCATGCTCATTTCAAACTTGCTCTTCATTAGTTTCTCAAAGCGCTTGCACAATAATTCATTAGTAGAACCAAATATAATATCATCGACATAAATTTGAACAAGTAATTTATGACCATTATGTTTGGTAATGAAAAGAGTAGTATCGATTTTACCACGAGTGAAGCCTTTCTCTATGAGAAACTTTGATAGTGTGTCATACCATGCTCTTGGCGCTTGTCTGAGCCCATACAAAGCTTTTTGGAGTTTGTAGACATGATTTGGAAATTGTGAATCTTCAAACCCAGGTGGTTGAGCTACGTAGACTTGTTCTTAGAGTTCACCATTTAGAAACGCGCTCTTCACATCCATTTGATATAGCATGAAGTTCTTGTGAGCGGCGTAAGCTAGAAAGAGTCTGATAGCTTCAAGTCTTTCTACGGGCGCAAAAGTTTCATCGTAGTCGATTCCTTCCTCTTGCCTATAGCCTTGTGCGACCAATATTGCTTTGTTTCTCGTGATGGTTCCATTCTCGTCCATCTTGTTTCTGAACACCCATTTCGTACCAATCACTCCTTGATCAGTTGGTCTTGGAACACGAGTCCAAACCTTACATCGTTCAAATTGATTGAGTTCTTCTTGCATTGCAAAAACCCAATTAGGATCTTGGAGCGCTTCATCAGCCTTCTTTGGTTCAATTTGAGAGATAAATGAAATGTAAGCATCAAAGTTTGTAGCTCTCCTTGTACGAACACCAACTTGTAGGTCACCAATGATATTATTGATTGGGTGGCCTCTAACTTCACGAATTTTAGGAGGTAAGTTAGGTTGGGTTGTAGTAACTTGAAGGTCTTCAATTGGTACATTTTCACCAGCTTCAAAATCATCAAAGTTAGGGGGTTGAACTGGTTCAGCATTAAAAATGGGAGTAACACCAGGCGCAATGTTTGAGTGGGGCGCAGGAGAGAAAATAGGCATATAGTACGGTGCAACTGAATTTTCACTCAGTGCGCTATCATCGAAGTTTGGTGCAACTGATGTAGATGGATTCCTTTGAGTTGATGCATTCTGATCTTGTGTAGGCGCAACATGAATAGGAGCACCTGTCTCAATTAACTCAACAGAATCATCAGTAACATTTGGAGCCAAATGTTGCTCAAGGAGAGAATGTTCATCAAATATAACATGTACAGATTCAACTATCACTAATGTAGATCTATTAAAAACGTGAAAATATTTAGAATGTTTGGCATACCCAACAAAAATACCTTCGTCGGCTTTGGCATCGAATTTACCTATATGTTCGTTTTCGTTGTAGAGGATATAACATTTGCAACTAAAGATCTTGAAGAATGCAATGTTGGGAGTCCTTCCACGCCAAAGTTCATACGGAGTCTTGTTGTGAAGTTTGTTGATGAGGGAACGATTTTGAGTAAAACATGCGGTGTTGACAGCTTCTTCCCAAAAGTACTTAGGCAATTTGGCTTCAGCTATCATCGTCTTTCCCGCTTCAATCAACGTCCTATTCTTTCTTTCCACAATGCCATTTTGTTGAGGAACTCCATCTGTTGAAAAGTTGTGATCTATCCCATGATCGTCGCAGTATCGAGCAACACCGTTGTTCTTGAATTATGTTCCATTGTCGGATCGAACACTAACGATGTCATCTTCTTTTTGGGTTTGGAGCAGTCTGAATAAGGTGGTAAGAATGTCATAGCAATTGTATTTTATAATCATCATTTCCACCCATGTGTATCTTGAGTAATCATCCACTACAACTAGAGTATACTTGTTTCCTCTAACACTTGTAGTGGTGACTGGTCCAAATAGATCAATGTGCAGCAGTTGCAAACATCTAGAAGTTGAGGGATTTGTCTTGCTGGAGAAAGACTGCTTCGGTTGGGAAGTCCTTTAACAAGGTTATTCCTGCTGAGTTTAGATAGATACTTGAAGTTCAAGTGACTTAAGTGCTTGTGCCATAGCCAACTATTTTCGCTCACACTTTTGGCTACAAAACAAAGATTAGTACTAGAGTTCATACTATGGAAATCAATAATATAAATATTTGTCTTACGATATCCCGTGAGTAATGTAGCTCCAGTTTTGCCATTCTTGATAAGACATTGAGTTGAGGTAAAATGGCATTCTAATCCTTTGTCGCAGAATTGAGATATGGATAATAAAATTGTGCTTGAGACCTTCAACGAGAGAGACTCTTTCAATGCACACTTTGTCTTTCTTGAGCTTTCTATATGGTACAATTTGACCTTTGTTGTTATCACCAAATGTTACGGAGGGACCTCTTTCTTCATGAACATCTTCAAGTAAGGATTCATCTCCAGTCATGTGTCGTGAACACCCACTATCGAGAATCCATTCATATGATTTAGGTTTTGAAGATCCATCCATGAAGCAAAGAACCTGAAATATAAACATTTAAAGCAGGTCCCCTTTATTCCTTTTCGGGTCCTAGAGTTAACAACTT
The DNA here is from genome assembly GCA_026119855.1 of Campanula takesimana. Classification (NCBI taxonomy): domain Eukaryota; kingdom Viridiplantae; phylum Streptophyta; class Magnoliopsida; order Asterales; family Campanulaceae; genus Campanula; species Campanula takesimana. The sequence goes on from JAOWBW010001651.1 coordinate 48,210, forward strand.
TTGACGACCCACTCTTGCTTGACCTTAGGATTTTTACGTCCTTTGGCATTTTGAGTGAATCTCAAAAGGCATTCTACGGCCTTATGTCCCGAACAATCACAAATAGAACAATGATGAAAGCCACCAATCACGTGAGTTTTCACAAACTCTTTACTTTTCTTTAGGATATCATTCTTCTTTGGGTCAGATGAACTAGCCTTAACAAAATCCTTCTTTTGAAATTTTGAGCGCTTTTTCTAGGAGGGCGCATAGGGCTAGGAGGCGCACGGCGATGAGGCGCGTGGCTCCTAGGCGCATGATGTTCGCTCGTAGAAGGAGTGCGCCTTGTTTTAAGAGTGATTTTGTTAGAAGATGATTCATCTGTAGTTATTTCTTTCTCTTTAGCTTTCCCAAATTGTTTCGTTGGGTATACATAATGGAATGTTTGTCTCTTGACTTTTTCATGTTCTTTACCCATTGAATTAGAATGTTTTTCCTTGGGAATTTCATGAGTTTGCAGAGTTGTAAATTCACTGTCTCTTTCAGTACAAACATCACACTTAAAGTTGTCACTAGTTGATGATGTGAATCACAAGCCACTTTTATCACCACTGGCCTTTTGGGACTCAAAGATACCGTCCATAGCGACACGAGAATTGGACCACTCATTTGTAATCTTTTTTAGATCAGTAATTTGAATGAACAAATCATCGTTTTGAACTTTAAGAAGTGAGTTCTGTTCCGTTAGATAAGTGTTTTTAACAGTAAGAGGAGTCATACTCTTTATCTGCTCCTTAAGGAGGGTGAGTTCAAATTTTAATAGATATTTCTCGGTCTTAAGCTGGGAAATTTCATCACATGATAGTGCTAAAGCTTCCTTCATATCACTAAAACGACTGATTACCTTTTCAGCCTCTTTGAATAACTTTTCTTGCTTTACAATGTCCTCATCATGATTGATTGTAGGAATAGGTGCAACTTGAGGTCTAATATATTAACTCTTTCTGAGTTTACTTCTAGCACTCAGATCACATCTAGAAAATAACAATCCACCATCGCTTTGAGCCCGTAAGAAATCCTTGTTTAACGAGCTCGCTGATGGTTGGTCATTTCTTCTTTTTCACCTCTTGAAAACCTGCAGATTTCTTGATTGGTTTATTCAAGACATTCATATCATGAACATCCTTTGAGTAGTCATCATCAGAGTCATAAACATAAACTTTTCATCATCCTTTGCCACCAAACAAACGAGTCCATCATCAGAATCCTCATTGCTCTCTTCTGAGTCTGTTTCAATCCAAGTGTTCTGCTCATTTGCTGGTGATTCTTCTTCAGCAACCATTCCCTTGTGACGAGTGAATTTGGGAGTGAATTTGGGAGTATGGCTGCTCTTCTTCTGCATGTACTCAAATTTGGGAATTGGGCAGCTTGATGCAAAGTGTCTTGGTTTCCTGCAATTAAAACAAACAAGGTCTTCTTTTCTTTTAGAATCATTGCTCCTTGTAAACTTTGGAGGAGCTTTGCTTGTAGATCCTTGAGCTTTGTTAAATGAGCCGGGTTTTGAGAATTTTCTGAACTTCTGGAATCTCTTCACAAATAATGCGAAGTCTTCATCATCCATGTCTAATAGCTCAGAAGTAGAAATTTTGGGATCAGAACTTTTCTCATCCGGCGTAGGCGCTTCCTCTCTATGCGCCACCATTGCAATGGATTTTTATTTTCCTTCAGTTTCGCTGATGCGCTGAAGTTTGAGCTCATAAACCTTAAGATTTGCATAAAGGTTCCTTAAAGTCCATACATCTAAAGTTCCAGCGTCTTCAAGAGCGCTAGATTTATGTAGGTATCTCGATCCAAAAGCAGCAAGGAAATTAGTATTTAATTCCTTATTAGAGAACTTCTTTCCAAGTGAAATACAGAGATTGATAATTTCACAATAGCGTTCATAAGTCTGTCTCAATGTTTCACCGGGGAGTTGAGAGAAATTGTTGAATCTCTTTTGTACTTCATATCTCTTGTTCTCTTTGCAAATCGAGTCTCCTTCTATATGCTCTTTAATAGCATCCCATAACTCATTGGCGGTAGCACAATGCATGACTTGTTGTTTCATTGCCGTGCTTAGAGTACTTAGGAGAATGTTTCTTGCTTTGCCATCATTTGCAACTCTTCTTGTTTCTTTTTCAGTCCATTCTTCCTTTGGTTTCTTGATGGTTGGTTGATCAGCGTTGGTGCGCGGATTTGGATTCGCTTTCATAGGGATGTAAGGTCCATAAACCACGGTATCATGAAGCCTTTCATCGATTGAGGTGAGATGGGTCAAGATGCTGAATTTCCACACGTCAAAATGATCTTCATCAAAGACTGGAACGTGTGTGTAGTTAGCAGTTGCCGAAGGTTTTGAGTTTGCTATATCGAATCGGCACCCAAGCTGTTAAGCTTGAAAAACAAAAACGTTTTATAAAGGTGTTTGCTCTGATACCACTTGTTGGTCCTAAAGGGGCAACAAGGGTATAAAAATAGCTAGAGGGGGGGTGATTAGCTGTTTTGAAATTCTTTTCGTACCCTTGATAAACTCAATTGCAAATGCGCACTTTATCAAATAAGCGTTATGAAATGCGCCTAAGTGAGTGAGTGAAATTCACAGAGGAAATTAGTTATGTAAATAGGCGCAAATGATAAAGGGGGCGCAACATACACTCTAAGTATTTTGGCTCAAAGTGAGTGAAATATGGAACTAAGGCAAATGATATAAGAAACACAACACAATTCAATCCAATCAATCTACAATGATTAAACAAGCCAATAGTGAGAAAAGATAATAACTTGAAAGTAAATGACAAGTAATTAATACGCGATATTTGGAGAGGTTCGATCGGGAAATGATCTACGTCCTCTGTTGGTGTTGGTGCCCTAGGCACGTTTGTTAAACGTTGTATAAGTTATCATTTTATTCATAATGATAAAGAGATAATAAGATTATTATTGTTGCTCATATTTGCTTATAATAATCTCCGTCCCTAGAGCTTGTTAAGCACTAGTATAAAGGCTAAATGATCATGGGATGATCATGTTAGATTTATGGGTACTTGTTTAGAACAAGGTACTGGACATGACCCGCTGTATGAGATTTATGTCATGGTCTATGTCATATATAAATCTCATATTAGTTATGTCATTTGAATCCTTAGACATGAAGTTATTATAGTCTTCCACTTGATGAATATTATGTTTGACATATTCAAACGCTGCCTTAACACGGTAGTTATAAAGGGTATGATTGGCATAATCTGATTCACGTAGGGAAGAATAATAAGCTAATTGGATTTGTCCTTCTTCGGAAAGATGTCAAGCTTGGGCCCCTCGAAGGAATGATGTTGGTGAACTGTTTGGCCAATCTCAAATGGATTGATTGGATCAATGTCATTTGGATTATCAACATATTCGGAATCGAGAAAGTATTGAACAATACAAGTTGATTTATTGACCATGACTTGTGTTCAATGACATCGTGGACAAAGGGATTATGACATGTTCTAAAGGAATGCGAACTTGTATCTAGTTATACTATTTGGGTAGGTATGACGGTTTGCTAGAACCTAATCATATCTTATGGTTTCATGTTTGAACCCATTGCCAACTTAGTGTAATCCTAGAGGGTTACACACAATAGAACGAATCTTAAATAAGGACTATATCGGAATATTGAGTCGAAGGACTTTGGAGGAATTTAGAAATTAGGGAAATCTGGGGCAGGTGTGCGACCGCACAAAAGGGTTTGGGCGGCCGCACAACTTGGTTCAAAAAGTACCAGAACCTTCCAGATAGATGTGCGGCCGCACAGGTTGTTTTGGGCGGTCGCACACCATGTCGGGACTGGTTTCCTGATTTGATTTGGAAAAGAATTTTGGACGGGTTTAGACACAAGTTTCCTATTTGAAATAGGTCTAGCTTGTATATAAACAACAAAATTCGGCCAGAATCAAAGCTAATGCTAAAGAGTTTGAGAGAGGTTTTATTTTGTTCTAAGACATCCTAGATTGAAGAACGAAATAATACACAAATAATATTCCATATAGTTCATATTAATTGTGAAAACGTGTTTCACAATTTTGGTCTAGCAACCAAGATCAAGTGTTCTTGATATTCGTTCGTGGTGTGGATACCGCTAGAGGGTGAAAATTATCATCTTCAAAGTTCGTGATTCTTACTATGTTCGTGATCAAGGTTTCAAGTCTCTATCGAATTCAAGGTTGCAAAACCAAAGGCGTCAAGGGTTAGTATTCTAGTATTCATCATATTGTATTTGACTTAATCATATGAATGGATCTATGGGCTTTTGGGTTTCATTAAATATTAAATGCTTAATTCCGCTGCGCATGTTACTACGAAACCCAACAGTGGTATCAGAGCCCCGTTCATGTTGATTATTTCAATACTTAGATCATGTTGTGTGTATATAAATTATTTATATGCCTAGCATGATATGAATATTGGATTATATGATGTTTATGTGTTATATGATTATATGTGGTTTATTGTTTTACAACTTTAATCGCACTATTGAATCGCACTAAATATTATGTTGGATTCTGAATTGTTTGATTATTAATTTTTGATTGGATCAAAGTTTTAATAATCGGGCAAAACAATTTTGAGACAAATTTTCGAACTCTAAAAAATCATTCTGATGCTACTATGCGACCGCACAGAAAAACTTGGGCGGCCGCACATGTTTGGGTGACTGCACAGTCTTTCTTGGGCGGCCGCACAGTGATGGTTTGAGGCTGGAATTTTGAGGTAGGTCCGACCGGACCAAGGTAAGGACCCGGTCGGACCTTCTGGTCTGGGCTGGGGTTCCTTTTGGGTCGCGGGGTGGATTTAGTTGGTTCGAATTCCTATTTGTTTTGTCGTTTGATTCTAAGATTGATTCAAGGTTTGGATGGCTAATCTACGTTCATCGAGATTGTGTTTCCCAAACTTGATTGCAATCAAAGTTTCAAAGATAAAACGAAGTTAGAATTATGAAGAGTTCATAATTGCTAAAATTGAGAAACAAAGTTCTTGATTCAATGATTGGAGATCCATGTGGAATTGTGAATGCAATTAGCCTACATTCATCGAGACCATCTATTGCTTAGTTTCGGCCACATGGACTACTTTCTTGGTTTCTTGAATTAGTGCGGGATTGTGGTTGCCTAATGGCTTAGTTCGACCGCACTTCTTGTTGTCTTGATTTGGAGATGATAACCAAAGTTCAAATAGTCTCATCCTCATAATTATAGAGAAACTAATAACACATAAATATTATGCTTAAATTAATGATTATTAATTTAGTGGCTAAACTTGATGCGTAACATGTTTATCTTGTGTGCTCATAAATGTGTTGTATGATATATGGTGATGAACCTTCTTAAAAAGTTTTAAGTCCTTTTTGCCATGCCATGACTAAAACACTTGTTAGTACATGGGTGACTTTAATGTGGGTTCGCCTCCGCGAGGTACATTAATTTTATTCATGAATGAGCAAGATGAGGTTCATTAATTTAATGTGGGTTCGCCTCCGCGAGGTGCATTAAACTGAATGGTTCCTATACGTTTAAAATGGTTGGACTTAATAAGGCACAATTTTGGGCCTAGGCAAAGATGAGATTAAACATGCTTTTGAAATTGGATCCCTAAGAATCATATTGGATATGATTGACAAGAAATTGTCTACCTAATTAATTTGATTTTGAGCAGTTCGCCTCCGTGGACTCAAAATTAAATTAAAGATGGATCTTAGCCCAATTTAAAAGAATCACAGAAAAGTATCTAAGAGTCATATGGGATATGATTGACAAGGATGTCTACCTAATTAATTTAGTTTTAAGCGGTCAACCTCTGTGGACTCAAAATTAAATTAATGTTGGATCTTAGCCCATTTAAATTATATTATACATTAGATATATAAGAAGGTTACATAATTTAGTGGGAGTATTTTTGGAAAATACATTATTTATCTCTTTAATGAGATTGGTACTTGTAAAATTTTGGAAATTTTGCATGATTTGTAGATAATGACGACTAACTTCGTTACGATCAATCCTTTATAAGGATGAGCTTCAAAGAGAATGGTACAAACTTCATGGATTGGATCTTGAGCCTAAGAATTGCTCTAAGGCAAGAAGATGAGTTGTACATTCTTGATGGGCCTATTCCTAAAGAACCCAATGCCGGAATAGACAATCACAAGAATCATGAGTATGATTCTAGGAATGTGAGTTGTCTCAAGCTCACGATTATGTTCTCGAAACTTCAACAAAGTTTGGAACTTTGGAAGCCTATTAGATAGGCGTGGAGTTGAGTTACATGTTTCAAAGAGCAATCTAGGCAAAAGAGGTATAAAACCGTTATTGCATTCAATTCTTGCAAAAGAAGTGAAGGGCAATAAGTGGAACCTCACATGCTTAAGACAAACGGCTACGTAGAGTATATTGAGAAACTTGGCAGTGCAATTGGATTGGAGCTAGCCATGGATCTTATTCTTAATTCATTGTCTAAGAGTTATAATCACTTTGTGATGAACTATAACATGCTTGGAATGAATAAGAATCTCTCCGAGTTGCATGATATGCTGAAAAAACTGCGGAGATGAACATAATGGAGAAAAGTTCTCCAATGCTCATGGTTCATAATGGAAAGGAGGTCAAATGCCAAAAGAAAGGTAAGACAAGTGTTGTCAAAACTAAAGGAAATAATTATGGTTAAAATAATAACTCTAATTGATACAATTTGGTGAAATGGCAATTGGATTGACCATTTAGAATTATAGTCAAAATTCTGGATGATCAATAAAAGGAATGGTAGTGGGACTACCACTTGGGATATTTATGTTATAAATTAATCTTTCTAAATTTAATTATTGGGTATTGGATACTAGAATAATTAGTAAATTGAAAGACTACTTATAGTAAAGGTTGATCTATGAATGGTAATGATGCAAGAGTTGCAACTTTATTCATAAAACACTTGTTAAGTGGCTTTACTAATGAAGTATGAAATATTATTTTGTTATAAGATAATGAAGGATATTTATTTCTTATTTGGAATAAGAAATATGCTTTATTTATTATGATTTACTTCATTGTGTTATCATATAAATAAATCTTATATCCTAAATCTTGAAGAACAAAGTAATAAAGGCTATAACATAAATAATTAAAATTCTTTATGCATTATTGTTTTGATCAAATAAGTGCGAAATGCATATCTAAAATTCCATGAGACGGAGTTTTAAAGTCATATGATTTGGAATCATATGATTTATGCATACTTATTTACTTGGACCAAGACATGTTTTACTATGATTGGTAAAAAGCTAATATCTTAGTCGACCTAATACATTTTGATGTATATGGTGCATTAAGAAGCAATGCTAAAAGAGAATTTTGGTTATACTTGGTAAAACTATTCAAAGATTCTGATTGGATCATGATGATGAATAATTTAACCAAGAATTTGACAGTCATCATTAAAGTTGTGAAATGGTTTCACAAATTAACTTCGCTACGCACACCATTCTAAATGATGTATCTACGTGGAAGTGTAAGAACCTTATTGGATATGGTTCATTAGATGATAAAGTCAAATTGATCTTCCATTTTTTGTTTTGGGGTTATGTATTACAAACCGCTATGGCTACACTAATTTGAGTTCCATCAAAAGAGGTTAAAAGATGAAAGAAAAACTGGGTTTGTCTTTCATAAAGATTTAAGATGGTGAGACCTTTTGAAAAGGAGTTGTCTGGGACACACTCACATTTAAATCTAATAAATATATTTTCATAGGATATCCTAAGGCAACTTGAGGATAAAATTTTACTCATAAAAAACAAATGGTTTGTTGCTTATGATGATACTTTTCTAGAAAAAAGATCTATCTCTAAAAGAATCAGTGAGAGTAAAATATATCTCGAATGGTTCGAGACCTAAAAAATAGTATTTAACCTATGATGGAAGTTGAACAAGTTTTCACAAGGGGTTGTGAAAAATCCGTTCAAGATATACAAGTACTTGCACACATGATAAAATACAATCTATTAGAAGAAATATTGGATATTTCGAGATAGAAAGTATTGAGGTAAAGTTCATTTAGAATGAAGTATTTACCACCTATCAAAGATGCAATATCAACTCCACATTTAGATTAATGGCTTGGAGTCATAAAATCTAAAAGGCAATTCATGTATAATAATCAATTTTGGAACTTGATCATTCTAACCTAAGGTGTAAAAACCAAAGGAGATGAATGACTTTTCTTGGAGAAAAACTTACATGGGTAGCAAGAAACTTATTAGAATTTTCATAGTCACATGTTCATATTTGGAATATGAAATTTGACAAAATGATATCAAAACAAGCGTTCCTCAATGGGAACTCAATTAAGGATGTATTGGATACAACCTAAAGGTTTTGATAGTCAAGAAAATTCTAAAAAGTATGTAAGTTGCGGAAATCCATTGGATGGATTGAAGCAAGCTTTTAGGAGTGGGAATCTCCATTTTTATGAATCAAAGAGTTTTGTTTTATCAAGAACGAAGATGAACCTTGTATACACAAGAAGATTAGTGGGAGAATAGTGCTATTCCTTATTTTATATGTGGATGACATATTGCTCATTGGAAAAATTTGGTTAAGAAAGTGTTTCACAATGAAGAATATGGACAAAGCCGCATAAGTCATTGGCATTAAGATCTATAGAGATAGATCAAGGAAGCTAAATGGTTTAAAGGCAATGTACATACATTGACAAAGTCATAAGAAGATTCTGCAAGGAAAATTCTAAGAGAGGACATTTGTCAGTATTACATGGAGTTTCTCTAAGCAAGACTCAAATATCCTAAAGACAAAAGATGATCATGAGAAAATGAATGAGATGCCATTTTCTTCGGCAATTGGATCCATGATGCCATGATAAGTACTAAGCCGGATATATCTAATGCTTGGAGCATGATGAGTAGATATCAATCCGACACCGGTGAGATTCACTGGATGGCTATGGGAGCGAGTCTTAAAGTACTTTAGAAGGACTAAAGATTCGTTTATGATCTATGAAGGTATGGAAGATGATCTCGGATGCATGCTTCCAAACCAACAAAGATGATAATAGATCGCAATCAGTTTTTGTGCATATGTCAAATAGTGGAACTGTAAGTTGGAATGGTTCCAAGCAGAGTACAGTCACTAATTCTATAACTAAATCTAAGTATATTGCCGCATTGGATGCTGCAAAGGAAGTGGTTTGGATTAAGAAGTTCATTGTTGAACTTGAGATGGGTCCTAGCATTGCTAATCTAATAGACCTTATTAGTAATAATAGTGGTGCTATTGATCAAGCAAAGGAACCAAGAGCACATCCTAAATCCAAACACATACTTAGGTGTTTTCTTATCGTTCGAGAAATCGTTGATAAGGGAGACGTAAATATATGCAAAGTACCAAGTAATGATAAAGGTTGCGGACACGCTAACAAAGGAACTTCCACAAGCTAAACATGATGGTCATTTTAGGTCCATGGGTATTGGATACCTAGAGATTGGGTCTAGGGCAAGTGGGAGATTGTTGGTGTTGGTGCCCTAGGCACGTTTGTTAAACGTTGTATAAGTTATCATTTTATTCATAATGATAAAGAGATAATAAGATTATTATTGTTGCTCATGTTTGCTTATAATAATCTCCGTCCCTAGAGCTTGTTAAGCACTAGTATAAAGGATAAATGATCATGGGATGATCATGTTAGATTTATGGGTACTTGTTTGGAACAAGGTACTGGACATGACCCGCTGTATGAGATTTATGTCATGGTCTATGTCATATATAAATCTCATATTAGTTATGTCATTTGAATCCTTAGACATGAAGTTATTATAGTCTTCCACTTGATGAATATTATGTTTGACATATTCAAACGCTGCCTTAACACGGTAGTTATAAAGGGTATGATTGGCATAATCAGATTCACGTAGGGAAGAATAATAAGCTAATTGGATTTGTCCTTCTTCGGAAAGATGTCAAGCTTGGGCCCTCGAAGGAATGATGTTGGTGAAATGTTTGGCCAAACTCAAATGGATTGATTGGATCAATGTCATTTAGATTATCAACATATTCGGAATCGAGAAAGTATTGAACAATACAAGTTGACTTATTGACCATGACTTGTGTTCAATGACATCGTGGACAAAGGGATAATGACATGTTCTAAAGGAATGCGAACTTGTATCTAGTTATACTATTTGGGTAGGTATGACGGTTTGCTAGAACCTAATCATATCTTATGGTTTCATGTTTGAACCCATTGCCAACTTAGTGTAATCCTAGTGGGTCACACACAATAGAACGAATCTTAAATAAGGACTATATCGGAATATTGAGTCGAAGGACTTTGGAGGAATTTGGAAATTAGGGAAATCTGGGGCAGGTGTGCGACCGCACAAAAGGGTTTGGGCGGCCGCACAACTTGGCTCAAAAAGTACCAGAACCTTCCAGATAGATGTGCGGCCGCACAGGTTGTTTTGGGCGGTCGCACACCATGTCGGGACTGGTTTCCTGATTTGATTTGGAAAATAATTTTGGACGGGTTTAGACACAAGTTTCCTATTTGGAATAGGTCTAACTTGTATATAAACAGCAAAATTCGGCCAGAATCAAAACTAATGCTTTTGTGCAAATCTCAAAGAGTTTGAGAGAGGTTTTATTTTGTTCTAAGACATCCTAGATTGAAGAACGAAATAATACACAAATAATATTCCATATAGTTCATATTAATTGTGAAAACGTGTTTCACAATTTTGGTCTAGCAACCAAGATCAAGTGTTATTGATATTCGTTCGTGGTGTGGATACCGCTAGATGGTGAAACTTATCATCTTCAAAGTTCGTGATTCTTACTATGTTCGTGATCAAGGTTTCAAGTCTCTATCGAATTCAAGCTTGCTAAACCAAAGGCATCAAGGGTTAGTATTCTAGTATTCATCATATTGTATTTGACTTAATCATATGAATGGATCTATGGGCTTTTGGGTTTCATTAAATATTAAATGCTTAATTCCGCTGCGCATGTTACTACGAAACCCAACATCCTCTACCAAGATGGTTAGTCTTTGATTTCTAATGGAGATCTTATATTATGAGAGAGTGTTACAAATTACAACGTTTGAGCTTATACACTAACTCAAGATCTAATATTCTATGAAAGAACAAATCCTAGACAAAACCGGTGTATCTCTTTAAAGAAAGATCTAAGTGATCAAACTTAAAGAGGTGCATGTGTGTTCTTAGTTTTAAGGCTCTTTAGATCTATGAGATTTAGAGCACAATAAAACTAAAGTGTTTTTGCTTGAGGATCTGGGATAAGTATGAAGGTATGAAGATGTTCTTGAGGAATCTGGGAATATCAAAGGCAATCTTCAAATCTTCAATAAATGCTTGAGAGAGAAATTCTGAAATGCTTAGCAATTTCAAATGGTTGAAGTTATGAGGTATTTATAGTATAGCCCCAAAAACTAGCCGTTGGAAATCCTTATGGATAAGATTAAAGGACAGATGTGCTAGATCTCGTTGAGTGGAGCACGTGTCCTTTTATAGCCGTTAGACACATAACACAAATATGACCGTTGTGGACAGGTGTCCTCAAATCTAGGTGCACACGTGTTATTTAACCACTGTTGGATCATTGGCATAGTTTGAATCTCTTCAAGTCTTCATGTCTTCAATAAATCACCAAGTGTTGATTTATCAATGAGACACATTGAGCTAAAGGGGCGCATGAGCCAAGATGGCGCATATCTTATGCGCGCGCCTAGATGTGGCGTATGGGCGCATGTGCAAGGTGCAAGAGCTAGGCGCGTGGCTCAAATGAACTTGTGATTTTTCTTGAATCTTGATATCTTTCCCTATTCCTAAGCCTAGTCTATTCAAATAGACTACCTAAAAAATGAAGTATAAATACTTCTTACATATGGGACTAAAGTCCATGAAATAAAACTTAGGTGATGGATCAATCAAATCTAATCAATCCTATACACTGAATACTGAGATATAAGTGGGCATACCCAACAGATGCCTCACCAAGATCTTTCATTTCAAATTTGTTTGAAATAAATTTCTTAGTTTCCTTAAGAAGGTTCATGTTATTACTAGCAAGTAAAATATCATCCACATGTAAGACCAAAATTATAAATTTACTCCCACTGAACTTATGGTATACACAATCTTCACCAAGATTCGTTTCAAAACCAAATGAAAGAATAACTTGATTAAATTTTAAGTACCATTGACGAGAAGCTTGCTTGGGGCCATAAATGGATTTCTTAAGTTTACAAAGTAATTGATTAGTTTTCTCCAAATCAGTTACCATTAATGTCTCCCATTAAGGAAAACTGTCTTTTTATCTATTTAATGAAGCTCAAGATCAAAAGGTGCTACTAGTGCCATAATGATCCTAAAAGCATTTTTAGAAGATACCGGAGAAAATGTTTCTTTATGATCAATGCCTTCTTTTTGAGTAAAATATTTAGCGACAAGACGAGCCTTATATCTTTCTACATTACCTTGTGAATCATTTTGGTCTCAAAGACCTATTTACACCTAATAGGTTTCACATATTTAGGTAATGGAACAAGATCCCAAACGTCGTTGTCTTTCATAGATTTTAACTCTTCCTTTATGGCATTGATCCACTTATGAGAATTATGACTATTAATGGTTTCATGGAAGGTGAGTGGCTCATCTCCCACTAAACCTAAGTGTCCTTCATTCTCGGTAAGATACACCTCATAATCATCCGAAATTTCATTCCTTCTTACTCTATTGGATCTCCTTAAGGGCACCGGTTCTTCCTGATTTTGAGGTTGTTGAATTTCATCCTTATGATCAACATTTTCATGTTGTTCAATATTTATAGGAGAGTTATTGTTTTGAATTGTATATTCCTCTTGGATTTCAAGTATAAAACCTTGATTTCCAATGGGAACTAAGGGAAGAGGTATAGAAAAGGATGCCTCTTCCTCTTCAAATTCAAAACTATTCCTAATTTCCCCTCTAAATTCAACATCCTCAAAGAACCTAGGATTTCCCGTTTCAAAAAGGTTCTAGTTTTCGGGTGGGTTGTAAAATTTATAGCCCCTAGATCTCTCGGCATACCCAACAAAATAGCTACTAACAGTTTTATCGTCCAGTTTTGCCCTTATTAGGCCTATAAGGCCAAGCTTTTTCCGGACAACCCCATAAAAAATGATTTAAGGACGGTTTCTTATTCGTCTATAATTCATAAGGGGTTTTATTATTATTAGTAGCCTTAGAGGGAGATCTATTGAGAATATAAGCTACAGTTTTAATGTATCGCCCATAATGAGTGAGGTAAGAAAGTACAAGAGATTATACTTCTTATCATATCCTTAAGGGTTCTATTACGTCTCTCAGCTACACCATTCATGCTAGGCGTACCCAGCATAGTGTAGTGAGGGACAATCCCACACTCTTCAAGATAGCGAGCAAAAGGACCCGGACGTTGTTCCCTTGAACCGTCATTCCGACCATAGTATACACCACCACGATCGGACTTATCGTTCTTAATAGTCTTCCCAAGTTGATTTTCAACTTCGGCCTTATAAGACTTGAAAACGTCCAATGATTGAGACTTTTCATGAAGTAAATAAATGTACCCATAATGAGAGTAGTTGTCTATGAACGTAATAAAATATTTTTGACCATTACATGAAGAGGTAGTGAATGTCCCACAAAATTTTGTATTTATTAGTTCTAGGACACTTGATGCTCTCGAGGATACTTCTTTGTTTGTAAATTTTCCTTTAAGGCTTTTAATGAAAAAGTCTTTTCCGGAATATCAAGTTTGTTCAAGATTCCTTTTGACATAAGCTTATCAATTCTCCTCTTGGAGTTATGACCCAAACGCCTATGCCATAAGATATAATAATTTTCACTTGATAACTTTTGCTTTCTACTTTGGTTTTTATTATAATGGGATTCTTTTATTGTTTGAATAGTGTCAAGCAAATAAAATTATCATTACTTGACAAAGTACTTGTACCAACAACCTTGGAATTAAAATAAAAAATCAAACTTATTATTTCCAAATGAACAAAACAACCTTTCTTGTTCAATATTGTGATCGATATTAAATTCCGTCTAAATGACGGTACAATAAAAGTATTATTTAATACAAAATAATAACCAGTACTTTAACAATAATCGAAAGGTCCCTATGCCTATAACTTCAACCGAGTTCCCAGCTCCCATATAGATGAATCTCTCATCTTCACTGGGTCTTCGGTAATTCAGGCAACCCTGCATAGACATACTTTATGTGAGTTTTTGCACCAAAATCCAACCACTATGTATATGCAGGAATTGAAATCAAATTAGCCTCAGTACAAACAAGATCAAATGGCATACCTTTCTTAGCACGCCAAGCGTGATACTTAGGGCAGTCGTACTTCATGTGAGTGAGGTCCTTGCAAAAGAAGCATTTCTTTTCCTTATGATCATTAGATGATCCCTTAGGCTTCTTATTACTTGCAACCGCAATATCCTTCCCTCTTCTCTTTGTCCCATGAGAAGAGGTAGATGCCAAACGTTCCTCAAGAATATCAAGGAATGTTTTAGCACCAACATCCTTGGAGATATTGTTCAAAATAGTCTCCGGGACAACAATATTCATGATCATTAACCTCACGCGGTTGAGCGTTTCCACTTCTCAGCATTTAAGCAATCTTCTTGAGTGCTTTTATCAGAGAGATGAAGAGGAAACGGTTCCCTTAATGCGTGATCTATGTCCATATAGCCTAAGATCATTATCATTTTATTTTTCAAAGTTTTAAAATTAGTCCCATTAAGCATCGATACGGTACTCAGAGCAGTAATTATGGATGACGCAATAAGCAAATCTGTTGGAAGTTGAGAACAAGAATGAATACAAAACATAAATAAGAAACTACACAATGAATAAATGATTAATTATATCAATGAAATCCATCAGACAAGACAATCAACATAACATCAAAACTAATCTTTGGATTGCGAGTTGATTCATAAATGATTGCCTTAGGTATCAAGCAATTTGAACAATGTTTCAATCAAATGCTTAATCTTCCTTTGGGCCGACATAAGTATCTAACAAAAACAACTTAATGTTCATTTCATTTGTTACCACATGAATGCACAAGTTTAGTCAAATGTCAAGATCTTCTTTGGAAAATTCATGTCATTCACATATCAACTTATACATTCAACACTTTAACAATTTTGGGTTTAAATAACGTTCACTTTGGCGATAATATTATTTAAACAATCAATAAAATTGTTTAAGCATATAATTAATCAAGACTTTAAGGTTTGAAAAAATGTATGTTTTGTTCAAAGGGGAAACAAAATTGTGCATTATTTATGAAAATCTCAAAAGACTGTGAACAGTGTCCGCTCGGCCGAGCATAGACAATAGCACGGTCGAGCATCACTTTTACAGAAACTATGATTTTTGGCCAATTAGTACACGGCCGCGCAAGACCAAAAACTCGGCCGTGCAAAACATAGTGGTCCGCCCGGGCTTCAACAAGGACCCGCCCGGATCAAGGCATGGGGTCCGACCGGATTTTACCAAACACCCGCCCAGATAATGCCTTTATAAAGCCACCAGTTCAGAACCCTAAGGGGTCCAACCGGACTAAACCAAAGCAGTAGCACCGATTCATTTTACTGATGGTGCACGGCCGAGCAAATCCCAAGACTCGGCCGTGCAGTCCATTTTCTGAACTTCTGATTTTCTTGTCCCAAATCAATGAAAAACAAGTATATCCACATGGGTATACATTTATACAGTGTATAGACATGCTATATAGGGATAATCTTGTTTTTAGAACAATGGAATCAAGCAAGTAGATCCACATAATTATGCATTACACATAACTATGCTACGTAGGGATAGTCAAGCTTGAGCCATTGTGTTCATTGAACAAAAAATCAAACCTTTTAAAAAACTTTAGATGATGAATATCAGCACTCTAAATAAATAGAGCCTCTAAACAACATCAAAAAACTTTATAATTCAACAGGAAAAATGAATCAAACAAAGCATTAAAGCTTTTCCTAAAGAACTCAAACCAAACCAGAATATAAGCGGGCTCTGATACCAATTGTAGGAACAATCTTAACCCTGAATGTCATACTCAATTCTGGAATAAGTTTGAGAAGGGAGAAGAAGAAGGCGGAAGTGTATACCTGATGAATCCATCTTTGATGTTGTAGGGAGAATAAGAAGAAGAAGAAGAAGAAAGTAGGGGACGGAGTTCTTCTAAATGATTGTGCCTTTCTCTCTAGTACTTCTAACACTTGATGAAGATTATTTAGGAGAGAATAAGTCAATAATGTAGTGGTTTATAGGGCTGATGGAGAGCTCTTTATATATGAAACCAATAGGCACCTCATTTAGGGACTACACACTTTCAACCTTAGTGATGTCAAATTACCACTTTGCCCATAAAAATAGGTAATATTACATCTAGGAATTCTACACATTATTATTATTATTAACTACACTTTATATTAACATTATAATCATGATTTCATGAATGGAACATAAATGACTTGTTATGCAATCCATGTTCTAACATTTATGGCTTTAAAATTGTGTGATTATCAGTTAAATTTATCAAGTTTACAACTTTTGGTACCTTCACTCCCTCAATCTTTTTAACTACTCAGTATCTTTTTACATTTTTAATTTTTTTTTGTCTCATTTGATTATTCACATAAAATAGAAAGTTTACACTATTATTTTTATTTGATGCGACTCACTTATCAAACTCATAATAACTAGCACACCGTAATTTTTAACCCACTCACAATTACCACCATATTTTCATATTAACAACGCCAGCTCAAATTTTAATATGAAATACTTTTTCTTTAATTTCATTTTTTGGTCAAAATATGAACAAACAAAAAAAAGGGAGCGAATATCATTGAAGGCGTAAACTGAGAGTGTGTTTGATTTACCAGTTGTACTCTTT
Source organism: Campanula takesimana (assembly GCA_026119855.1). NCBI lineage: Eukaryota > Viridiplantae > Streptophyta > Magnoliopsida > Asterales > Campanulaceae > Campanula > Campanula takesimana. Next base: position 65,247 of record JAOWBW010001651.1, read on the forward strand.
CCTTTGTCTAGGTTATATTTTCAATTTTTTAGAGCATATATTGGTGTCAATATAGAGATTGCAATGAAATTATGAAAATTGTTATTACTTCTATTCCTAAATGAATGTCCCAAAAAAAATTAAATTTACTTTTGAGTAAGAGAAAATTTGACAAAATTTTCGGACAAACATTTAGGGACGGAGGGAGTATTTGTAAATCACTTAGTGATTTATCAATTTCAATTATTAAAACTTTACTAAGATAATTAAATTGACATTAATGTTTAGTGAAAACTCATGTATACTAACTATAAAAAGTTACAATGAGATAAATATTTCTGAGACAGTGAGTATAAAATTGTAAGTCCATTAATTAAAAGTCACATTCATCAAGGAGCAGTTTGACACTGACTATCAATTAATAGTTTCAGTTGCAAAACTGAGTCTTGAAGCCTTAAAATGGAACATTTTAGGATTAAATAATAATTTAGTCCCTAAACTTGACAGTTTTTATTAGTTTGGTATTTCTTGAATAAATTTTATTAGTTTGGTCCCTTATGATGGCTTTTATTGCCAGTTTGCCCCTTCCTGTGAGATTTTTCAAAATGCCGAATATACCCTGAAACTAATGATAGTTTGGTCCCTAAACTTGGCCCTTATATTAATTTGATCCTCCACGATGGATTTATATATTAGTTTTCCTCTTTTATTTATTTTTACTAATTTTCTACTATTAAATTATATTTAAAAATTGTTTATAATGCGCTAAAAATAATTAATTAATTTCAAAAGAGTCTCAAATATTTTTTTTTCTTCTAATTTGTTCGAGTTAACAACCTTAAAATTAACTCTTTGATGGGTTTGTGTGTTGAAAAAGTTTATATGATTATTTTTTAAAAAATGTAATAATATACCTTTAAAAAATATAGTGAGAGAAATAAAACATTTCAATAAAAAATAACTCTTTTAATAAATTCAACAACTTCATTGAACCGATTCACATACAAACCATTTTTTTTTTTTTTAATAATTTGGATTTAAAAAAGGAAATTCATTATTAATTTCATGGATTAAAGGCATCATTTTTTTAATTTTTAAATAATTAATTACCGATTCCTTAAAAATAAGATTGAAAATTAGCAAAAGCATATAAATGGGAAAAAATGATGCCCAGGCGAAAGTATAAAAACCTTAAACACTTAAGAAATGTGTAAAACCTTTAAACCTTGGAAATGTGTGTACCTTACAACTTGGATGGAATTTGTACTTTTATTTTGTTTGTTGAGCTCTGACTTAGCATGTAAACATTTTTGTAAACTTGAATCAACTTGTAAACATTTTGAAGACTTGGATCAATAAGCTAACACCCCTCTGATGCTCAAGTTAGTAGGTATTTGATGAGAATAAATAGAATTTAAATGACGTAAAAGAAATAATTTAATATAAATGCATACCTGATTTTCTGAATTCAATTTGCAAGCTACAACTTACATGAAGTACAACTTGAGATGCATTGCATTCCAACTTCTAGTAATTCTGGTACCATCTAGAGTTGACATCCAAGATGCCCCCTTTCCAACCTATGAATCAATGAGGTAGGGTCATTTCCACTTGGAAGCTAGCATTCCTGCATGAGTTCATCCTCTTCAAGTCTAATGAATTTTATCGCTCTTGCCCTAACATCTTCTAGCCTTATACATGGATTCATGACCAATTCTTTGTAATATGGTGAGCCTGTCTTCAGACCCATCTTGAATGCCTCAGTAGCTGTCGACATGTCAAGATTGGGTATGTCTACGGCTTCTTTGTTGAACCTGCTTAAATATTCTTTCAATGTTTCGTTAGGTTGTTGAACCACCCTGTAAAGATCACTTGTCAATTTCCTCAAAAGCTATATTACAAAAAAATTTAGTAACAAACACATTAATTAATTGAGCATGAGATCCAATAGAACCAAGAGGTTGGTTTATTAGCCATCTCATGGATGCACCAGTCAACGTGGATCCAAAACCCTTGCAAAGACAAGCTTCTTTGTATTTTAATGGAATGTGGATGACATCCATCTTTTCTTGATATAATTCTATGTGTTCCAAGGGGTCTGTAGTCCCATCATATTTTTTCATGTCGGGCTTCATGAACACTTTGGGATGTCAACATAGGCAATGGCCGGCACAAAGCGAGATTCATTGTAACATGTTGGAGATGCCTGGTGAAATGGCAGTGTTACTCTTGGAACATTCATAACCATTTCCCGTGCTCTCGTAGTTGCCTTGCAACCGAGCTACCTGCATTGAGGCTAGTACAAACATGATTTACAGTGTTCTCTGCATTTAAATTAAAACTCACTGTCAATCCTGTAGAAGGTGTCAGCGTGTCCCGACTTGTAGTTACAACCAAACTGACATGATGTATAATCCTTGGATGTATAGGTGAAAGTGTGGTTGGTCCCAAGTGGAATTGGCAGGTTGAATGATACTGGAGTGGAAATTCTGATGCGAACTTGAAGGACCAGCTTGTAGAGTTGCCACATCACGTTTCATCCTGGAAACAATATTGATCAGCATTGTAGTGGCATCATTTTGGACGGCCAGTTGTTGTCTCAACTGATGTACTATGTTGGTAAAGTTGCTGGCAATGTCCAATGGGATTTCAAATGCCCCCATTGCTGAAGTTCCAGCATGTACTTGGATCGAGCTGGTCGTAACGGCTGATGTCATGTTCTGTGTTGAAGATTGACCTCAAGATGTAACCGATGCCGGGTTTGGTCTGCCCCCAGTTGTAATTGGAATTCCTTAAGTAATTTGACCGGTTGTGGGATTGCTCATCTTGAATCTCTTAAGAATCTAAAAGACCAAAGTTTCCACAGACGGTACCAAATTGTTTCGGCCAATTTTTGACAATTGGACAAAAACTAAGAAGTAGGGTAAAAATGGAATATAGACTTTCAGAGTTCAAGATGTAGACCATAGTTCAATATGTAGACGCATGATGTAACGAGGAAAGCCCTTGGAACAATCGTCCTCCGGCACAAAACATCGGGAGGTTTTGGAAACCTACCTTACCAAATGATTTTATTAATGTATGAGTGTGAATACAGAAGAGAGTATAGATACAGAGTTACAATAGGAAGTGAGTGTATAAAATACAAGTGTTGATCTCTCCCTTTTATACTAAAATAAGAATACCAAACTAAGCTAAAATATCACTCGTATCTTGGAGTATCTTTGAATTTGTTTGTAGATCATCAGCTATCCATTTATTTGAGCTAAACTCGTGCTTGACCGGGTCTTTAATTAATCATGGGCACTGTAACCAAATTCCTGAAAAGTAGGGATAAGATAACAGTCTTCAAGATATAAGTTCAAGACGTAAGCTCAAGTCGTTATCTCCAGGATGTAGATTTAGTGTTGTGAGATTTTTACTCCAAACACTAACTAATAAAAACCCTACAAATTCGGAGGATCTTTAGTTTGTTGAAGATCATGGATTATGGATCATTCGTTGTTGATAAAGACCTCAGATTGACTCGGTCTTCAATTGATTACATGTTTGATATCGTGATCCTAAAAAATAGGAACAAATTGTATTTAGGATGTCGGCTCACTATGTCAGCTCAGAACGTCAGGATGTCAGGATGTAAAGTCAAGATGTAAGATGTAAGGTCAAGATGTAACTTCAGTATGTCAACTCAGGACGTCGACTCAGGGTAATTCAAGATGTCGAAAAAAATCAAGGTGTCAAGGTGCCGCTATGTAGCTCAAATTTTCATCCCAAACACCAAATACCATACACCACACTATTAACCAGGGTTATCTTTATCTTACTACCTAACGAACCTCAGTAGTATAAGAAGATAAAGATAGGCATGGTTATTTATTGTATAATAGTATAAGAGATTAGCATGATTGTTTTCATAATAATAACTTGAACTTGTTTTAATTATTGTATAATAGTATAAGAGATTAGCATGATTGTTTCCATAATAATAACTTGAACTTGTTTTAAAAACACGAGGTGACATTAACTGACACTTCTATTCAAACGTGCTATTAGAGCCATAACAAGACTTGATGGCGAAAGCCGATAAAACAATCAAACACAAGAACACAAGATTTATGTGGTACACCAACTTGGCTACGTTCACTGGGAGGGAGATAATAGTATTATCACTGGAGAAACAACTACAGGATCACAATAATTTACCTTGAACGAGTTTTGGTCACAAAATTCATGACTGTGCAAACCCTAAATTTAGGATTAATCTCTTTTTGAGCATTTAAAATTATATTTTAGGTTAGGATGAAAAGCCGATTTATGCTTTTCTAATCTCTAACCGTGAAGACATAAATAATACTTAGTCCTTGTCCCTAAAGGACTGACTAATAACACACGCCAACAAACCAGCCGACACCAGTTAGGCCCATTAGGGCCCAACTGGGCTGCAGTGCCATGTCCCTTGCATGACACAGTCGTGCTCGTTGACTTCGAAAAACCTGATCTCTATGACCATACTACACTGCCGAGTCGTCTACACTTGGCAGGGCCTTGCTAGTCCCCTATCGAGAGCACCAAATCTGAGTCTTGACTGCACAGACGTGCCATCCATAAGGCACGGCTGTGCAGCCCTGCTCGTCCCAGTATCACGAAATTCTCTATTGTTTAATCACTTAAGCCATCGTCCCAATTTCAATAGCAATATCCTTACGCGCGCGGTGATATTTTTGTAAATAAGTAACACTTCTTTTAAAATGCGCAGTAACATTTTAATAAATAACTGGAAATTATCAAAACAACACCACTACCACTTACACTTTTTACCACATGAACTATGAACCAATAGAGCTGTCAATACGGGCTGGCGGGGCGGGTTGGGCCCAACCCACCACAGCCCACCTTCAAACGGGGCGGGGCGGGCTGACCCAAATTCTTGGCGGGCTGAGAAAATGCCAACCCAACCCAACCCACCTTGGGTTAGTGTGCCAGGCGGGCCAAGAGCCCAAATGTTCCAGTTCATCATTCTCTTTCCCACCACCATTAGCCACCACAACACACCGCCACCTCCACCACGCTGCCGCCACCACGCCGCCACCTCCACCATGCCGCCATCGCCATCATCATCATCACCGCCACCATTGCTACAGACCACCTTAACACTCATCATCAACACTAGCGCTGCCCACCACTATCTTCCCCTGTCACCACCGCAAAATAACGAGATCAAAAATCAAAAGTACTTGAAATTAAAGAACACACACAAACACACACCAGATCTACATACATCCAAACATACACACATAGTCTAGATGCACTATATCTGCACACATACAAACACACACAAACACACACACATACGAACACACACAAAACGGAAAACACCAGATCTACTTTGATTTGTTGTTGAAAACACCAGATTATACACAGAAAGAGAGAGGGAGAAAGACCAAGAAAGCGAGAGGGAGAAAGAGAGAGAGAGAGAGAGAGAGAAAGAGAGAGAGAGAGAGATGGATACGTAACTGAACGGCGGTGGCGACATGATCTGCGGTGGCGACATGAACGGCGGTGGCTGGGAGCGGGGGCGGTGGAGGGCTGCGGTGTGGTGGGAGGTGAAAGAACACGAGAGAAAGAGTTGCAGTCTTGTAGATTGTGAATGAAAAGAGGGGAGGGGGTTTTTTTTTAGGGAAAATAAAAAAAAAAAATAATAAAAAAAAGGTGGGCTGGCCCGCCCCAAACCCGTTTGGCCCGTGACCCAAATGGGCTAGCCCAAAATGGCCCACTTGTATTTGGGTTGGTATATTTAAGGCCCAACCCACCCTTATTCCATGGCGGGCCGGGCCAGCCCAACGGGCTCAGCCCAAATTGACGGCTCTATGAACCAACACTCTTTATCACATGAACTGACACTCCTCAACACATGCACGTACACGCTCTAAACACATGAATTGAGACTCAATAACATATGAACTGCACTTGTAAACACCACAAGTGACACTCTTAAACACTACAACTGAAACTCTTAAAGACTATCACTTGCACTCATTAAACGCAAGCATTGACATTTGATAACACATGAATTGACACTCTTAAACATTGTAACTGACACTCTTGAACATTACAACACGCAATCTAAAACACTACTCCTAGTACCAAGTGAGGTTCTATTTATTTACAAAAATGTCACCGCGTGTGAAATTCTACTTATTTATAAAAAGTCACCGCACATTTTTTAAACTTGTTTTTCTTAATTGTTAAAAAATGAGTTTTTTTCTCAAAAACCCTTCAGCCAAACGTTTAGTCTTTATAAATAATCTACATTTTTTTTTTATTTCTCTAAGATCCATACGTGGTCTGAAACAGGTCTCCCAGACGTTTCTCTAAGATCCATCCATGATCTGAGACACGTCTCTCAAACAATTTCAAAGGGTTTTTCGATCAATAAAATTTCAACTTAAGAACCTTTTAAAAATAAGAAAAGAGTTTATTGCCAATTTGACCCGCGTACTATCAAAATATTGACGATTTGCCCTCGTACTAAAGAAACTCACATTATGACTTGCGTACTATGGTTTTAATAAAAAAGTGACCAAGGATAACGATAACCCGTTAGAAATCTAACGGGCTGTCAGCATATGTTAACAATTTAACAGATTTGCAATAAAAAAAATTCAAATGTGACCCTAATAATGATATTAATGTTGTAATGGTCCAAAATTTATTTATATTAATAAATTGAACAATTCCTCTAGGGGGACCCGTCCCAGATTTGCCCTCGCAAACTCCGACGCCATCGCTGGCTCCCTTCATCTTCTCCGGCCGACACCACGCCCATGTCCGGCCTCCTTCTCCGTCTCTAACGATCTTAACTCCGGCTACGCTTCTCTCTCTCTTTCCCTCTCTCCAAACCCTCTTCATCCTCCATCGCCGTCGATGCTCATGCATCCAAGCCTCGCATCACGATTTTAGATCCGGCGTTACTTACTTCAGATTTTGTCAGATCTCAGAGTGAGTGGACGGAGTTGGATGGTAAGGCTGAGGGAAGGGTTGGCCGGTGGAAGAGGAGGTCACCGGAGGGGGGAGCGTAGGGGTCGCCGGATGTGGGGGAATAAGGTTCACCGGTGGTGGGTATGGTAGAGAGGGAAAGTAGAGAGAGAATACCTGTGAGTACAAAGAGAAGGGGTGGGTGGTGGAGGGGGATGTCGCCGGAGGAAGGGGAGCGGAGTGGTCGCCGGAGATGGGGGATTAGGGTTCGCCGGATGTGGGTTGGGTAGAGAGAGAAAGTAGAGAGAGGGAATGGTTGTTTGTGTGACTGTGTTGAATGAGAGGAGAGGTGAGAGAACGATGCTTTTGGTTGGGTAAAGGGTAATTGGGTCAAAAGAAGAGGTGTGCATAGTACTCCCTCCGTCCCGGATTAAGTTTTTTAGTTTGACTTTACACGGAGATTAAGAAAAATTAAATGTTGTGAGTATGAAAAAGTAAGTAAGAGAAAGTAGGAGAGAAAAAGTGGGTAGAAAGTTTTTATTGTGAGAATGACAAGTGGGTCTCATGGTTCATTTTAGGTAATAAAGCAACTAAGAACATTAGTCTGGGACAAATCAAAAAAGAAAGTAAGAACCTTAAGGACAGAGGGAGTACAATTTAAAGTGATAAGGGATTATATGGATCAAAATTGTGTTTGGGACAAAGTGAGTATACCAATTTATTAATATAAAAAAATTCAAAATAAAAAAATTATAAATATAAATAAATTTTGGACCATTACAACATTAATATCATTATTAGGGTCACATTTGAATTTTTTTAATTGCAAATCTGTTAAATTATTAACATATGCTGACAGCCCGTTAGATTTCTAACGGGTCATCATTATCCTTGGCCACTTTTTTATTAAAACCATAGTACGCAGGTCATAATGTGAGTTTCTTTAGTACGAGGGCAAATCGTCAAGATTTTGATAGTACGCGGGTCAAATTGGCAATAAACTCAATAAGAAAAACCCCAAAGTCGTTATTAAATTTTATGTTTTGTTTCGAGTAAACTACCAAATTAACCTGCGTACTATTACAGATTTTCACTTTGACCTGCGTACAATCGAAACAACAAAAGTAACATGCGTACTATTGATAAATTAACAAAATTAACCAAAATCGTTACGAGTGTTAATAAATGTTAACTGGCGTTAATAATTTAACAGATATTATTACCAAACTTTTCAATTTCCCCTAGCAAAACAAACTCCTAACCTGCTCAAATTTCACCACCCAAATCATTTTGACCAAGCCTTTCTATCTCTACCAAAAACTAAATTTGGAGAGAAATCACAACTTCTCTCTAACACAAACACCACCGCCATTTGCTACTGTTGTTCTTCATCCTTATTAATATTTATATTAATTTTAGTCTTTTAAAATACTTATGGTTTAAATAAACAGGAATAAAATTTATATCAAATGAAAATTATGTAAAAATTATACTTTCATTAACCCACCACCACCACTTCACCACCTTCATCCCCATTACCACCGTCACCATTAATTTCATGAAAGCCCTCATACATCATGTAATCAAAACTTACAGAAAGGAAGGGAGTTGCAATGTTGCATCACAGAGGAAGAAAGAGTGTAGACGAAGAGGGGGTGAGACAAGAAAGGGGGGGGGGGACCAGATATTTAGGTGGAGGTTGTTGTTGGTCGCCAGAAATTGGAGAGATCTGATGGGTTGGCAGAAAGGGATGGGTTGGTTGATGGTGAAGGTAGGAACGGGAAAGGGGATGGGGAATGATAAAACCCTGGATCTAATACGCCCTCTTCCAAATCCCAATCTGTCGAAGCCCAATCCCCAAATTTACATACACAGTTCCCGAAATTCGCCGGCGATCGAACCCGTTCGTGTCTCTAATTTTCAGTGATTGTTGATCTTTAAAGGCTCGCCACTAAATGTTTTCAATACCGCCGGAGCAGAAATTTTTCACCGGAACTCAAGCTCTCTGTTACTGTTGCAGTTTCGATTGTGCATGATTGCGAGCCGGAATGAGTCGACCTGGAGCAATCATTCATGGGAAAAACCCTTATTCCAACAGGGAAGAAAAGTCTAGGAGGAGAGGTTAGTCGGGTGGCGGTCGGTGGGAATAGAGCGACCGGAGAAGAAGTTTGAGAAATATATTGGGTCTAAAAAATTTATACAGATGTAGATCTGGGGATAGCCTGTATAGAAAAGGGGGCTTCGCTTAATGTCTAAATTAAAATTTTCATTTTAGCCCTTTATATTTATGGGGTTGATTTGAATATGTTGATTGTACTGTCCGTTAAATTATTAATGCCAGTTAACTTTTATAACATTCATCAACGATTTGGGTCAATTTGATTAATTTATAAATAGTACGCAAGTTAGATTGTTTGTTTCAATAGTACGGAGGTAAATATGATAATCTTGAATAGTACGCGGGTCACTTTGGTAGTTTACTCGTTTTGTTTCAAGAACTTTTGAGAAACTAATCTTTGAAAAAAAAAAAAAAAACTTATTTTTCTTAAGACATACTTTTAATATTTATTATACATTTATTGTGTATACGGTCTACTATCGTTGTATCAAAATAACACACCCCCTACCCTCCCCCAAAAAAGAAAAAAAAAGTAAAAATTAAATGTTAGAGAAGTACCTTCTTTTTAACGAAGAGATAATTTTAGAGACTACACCTCCGTTAACTTTCTTTAGATTAAAATAAGAGCATTGTTAGAGGCATAAAATAAAGTCGTGAAATCTTGCTTTCATGACGATAGTTTATTAGTTGCATTTAGAATGCACCCGCCACACTCTAATTAAGAATACAATGAAGATTATATTTCTTTTTGATATTAATTTGAGAACAATTTTATTTTATGAAGAACAGCCGAGATATCCACCACCCTATAGTTTGATGCCGTCTTGGAAGCGACGACTTTCTGCAAGCATCCAGCACGCCATCACCTACTTCCCCTCTTTTTAATTTCTCCTTCTATCCACTTCCTTTCCCTATTCTCTAATCTAAATCTAATCTCTCCCCATATATACCTAAACAAATTCAATCAACTGTAAATAAATGAATCTAGAGAGAGAAAACAATACTACTAGTGAGCAAGACAGAGAGAGAAAGAGATGGCTACTTGTGGCAACACATTCTTCACACTAGTCATTACATTCTCTGTAGCTCTAATCACATACAACATCCTAATTTCCGCAAATGCCCCTCTCCGGCAAGATTTACCCGGCGCCGGCGGAAAATTGGGTCTTTCATTTGACCCGGTTATCAAGATGCCCGAAGGAAGGTCCGGGTTGACCAAGAAGAGGCGACTGTTTCATACGGCTGTCACGGCTTCTGATTCAGTTTACAATACATGGCAGACCCGGGTTATGTATTACTGGTTCAAGAAGTATCAGAATGGACCCGGTTCTGAGATGGGTGGGTTTACCCGGATCTTGCATTCGGGTAAGGCTGATAAGTTCATGGATGAGATCCCCACTTTTGTTGCTCAGCCTCTGCCTCCTGGGACAGATCAGGTATATTAAAATTCTGGGTTTTAGTTATTTTTTGCTAATTTATTTTCTTGTTCTGTTTGTAGGAAGTTTTTTATTTAAGTTGATGTGAAAGAAGGAATTTTTCCTAATTGCCCCCTTAAATATGAGGTCTGACTTGGTTGATTATATCTCAAATTATGTTTTTAATCTCTTGAACACAAAATGAAACTTGCTTCAAAGGAGGATGAACTTGTCAGGCTTTGAAGCTTAGATCTTGTTTGCCTGTTATTTAACTAAGATTATGCTTGGCAATTCATTAAATGCAAGGGAAGGCGGTTTAGTTAAGCGCACGGTGGCCCGTCCCTTCCCTAGATTCCACGGGTAGTGGGAGGTCTTGTAGCGCCTATGTTTGGCAACTTACTTGCAAGCATTGTATTTGGAATATGAAGAACGAAATGAATTCCATGGAATCTTAATTGTTCTTCCATTTCTAGTTCCATTACTTGGAGTTGAGTTGTCAAACATAGTCTAAAGACAACTTCATACGACTAAATTAGTCTTCAAAGTGTTCCTATATTTTCAAGTATTCTTATGTGTTATATTCTATGGAAGGAAACGAGAGGTTGGTTGCACCCATGTTCAATCTCTTGGCGTTCCGTCCCAGAAAGATAGTCCCATTTTTTCAATGGTTAATTGATTGAAGATTGGCCAAAGATTTATGAAATGAATTTCCATAACTTGTTATTGATATGAACATTACAAATACTCCCATTAACAATTTTAGACTTTCATTACGAGTATAAATTAATGTCAAATTATTGGTCAAAGTTCAATAAAACTTGACACTAATAAAGTGGGACTATCTTTCCTGGACGGAGGGAGTACATGGGTAATTTGGGCATGTATGTGTGTGTTTACACACATTCATACTTGCATTTAGGAACAGTTTCTTCATGATTGTGATGATGCAATGCTCAAGTTTGCTTTACTTCTGCGGCAAACTGAACTTGATGTGGTGTGATTTCAGGGTTATATAGTCTTAAATAGACCGTGGGCATTTGTGCAATGGCTTGAACAAGCTGACATCAAAGAAGAGTACGGATGAACTTAACTTTTCAGTGTTGGTCCTATACATTGCGATGCTAGCTGCTAGATGTTGTATCATGACAGCTTTTTTCTTTCTTTTTCGTCTCTTATGCAGCTACATATTGATGTCGGAGCCAGATCATGTCATCATAAAACCCATACCAAACTTGTCTCGAGATGGACTCGGTGCTGCTTTCCCTTTCTTTTACATTGAGCCCAAAAAGTATGAATCCACCTTACGAAAATTCTTCCCCGAGGACGAGGGACCTATAACCAATATTGATCCTATAGGAAATTCTCCCGTTATTGTTGGAAAGGTGGATACATGGAGCTTATGAAAATACAAGTACTATTTTTAAGTTTATTTCTAAAGCTTGGCTCTTACTTATTTTGTGAAATGTTACCAGGAATCTCTTAAAAGGATTGCCCCGACGTGGATGAATATTTCTTTAGCAATGAAGAAAGACCCGGAAGCAGATAAAGCTTTTGGTTGGGTCCTTGAGATGTAAACATCTTTCCCCTAATTGCCTTATTGTTACTTCTCATTTTTTTTCCTCATTTTACTTTGATTATGCATGTAAACTTGTGCTGTTTTATCGTGATTATGTAGGTATGCTTATGCCGTTTCATCAGCTTTGCATGGTGTGGGTAACATCTTATATAAGGACTTCATGCTTCAGGTTTGATAGTTTCTTTAATTTTTGCGACAAGTTTAATTTGTCCATGCTTAATAAATGTTTAAGAAATTAATGAAAAGAATGTATTATTAAATATACATCATAATATAGAAAAAGAATTTGTCTTGAATGGGTAGGTGTAATTTTTTATTAATATGGAGTATGTATTTTGACAGAAAAAGAAGATTGATAAATTACACTCCCTCCGTCCCATAATGTTAGTCCTCTTTGACTATTCAAACATATTAAAAACAGAATTTTATTTCCATTATTATCCTCCTTTCTTCTTTTGTCCTTCATCCTCCCCACACCCTCTCTTTTTCTCACCACTCATCCCTAGTTATCCCAAGGGCAATTATGGAAGTTCAATGAATTTAACCCCTCAATTATGGAAGTGGAGTATCTTTATGGGACAAACAAAAATGATAAATGGGACTATCTTTCTGGGACGGAGGAATAACATAAACCATTTTTTTCTACTTGTTTGGCTGGAGGGGTGGAGAATGAGAGTGATCCATTTTCTACCCATAAGGGGTGGACAGTGTCTTTCCCTCGGATTGTTTTGTAATTGTAGGATGGGTGGAAAAATGGGAGGGTTTCATGTTAACTTGTTTGGCTGAAAAACAAGGGAAGGGGAAGAAATTAATCGGAATTATGTATTTTACCAGCATACCATTTGAACAAACAAACAAGGTTTTTGGGATATATAATAGCTAAAAAGTACGATAGACTTGGGGGATATAGTTTTAAAGGAGTGTTTTCATTACACTCCACTTTTCCCTCCCATTTTCTCCACCCCTCAACTTTCTTTCCTAATGTAATAATTAGGGCTGTAAACGAGCCGAGCTTTGGAGTTTTGGGCTCGAGCTCGTTAACGAATTATCGAGCTCAAGCCCATTTTCCTTGTTCGAGCTCGACTCGAATCGAGTTTCGAGCTACTCGCGAGCCGCTCGCGAGCTTTTCACGAGCTGTTCGAACTCGAGTCTTTACGAGCCGAGCTCGAGCTTAAACATTTTTCTGAAAATTATGAAATCAAACGAGCTCGAGTTCGAGCCTTATGCTCGCGAGCTTTTCACGAGCTGTTCGAACTCGAGCCTTTACGAGCCGAGCTCGAGCTTAAACATTTTTCTGAAAATTATGAAATCAAACGAGCTCGAGTTCGAGCCTTACCGAGCTCTGATAAGTATTCTCTGCATTTTGAACAAAAACACTATTTTTTTTTTCCTTTTTTTTTAATCTCAAAATGTGTCTAATTTACAAATGTAACCTCCTGTTTACTTTTTTTTTTTTTTTTTTTTTTTTTTTTTTGAAAAGCTCTTGTTCATTTAACTTCTCATATTACAAATGATTAATTGAATCATATATATACCATCAGGTTGTAATATACTCCTTCTGTCCCAAATTTTATATTTACTTATCAAATTTACTTAAACTTTAACTAATATTTTACACTAAATTATTAATTCTCATAAAAATTTAAAAATGGTTGTTAAATCATTAATAAATTATGTAAATTAATAATTTACATAAAATATTAATCAAAATTCAAATAGTTTGACTCTACATAACCAAAATTCAAATAGTTTTACTATTATAGTTTACTATTATAGTTACTATGGTAATTTTTTTTAAGAACAAATAGTTACTAAGGTAGTTAATAATTATAGTTGACTATTATATTTCACTATAAATAGCTAACTATTATATTTAACTATTAATAGTTAACTATTTGTTTTAACAATTATATTTAAAAGTTGAGGCCGACCGTATTCTAACGGTGAATTCATAACAATTTTTGAAATGCATAGGGGTAGGTAGGTTTTCATATTGTGGTAAACGTTTTATGGAGTTGACCATGAAAGTCAAAGTCAGACAAACTTTCTGGTTAGTATATAGCATTTAAATGACGCTATTATACTTAGTCAACTGTATTTAGTAAAACGTACGCTACGCTAAGTGTATAATATAGTATATGTTACATGTATGTATATATACATATAATACATACATACATCATACATACACACACACACACACACACACATATACGGCTTTCGTCCCGCCCGACTTAAGAGGAACTATAATGAATGGAGGAGGTTATGAGAACAAAAGTATTATTATCTTTCCATTTTTTGGCCGTACTACGTCGAGTATGACACTAAAAATGTCAAAATGTCCTAAATCGGGCAGGATAGAGGGAGTATATAATAATGTATATAAATATATGCTATATGTATGTATGTATATATATATATATATATATATATATATACATACATATGTATATATATACATATGTATATATACATATGTATATATACATATGTATATAACATCCAATATTCCATATAGACACACATATCATACAAAAAAATAAAAATAAAAATGTTTTACATGTATGTATATATAATATCCACTATACCATATACATAAATATATATATATATATATATATATATATATATATATATATATATATATAATAAATATTTTTTTACATGCAAACGCATTTATATGTGAAATATATATGTGTGTGTATGTGTAAATGATAAACATTTTGTTCATTCTATATTTGAGTAATTAAATATACTTGCATATATAACTACAATAATAGATGTTAATTTTATTTTTTATTTCAATGAGAAAAATAATATAAGAAAAATATGTGTACATTTGAAAATAATAAATTTGTTTTGAAACCCCCCCCGACTATTGTGTATATATCTCTACGTTTTCATAATGAATGTGCATAGAATAAATTAATTTTAGTTGTTGTACAATCTATATTGTATTATTGTATTGTATGTGTATAGTCGCTATATGATCATTATATGAATGTATAAAAATTAAATTAATTTTAGTTGTTGTACAATTATTGTTGTTTGATTCATTTTGAAGATAAAAATATTTTAGTTATGATTTATTCCTTGTACAATGTTTTGTATATACATATAATGTATATGTATTCATTACAAAAGTAATAATGATGATTATTTAGTCGAGCTCGAGCTTAACGAGCCGAGCTCGAGCCAAATGCAAACAAAATAACCCGTGTTAACGAGCTTATCGAGCCGAGCCCGAGCTCGAGTTATGCGTGATTTAAACGAGCCTAGCTCTAACTAACGAGCCGAACACGAGTCGAACTCTAACGTGCCGAACACGAGCCGAGCTCTAACGAGCCGAACACAAACCGAGCTCTAACGAGCCGAGCTCGAGCAAAGCTCGTCGAACAAATGAGCCGAACACGAGCCGGCTCGATAAAAATTCGAGCTCGAAAACTCGGTTCGAGCTCAGATGCTAGTATAGAAGGGAATTAATTAATCTACTCCATGTGCAAAAGATGAATAAAGCACTTGAAGCTCTTGGTGATGATTAACGTATCTGTTGTTTAATATGCTAGTATAAAGGGAAAGTTATTAAAAGAATGCTTATACAAGATATAACACGACACGATCTATTTTAGCTCTAGAAAACATGCGTTCATGTGTATACATGACACATTCATGTTATTCTGCTGTAAAGAAAGCTGGCTGCAGCTGTGGCTCCTCTTTTTTCCTATCATTGTGTATCGTGCAAAGTTTAGTACTCCCTCTGTTCCTACATAAATGTCCAAAATTCATTTTAAGGGACATTTGAAAATCTCTACTTTTCATACAGTTTAGTGGCAAAGATTCATATATAATCATGTAAACCTCTTTCCATACATTTAGTTTTGCAAGTATAAAGAGACTAGTGAATTTTTTTTTGATAAAAAACAATTAGGAACAAAGTTATTTTTTAAAAAAAGATATTAATTTTGAGAACAATTTCTTAAAAATGGACATTCATTTAAGGACAGAGGGAGTAGGAAATATAAAGGAATTGTACTTTAATTAGGGTTAACGACCTTTTAAGGTAGTGTGCCATTTCAAAATTTACAAATAGACTAGCCGCGTATTCTAATTTGACAAATGGAAAAATTTCAACTCCGTGCAACGCACTACACCCAAAATTACGGATAATGGAACATACTAGTTAGTGACAGATTGACACAAGTATAGCAAAAAAACAATACAAAGTATTATTCTTCACACATGGGCGCCGTCAATTTGATAAACGTCATGTTGACGTAGAGTAAACTTTGGCAAGTAGGTTGCATTTTACCGGGGATTAATCGAAACTTCATGCAGTGTAGCACATCCAAAATTACGAATATTGCAACATACGATTTGTAACGGTCGGCTTTATTAACGGTATCATGGTTCACTGTAGTACGTTGCACTAATTGATATTCTTCCAATAAGTATGTTGTACATATGTCACTAACTAGTTGCATTGTTTGTAAAGTTTGGAAAAGTACATTACAGTAGGACTGGCAAATTGTAATCGTCTGTACCAACCTACCGTATACCAACCGTACAAATTATAATTGGTACAAAGATTGTACCAATTAAGAAGAGATTGTACCTGGTTTGAGAACGGAAGGAGAAAAGAAAGGGATAATAGCACCGAAGTTGTCCGACAAAAATGTCGATCCAACTCTTGATACCACTTTATAGCGAACGGTATGCGGGAGTGTGTAGAAAATATAAAAATTTAGAAAAGAGAAGAAGAATGTCTTTACGACGAAAGAATCAAGAAGAAGAAAGAGAAGAAGCACACAATTTAGCTTACAACTTTACTCAATATATTAATCTCAACTCTAATTAGCTTTGAAGCTTACATGAATAAATATAGGCTAAACTAAATCCTAACAATACTAGTAAAAGGAAATAATAATTTAAAAGGAACTATGAAACTAAAATACTAAATACTTTTAGGACTCTTAAGAAACCTAAATACTATACGAACTAGGAAACTAATAAATAAATAAATACTAATCCAAATCTAAATACTAATCCAAATCTACTAAGAGCACTTTTCCCTTTGACCAAAAGGATTTCGTCTTCAACTTGGACTTGGAATATGTAGTATTCCTAGCATGTTCTGCATCACATTTGGTGTATATTGAGTACCAACCGTACCAACCGAATACCAACCGTACCAATAAACTTGGTATACCGACTTTTGTGGTTAGACTGATACATTTTTGTGTACCAAATCATACTTGGTTGATTTGGTACGGTTGGTATTCGGTTGGTACAGTTGGTACTCGATATATACCAAATGTAAATGAAGACAAAAAAATTGCATTTGTATATGTTTCATTGTTGACTTTCTTATCTAGTATAAAAAAAAAACACATTATAACATAAAAAATAGATCTGAAAACACAAATTATAAAGTCTTGTAACTAACGAAAAGTAGCACAATTGAAGTCTTCAAAACTAAACAATATAGTGACAATACATAATACTCCCTTCGTCTCGCTCGAAATAGGATTTTGGTAAATTTGACTTTACTTTGACCAAGTCATTTGAAGAAATATAATAATCCAAATAAAAAATAAAAAATCGTTATTGTATCACGATTAATAATAACTCTCAATAATAATTTTTAAATTTATATTGGGATAATTATTTCTTATTTAAATTACTTGGTCAAAGTATAACAAAAGCTGCGAAAATCCTTTTTCGGGTGGGACAGAGGGAGTATACTAATAGACACCACAAAGCAATAAGGAGCTTGGATTTTTTCTAGATCATAATAAGGTAACTTAGGGTTTGAAAAAGAAAACTAATATTTGATATTATATACTCCCTCCGTCCCATAATAATGATTACTTTTGGTCAAACCTACTTAAACTTTGACTAACATTTTAAGCTAAATTAATTATCTCCATAAAAATTAAAAAATAGTTATTGATAATGTTTCTATTGGTGATTTAATAACAATTCTTAAATTTTTATTGAGATTAATAATTTAGGATAAAATATTGGTAAAAAACTCAAGTAGGATTGACCAATAGTAACCAAAATGCCCCACTCAAAATAATACAACCTCAAAATGTAAATGTTTTATTTAATGGGCATTCACACTCATAACAATTTTCCACTTTCTCTCTCCTACCTCACTTTTCATACTCACAACAACACGTACTCCACTAACATTTTTTCCTTAATCTAGGTGCCCAACCCAAAAATCATATTTCGAGTGGGACGGAGGGAGTATATATTCTTAAATAAAGTCGGTACATGATATACCAATCAAAGTCAGTACCGTGTACCAACCAATTAGACACAAATAGTACGATACTACAGTACCAAGAGTTCGGTATACCAACTTCTTTGTACCAATTATAATTGGTAAGGTAGGTTGGTACGGACGAGTACAATTTGCCAGCCTAGAACAATGTTTTTAGTTTGGTTTGTACTGTAAATGAGTGTAAATGTAATGAGGTTAACCTAAATCTATCCACCTAGTCAAATCCTAAAATAGCAAAGACAGACTATGATTTCCAAATTTTAGAATTCCTAACCGTAATAATATTAGTTCCCTAAGCATTTTTGTAATATAAAAACAATTTTTAAAGCATTTCAATAATCAAAATGTTAAAATACAATAAACATTTTATGCATGTCCTGTGTTCTATATGCATAGTAGTATATTAGCCATTCATAAATGGTCTATTCTTCTGCCACAAATGCTGTTATCAATTTCGTGGCTTGAGTCTTCATTTTGTGATTATACTGGTTCCTTTATCTCTATATTTATCTACGAAACATATTATGGTTAAATTTGATGTTTTAATGCTTTAATACCTTTGATGTAATGTACCACAACTAACAGTTGCATGGTTGTTCATAATATACAAAACAGCCTCCATGGGATACAGAGCTCGGAAGTAAGTTCATCATTCATTATACATATGGGTGCGACTATGATTTGCAGGTATGCCTAGAAAGACTCATCTCTATGTTGAATACCCGAAAAAAGTAGGACTTCTCCGTCTCTAAATGATTGTCCATTTATCTTTTTAAATGATAAAAAATATAAAAGTTCCCTTATACGAGTGTCAATATTTTTTTTTTTCAGTTAATCTACCTTTTCAAATACCATATTCTGATGTTCACTTGCAATCATATGTCATTAAGGTTATTCTTTTACATGTGCTAATAAAAGTATCTAAATGCTAACTTCCTTAATTTGCTTGAAAACTAAAATCGGATGGATATTCATCTAGGGACGGATAGAGTATTTAATTTGGTTTCAGTAGAACAAGGTTGGCTTATACCCTCTATAATATGCATATTCAGGGTAAAATGACGTATGGGAAGATTGGAGAGTGGAGATTTGACAAAAGATCCTACGATGGCATCTATCCTCCCAAAAACCTTCCACTTCCTCCACCTGGTGTCCCTGAAAGTGTGGTAAGTTTCTATTCAATGTTTCTCTCTTTATTTACTTTCCATATGCTTGGCCACATAAGGTATTCCCTCTTTTTGGTTGCCCTTGCTGAATATTTTGCCCCCGTCTAGAGGTGAAGATTGTTCCTTTGATTCTATTGTTTTAAATTGGATAAGGAGCTCTATTGTTTAAGTTCGATCTTCATATTTGGCTAAATCGTTATCCCTCCTTCCCATAATTTAAGTCGCATTTGACTTTTCATTTTTAAGGGATGTGCTCTACTTGTTTTTACTCGTATGTATTCAAGAACCTTGGGAACTTTTTGTGGATGGTTGTAATGGATGTCAAAGACTTAAAAGTGATACTTCGTGCCCCAAATTAATTCAAATTTTCTAAGTTTGAACCTAAAATGAAATTCTTCAATGGCTCCCCCCCCCCCCCCCCCCCCCCCCCCCCAATTGAATGAGGGCTTTGGGTGGGGTTGTTGGAGTGGATGTTGGTAGTATATACGGTGATGTTAAGGATGGGCATTCTAGTGTATGAAGGTAGGAAGGTGGTTAATCGTGGATATAGATATTGATATGGTGGCCTGAGAATAGGAAAAGCGAGTGGTGTGTTTGGAGGTACTTAGAAAAGGGAAAGTTGTGTTGTACCTTAACATGTCTTCCTGCTTTTCACGGGTGCAAGCAATAGCGTAAAATTTTTCATGACCAAGTATTATCCTTGTTACTCTAAACAAAATAACTTGCAGTAACAGAACAAGAAATAAATAGACAATAATTATACTCCCTCCCCTCTAAATATAAATGTTGTAGTTGACATGCCAACGTCTTTAAGAAATGTGCTTTACTTATTTGTACATTGCCTGTACGATACTAAAATTGTATTGATACACAGTAAAATTGTATCGATACACTTTCCTAATTTAGAAATGTGACATTTATTTTGGGACGGAGCAAAATGGCAAGTATCACATTTATTTGGGGACAGAGTGAGTACTAGGAAAGCATTTTTAATTGGAGTGTCTTTATCTTGTATCATCTTTAATACTGGGATTGGGTACCGGTTCATTACCCAGGGTCACAAAGGGTATTCCCTAGTTGTGGATAGGACCAACTACATAACCAAACATACACAAAGCTGTCAAATATTCATGCAACCCATCTTTATGCCAACAGCATAACCCTAGATTTGTCCTTTCACCTTCTCCTGCAGCTACCCGTGTGATTTTGCCAGTTCCTATATTCTTTCTTACGCACTCCCTCTGTCTCGAAAGTTTGTCCCATTTGACTTTTTATGGTCAACACAAATGAACTTTGACCAAGTGTTGAATTAGATCAAATCATCCTAGTTAAATTCTATAAACTGTAATTGATAAATCATCAAGTGAAGTGATTTATCAATAACAATTTTTAGAGTTTCATTGTGATCATTAGGTTGACACCAACGTGTGGTCAAAAGTTAATGTGGGTTGACCATAAAAAGTCAAATGGGACAAATTTATCAAATCATCGTGTTTGTCTTGGAAATTTTCACTAGCATCATTAAGCCGACAAAGGGCAATATTAGCGGCACAATTTTACTGTTTCTCATTTTGGTTCCATAAATCTTTACACTCCTACAAAATGCAGTCTCGATGAGCCTTTTTTTTTTTTCCCGTGTTGACAGGTTACTCTAGTGAAAATGGTTAATGAAGCATCAGCAAACATTCCAAACTGGGGACCGTAGATTATGCTTTGGTCTAAAGGAAATCTCCATTTTGTGAAGCTCATACAAATGCGACAGTTGAAAGACCATAACTGAAAATTGTCATGTTTCAGATCACACACATAGTGAGTAACAGAGTTCATGCTGCAATAGGGTCTACTATCTGTTCTTGGTCTAACTTATAATGCTTTAAATCAAAATAATTGTATACTCCCTTTGTCCCAAAATGATACACACTTTTTTCGCCGTCACTATATAAATGATCTTTGAGCAATAATTTTATGTCGACTTTAATGAAAATCTAAAACTTGTTATTGATACACTATCAATAATACTAATAATAACAAATTTTAAATTTTCATTAGGATAATTAAATAAATCTAAAATTATTGCTCAAAGTTCTTTCATAGTAATATCGAAAATAGTAACATGGAAAAAAGCGTAAAATCACTTTGAGACGAGGAGAGTATTAAAAATCTGTAACTACCAGTAGAGATGATTTTTGGGTGGGGTGGTGGGGTGGCTATTGAAGCATGTAAGACTGGATACACACAAAGACATGGTCAGTTTGTTAATTTTGTGATTTATAAAGGTGTACTTTTCTTTTTCTCTATCAAGATAGCTGTTATGACAAAGAAAAGTGAGGACATCAGTTTTAATATGGCTGGAGTAGCAATTGCACAATAGCACAAGAAAGGCTCGATACCACCATTAACGACGTTAGAAATTTAACGGAAATATTCCAACAACCCCCTAAAATTTGGTCAAATACCAGCCCTCTGCCTTGCCAATTATTCCAATCTTTATTTCCTCAAAACTATGTGCATTTAAAATAATTAATGCTCCGTATTAACTTAACTTGAAATTTTAAAAGTATAATTAAATTTAATGCAAAATTTCTTTTAATATCTAGCTCCTCCACCACCTTGCCACCGATCACAACCGATCACAGTCGCACCCGGCACCACCTGTCTGCTGCCATCCTAACACAACTACTATCACCACCACCAGCAACCTCCCTTTCTTAACAATCGTTAAAGATTTCTTCTTTTAGTAGTTCAAGGATACAAAACTAATTGGAAAATATTCTAAGACAAAGATGAAACAAAATTTGAAAATTAAATACTAGTAAAAAATAAAAATAAAAATAAAACCCCAAGTCATATATTTTTTTCCTCCTAAATAGTATTACGTGAAAATAAGAACCACTCCAATGAAATTAAAAAGTACTCTCAACTTCAAAATAAAATCACTAATTAGAATCATTGATAGTCCCCATCCACGCCGGCGGCAGCATCCCAGTCTGTTCATGAACAGTCTTAAACAACGGCGGCAACATCTTATAAACTCCGGCAACCTCCTTCATAGCACCACCGCCAACACCACCGTCCACACCCTCTCCACCACCGCCGCCGTTAGTCCAAACACTAATCTTGGGCTGCAACCCACGAATCCCCTCCGCATTAATCTTAGCGATTTCCTGAAACATCCCACTATTGATCATCATGTAATCTCTCAGGGCGGCGTAATTGCCCCCGACGGCGTCCAGGAGGGTACGGAGGTAATTTCCTTGAGCCTGCGCGAGAGCTATTAGACCTTCGGCTTCTTTCTGTTTGGCGTATAGTTCTCCGTCAGCGGCTTGTTGGCAGGCGTAGAACGTGGCTTCGGCTTTGGCTTTTTGTGCTTCGGCTTCTTTTTGGCGCTCGTAGAGGATTGCTTCTGCTGCTTTTTGTTTCCTGTACAGCTCCCAGTTTGCCTCTTGCACCTAATTTTGTCAAAGAAAAAGTACAAATTAGACCATAGGATTATATACTCCCTCCGTCCCAAAATGATCTTCCCATTTCACTAGCCATGTATTGTTTATACACTTTTAATTTTAAGTCTAAATTGTAGAAATGACAAATGAGAAGATCAGTTGGGGACGGAGGGAGTATCTCCTTAATGTGAGTTTAAATTCTAATGGACCTTCACAAAATTTTGTATTATGAATGGCATTCATAATAAATTTTTAAAATTTCATAAAAATAATAAATACTCCCACTGTCCCGGAAAAATTGTCTCATTTTGATTTTTTATGGTCAACAGAAATAAACTTTGACCAAATATTGGTATCAATTTCATGATCACAATAAAATTTAAAAAATTGTTATTGATAAATCACTTAATGATTTATCAGTTACAAATTTTATAATTTCACTAGAATGATTAGATAGTCACCAATAATTAATTGAAGTTTATTAATGTTGACAATAAAAAATCAAAATGAGACTATCTTTCCAGTATTAGTAGACAATATTTGTATTAAGGGAATTAGAAAAAGTCAGAACTTTAATAATGTTAGGCCTCTTGAAAAGTCCTAATATTGAAACTTCCTTCTCAAGCATTGATAACTACTTCAATTGTCAGCATCAACTAAATCAAACTCATATTCTCCCACTGAATCAAATTCATACATGGATATTATTCGTGATCATAAATCACAACCTTTATCTAAAAATAATCGAAAAAATATAGTAGACTACTTTTTTTTTGTTGATAAATTTGAATTAACTTGATCACTAATTTTTATCAATTCAATTATTTTATTGAAGTAAACACAATTACTGATAATGTATTTATTATAGTGTATCGAGACAAGTCTTAAAATGTCATATCTTTGATCAAAATTTAATAAAATTGAAAATCAAAATAAAAAGTCATATCAATATTTTGAGAAAGAGGGAGTTTAAATGTTTATTTAATAAAATACTCCTACACTTCGTTTTTTTTTTTAAAAAAAGAAAAAAAAATCGCACCTACTTTTTTGTGGAAATAATGCATTTTCAATGCAATATGAATTGAATACTAACTAAATGTACTAAACTAATATGCATAAAACAATAGAGCATTAATAAACTATATTTAATCAAAGAAAAAAAGTAACAATAATATATACTTAGTTCTCTATTACTAGTATATAAGACTAGAACCTCAACAAACTCTATCTAAACAACCAAAAAGTTCAAAAATATTATCCCAATAATATCTCGCCAAACATTTTGTAGCTTAATTAGCTAAAGTTGTTATGAATAATATTTGAAATTTAAAATGTATTAAGAACTATTTTCCCTCTCTAATATCCATAAAAATTAACATCATGGGTATTTAAATTCAAAATAATACTCCATCATAGTCTCATTTTGATTTTTTATGGTCAACAAAAATGAACTTTGACCAAACACTAGTGTTAATCTAATCATTCAAGTGAAATTCTAAAAGTTATAATTGATTAATCATTAAGTGATTTATCAATAACACATTTTAGAATTTGATGTGATAATTAGATTGACACTAATGTTTGATCAAAGCATAAAAAGTTAAAATGAGACTATCTGGGACAAAGGGAGTAATAACATTAATAATAAAAATAAAATCACATTTAAGAAAAAGTAGTAAAAGACAACAGAAAAAAAAAAACCACGTACCTTGGTTTCGTACTCAACACTAGCTTTACTCAGAAACTCAGCCTTAAGCTTCTCCGTCCTCGTCAAGGCATTCATAATCTCCACCTCCTTCTGCAACTCCGCCTCCCTCAACGCCACCGCCTTGTTCCCCTCCACCTCCGCCACCTTCGCTTCCTTCGCCCACACCGCTTTCTTCTTCGCCAATTCCGAATCCGCCTTCGCCATTGTCGCCTCCCCTTCATTAGTAGAAACCTTCAGCTCCGTCTTCACCTGTAGTGGGAATTTTCGCAAAGGGGGTCAAAATTGTTTTTGAGATAACAATTATA
The DNA here is from genome assembly GCA_026119855.1 of Campanula takesimana. Lineage (NCBI taxonomy): Eukaryota > Viridiplantae > Streptophyta > Magnoliopsida > Asterales > Campanulaceae > Campanula > Campanula takesimana. Next base: position 90,219 of record JAOWBW010001651.1, read on the forward strand.
GTTGAGGTATTCAAATTTAGTATACACGGGTCAAAATAATGTTTTAGTGATTTTTTTTCCTCAAAATTAAGGGTGGTCAAAATGTATGAATTAATAATTTTTAGGCCAAAATACATTTACCCCCCCAAAGTATCCACCGAATCCCACTTTGCCCCCCAACGCCAAATTTGTCCCACTTTGCCCCCCAAAGCTTCAATTTGTCCCACTTTCCCCCCAGCTCCAGAATTTGCACCCAGCACTAACGAATGTTAGAAAATTTAACAAAATAGGTAACGATTGGACTATTTTGTAATGCTTATTAGTTTTTAAGGGTCAAAATGCAAAGTTTCAAATATTAAGTACTAAAAATTTATTTATTTTTCCAAATATTTAACATTATCTTAAATCTTAAATAATTAATAAGTCTTGAAACTAATACTAATTTTATGCTATTTTTTTTTTTTTTTTAAAATATGAAATTATTTTTTCTAAATAAATGAAATTTATTTTTTTAATAAAACTAAAAATTAAGTCTGTTTTTTTTATTTTTTAAATAAAAATATTTAAAAGAATATTGTACTTTTTTCAACAAACAAAAAAATACAATATTTTTCTAAAATAAAAAAAAAGGCTATAATGTTTTAATTTTTTTTAAATAAAATTCTTACAAAAATTACAATTTAAAAGTTTTATTTTATATTTTTTAAAAATATAAATAAAACTTTACAATGTTTTTTTAGAATTTTTTTTTTTTTTTTTAAATATTTTTATTTAAAAAATAAAAAAAACATACTTAATTTTTAGTTTTATTAAAAAAATAAATTTCATTTATTTAGAAAAAATAATTTCATATTTAAAAAAAAAAAAAAAATTAGCATAAAATTAGTATTAGTTTCAAGACTAATTAATTATTTATGATTTAAGATAATGTTAAATATTTGAAAAAATAAATAAATTTTTAGTACTTAATATTTGAAACTTTGCATTTTGACCCTTAAAAACTAATAAGCATTACAAAATAGTCCAATCGTTACCTATTCTGTTAAATTTTCTAACATTCGTTAGTGCTGGGGTGCAAAGTCTGGAGCTGGGGGGGAAAGTGGGACAAATTGAAGCTTTGGGGGGCAAAGTGGGACAAATTTGGCGCTGGGGGCAAAGTGGGATTCGGTGGATACTTTGGGGGGGTAAATGTATTTTGGCCTAATTTGTACTAGTGTAAAGACATTTTTTTAAAAAAATTGTAGTAAAATTTGACACGTTCTAAAATTGAAAGGAGTCGACTGACCTGAATCTCCGCCATCTTCCCCTCTGCATCCCGACGAGTCTTGACAATCTTAGTCTCCGCGTCGATTTTGGCCGCGTTCTGGGTCGTGCTACCTTCTCTGGTTTTTGATCCTATTTCGCCCTTCATTTTGGCCTCGGCGACGTCGATTTTGGCCTGATTTGCAGCCTCCATCTGGGTTTTTTGACCCAGGTAGGAGAAGTATTCATGGCCGGGGACGTCTACTAGCTGTTTGACGTTCGCATTGTAAATCCAGAGTCCGAATTGGTGTAATTCTAGTTGGACCTTCTCAAAAACCTCCTTCTTAAACTCCTTAGTACCTGTAGCCAAATCAAAATTTTAGTATAATAAATAATTTAATTTAAGATCGAACTACCATGAAACGCTATATGAACTCGTCAATTAAATGTGAGAAAAACAATGAAAATATGAAATCATAGAGATGAATTAGGCCAAAAATATGGGCCATAATGGTCGAAATAAAATCAATGGAACAACGATATCAATTTTAAAATTTAATAAGTTGTGAATTGTGACAATCCCAAAACTAAGGGTTATTTTTCGTGATTCGTTTCTTGATTTTATAGTTATTTTTCCAGTTTTCAATCTCATGTAAACAAATTAGAAAAAAAAAAAATCTTTAGAATTTCACAAATCTTTGATACCCATCATACCTTTAAAAATCTGCTCCATAGTCATTGAAGCAGCAAGCACACGAGTTTCCCCTTCAATGATACCCTGAACAAGCTCCTTGACATGGTGAGAAAGCTTATCATGAGGAGAGATCAATTTCGCGTACTTTAACAAGCTCTCTTCTTCATCGGCTTTAGGCCCGATCGTGAAAACCGCCGGGAGAATGAACGGAAGCTTCTCGGCGCTCATCGCTTGGACCTCGAAGGTGTAATTCACCGGCGAGATGTCGAAGATGGTGTAGGATTGGCCCGGTAAGACCCATGATTTCTTCGCGATTCTTATGTCTTTGATTCCGATGCCGGTGATCACTAGGTATTCCGAGGCTCGAGCGACTTTGTACATGGTTGTTGAATTTGAAGAGAGAGAGAGAGAGGGTTTAATTGTTTGAAGGGAAGTGTAAATATGGTGGAGAATATATAGAGTACTAGTAGGAATTTTGAGATTGAAAGACGTGTGATCAATCGTAAATATAAATAGTTTTCAATTAGGATTATATTTCTTGGTAATTTCTTACTTATAGGAATAGTAGATATAATAGGCTTTGAGTTGGTTCGGGGGAAACTAGTTAAGTTATAAGAAGTCATGTTTTTTAACCCTTCTTAAACCCTAAACCTTAATCCTTAAACCCTAAACCTTAAACCCTAAACCCTAAACTTCAGCCCCTATAAAAATATGACTTTTTATAACTTATGGAAAAACTAGTTTCCCTCAAAATTTTCTCATAGACTTTTACTAACTTAACATGTCTCTATCTTTTTAACCCTTTTACTCCATGTTAAAACCGCCTAGAACCTCTCTCTCAACTTTCTCTCAAACTTCCAAGTTGGTTTCATCATCTTCTTCCTTGTTCTTCTTGTTCAATCTCCAACAACATAATTGTTTGTAATTTCATTACTGAAATTGCAAGCAATTGTGTTGTTGTTTTTAATTATATGTACATTATAATATAATAAATTTCTCTCATAAGTCGAGAGCCGTTGATTTCTCGCCTCGTTGAGAGCCTGTGTTTTTGTTCGTTTGTTTGTTCTTGTTGTGGTCTTGTAATTGCGATGAAGCTTGCATTCTATCACAATGGAAAGATCATTTTCGTTCTTACTACACAAGGATGTTTCACAGATTTTGAGATGTTTGATGGGCGTCTCTTCGTCAACCCGGATTCTCAAGCAGATCCTATGCTCAACGCTAAATATTATCCGATGTGGGATTTCTCGAATGCCAGATGGAGGCAGATTCCAAGTTGTACTTGGAGTGGAATCCGTATGTCTCAAAATTTCAATAAAAAATTTCATTGTTGTAGTTTAGAAAATGAAAAATCTTCTCATATTTGGGATGAACCTTCGACTTTTGTGGAGTGTCATCTCTTTTATTATTGTGAATGAATGAATTTGTCGTTTTGTTCAAAAAAAAAAAACCCCCCCCCTTTTACTCCATGTTTTATACTAATACATGTCGCATTTGATATGCCTGTTTTTAAAGATAATGATATATTTGTGCAATTCTTGAATAATAATAATGAAATTGCATTAAAATTAATTTATTTTTAAAAATGCAACTTTTATTTAGAGACGGACTACAAAAGAAAAGGGGCATTTATTTTGAAGTGAGTAACTATCTTTTTCTTTCGTTTTTTTTTTAAAAAAATTTTCATTAGATAATGTTAATTTTTTTTGTTAACAATTTGTTTGAGTGTCGTAAATGCATTAACGTTGCTATAAATTATTTGAATGGTTAAAACCAAAATTTGACCAACAATACAATACTATCTACTCCTTCCGTCCCAGCTCACTTGAGACTTTTTGACCAAAATTGGTCAACTTAAGGTCGGTTTGACCAACACTTTATAGAAATATTTATGATCTGAATAAAAATTTAAAAAATGTAAAATGATCACCATTAAAAATCCTCTCAATAACAATTTTTTGAATTTTTTTTGGAACATAAATATTTTTATAAAGTGTTGGCCAAACCGACCTTAAGTTGACCAATTTTGGTCAAAAAGTCTCAAGTGAGCTGGGACGGAGGGAGTATGTCCCAAAGAGATAGTCTCATTTTGACTTTCTATGCTCAATAAAAATGAACTTTGACCAAACAGTAGTATCAATCTAATCATTCTATTGAAATTCTAAAAGTTGTGATTGATTAATCATTAAGTAATTTATCAAAAACACATTTTAGAATTTTGTTGTGATGATTAGATTGACACCAATGTTTGGTCAAAGTTCAATTTTGTTGATCATAGAAGTCAAAATGAGACTATCTTTCTGGGACAGATGGAGCATTTTAGAATGTCGATGTGCCTATTAAAAAAAATCCTCAATATCCTTGTAAGTTATAAATTATGTTCCGTTCCGGGCTGTTTCGGCGGAATGTACCGTTTTGGTCAAAAACCAGTGCAGAACGAGCTAAGTTTCGTTCCATTTTAAATTCCAGCATATACCGGTCTGTTTCGGCAGAACCTGTCAGTTCCAGTCCGAACTGACCGAGATGAGCATGTTCCGCTCGAGATGGAAAATTGACATTTTAAACCCAATTTTAAATGAAGGTTGTGAATCAAAAAGATGTAAAGTTGATGGCTAATTTAAGGAAACTATTGTTTATTTTAAAAAATCTCTTGTTTTAAAGTAAACATCATCAAAACGCATTATAACTATGAAAAAAATGACATTTTAGTCAATTTTAACCCATTTTAAAGATTTTTTAAAAAATTATTTTGATGTTTATTCTTTAAAAACAAAGTTAAATCGATGTTTATTGGAAAAATAGCAAGTTGTAATAAAGTTTCGTCGATATATTTTTGAGATACATCTATTATACTTATTTTGAAAAATATACTATAAAAGTGTGGTAATTCCAGAACAGTGCGCCGGTACGCTCCGTTCCAGTAGCAAAACCGGTGCGTCCACCGAAACAGTGTACGCTCCGTTCCAGTAGCAAAACTGGTGCGTCCACCGAAACGGTATTTATAACTATGCTTGTAAGCATCCCCTATCATTTTGAGGCTTTGACCAATAAGTTATTCAGCTAAATGAAAATGATAAGAAATGACATACATTTTGAAAACTCGCTAAAAAGTCATTGGATATTTTGCTAGACAAAAATGCACTCGAATTTTAAAAATGCAATATCTCAAAATCTAAAATAGAAAAAATAATCTGAAACCACCATTTTAATCATATCATCAAAACGAATCAAACAAGTCACTCAACATATAATTTATTTAAAAAAGATAAAAAAATAAAATTGTAAAATCAGTTCTCAACTAATTTGTCAGTTGTGTGATTTCACTTTTATTTCATTTTTTCATATTTCACTTGTGAAATTATTTCTCAACTGATTTCACAGTTGTATGATTTCACAGTTGTGTCATTTTTTTTCATTTTTAACTTGTAAAATCATTTCTCAACTGATTTCACAGTTATGTCATTTTTTTCATTTTTCACTTGTAAAATCATTTCTCAACTGATTTTACCGTTGTATAATTTATCAGTTGTGTGGTTTCACAGTTGTGTGATTTCGTTATGTCATTTTTTTTCATTTTACTTGTAAAAACTGATAAACTCATCTCTCCATTTTTCATAATTATTATAATAACTGAGACATGCATTTCACAGATGTTCACACATGAATTTGAATATAATAACTGTGACATTCATTTCATAGTTGTTCACACATGAGTTTGAGTTTAATAAGTGAGACATTCATTTCACAGTTGTTCAAACATGAGTTTGAATATAATAACTAGGCACATGAGTTGAGTATAATAATTGAAAATTCATCTCTAAAATTTTCACAACTTCCACTCATTTTCACAGTTGTGTATTGTCAAATGCTCTTTAAACAATTATCAAATAATTTTTTTAGTTGTTTCAAGCTAAATATTTAGTTAATAAATGCAAAGTGACATCATGTGTGAAACAATTGATAACTAAATCTCGTAGTTGTTTTAAAAAAAAACTCATATACTCCCTCTGTTTCATGTCACCTGAGACAAAAAAATTTGACACACAAATTAAGGAAAAGTAAGAGAGAGAAATAGTGGGAGGAGTTGTTAGTGAGTATGAAAAATTAAATAAGAGAGAGAATGAGTGGGAGGAATAGTAAGTTGATTGGTGTTGTGAGTGTAAAAGTAAAGTAGGAGAGAGAATGAGTGGGGGGAATAGTAAAGATTCTTTACTATTTTGGGCAGTCTCAAGTAATGTGAAACGAACGAAAAAAGAAATAAGTCTCAAGTGACATGAAACGGAGGGAGTACACTCTAAACAAATGATAAAATAAAGGAAAAACTACAAACATAGTACCTGAACTATTGGGGTTATTTTGGATTTGATACCTGGACTCTCATTTTTTGCACCCGTCATACCGAAACTCTAATTTTTACTGTATCCGTCATACCTACCACTCGACATCCATTTTTCTCAGTTAGGTCATTATGTGATCATACACATGATCAATTTTGCAGGGGTAAAATAGGAAGACAAATGTATCCTGATAGTTTAAGATCTGACAGGGTTGTAAGTACTTTATCTCTCTCTTTCTCACCTCCTATCTCTTCTATCAATTCATTCAATTCCTCACTTGTATAAAAATCCATCTCTCTCACATTAAGAACCATCACCTGTAAGTAAATCACAGAGAAAAGAAATATATTTTTAAAAACAAAGTCCAACTACCAAAGCACAAAATGTTCAAACAGTATTAAATATTGTCACAAGCAGTCAAAACCAAACGAATATAGTACTTCTTACTAGGGACCACATTTCAACAAAAAACAACAAATTGCATGTACCAATACCCTTTCTGAAATAGAATCAAACCCCTTTTAAAAATCAAACACCTTTTCAAAACCCTTTTCCCCAAACACTTTTCAAAAATCCTTTTCCCCAAACCCTTTTCAAGTGGAAATGAACTTACAGTAACATTCATATGGATTAAACCGCTCCCCCCCTTTGCCGAATTCGCCATAACATGTTCGCCATTTCACGATCTCAGCTCCAAAACCCTGAAAATCACCGTCCTTCAGAATCGCAATGTCGTTGTTGATAATCGCCCGTTAAGCCGCCGACCTAATTTTGTTTTGATTTGGGGAAATTGATACTCCTCTAATCAATTTAACGCCTTTTAACATTCGTCACATTTGTCTTCCTATTTTACCCCTGCAAAATTGATAACGTGTATGGTCACATGATGACTTAACTGAGAAAAATGGATATCGTTAGTGGTAGGTATGACGAATACAGTAAAAATTAGAGTTTGGGTATGACGGGTGCAAAAAATGAGAGTCCAGGTACCAAATCCAAAATAACCCAATAATTTAGGTACTATATTTGCAGTTTTTCCTAAAATAAAGTAACTTATTTTTGTTTATTAGAAATTGAGTAAATGTTCAATTATGAAGAATGCTCCTACCCACCAAAAAAAAAACTTGTGAAAACCAATTTTGTTGTGTTAAATTTAAAACAGTTCATGAAAATCATAAGAATGTGGTAGGCATAGTGGTAGAGTCTCTCATTTAAGAACAAGACGTTTTAAGTTCAAAGCTTGGTGGAGGCAATATATTTTTAATTATTTATAGTTGTCAAAAATGGAGGTCGGGATGGGTGGCGTCGGTCGGAGGTGACAGGAGGTCCGACAGTGGTGGCAGCTGGTGGTGGGCGGCCATTAGTGGCAGTCAGTGACGGCGTTGGTCATAGGTAAATGTGGCGGTCAAAGATGGTCAAGTGTTAGAGGTGTGTTATGATTTAATTTGGGCTATGTGTATATTTGTCATTTGTAAAGTGCGAGAGATTTATTGGTAAAATTGATTTCAACCCAGGGGCCCTAAGGTCGAATATGAAATGTTGTGTTTTTATTGACAAATACCTCTTTCCCTCGGACACTTATTGATAAAAATTCCTATCAATTTTTACAAAAACTCCATGAGGCCGTCTCACGCCGTGAGACGGATCCTCCATGGGCCGACCCACCCCGCCCAGCTGTCAACCCGCGTCCTCCTCCTTACGCCACGTGTCCTTCCTTAAAAAAACTCAATAACTTTAAAATGCTATATCTTGAGATTTTGAAGTAAAAAAAAAATCTAAAAATACCGTTGCGTTCGTCTCGACGAGACGAATCAAAGTAGATACGTCATGATATGGTTTGATTTTTTTAAACATACTTTTTAACACATAAAAAATTGGGCTACTCGTTTCCTGAGATGTAACACTCTTTTCTGATAAAATTAACAGTTTCATCTTGTAAAAGTAACACTTTTACTGTCAAAAGTAACAACAGTTTTGCAAAAAAAATATAAATAGTTTGATTGTTTTTGTGGTTAGAAAAGTAATAATTTAAGTGTAACAGAGTACATATATGATTATAATTTCTATATAGATGAATGTAACAGTTTTATTTAGTAAATATTACTTCTTTTTCTTTTAAAAAAAAGTAAGAATTCATGTACATAATCAATTGCATTTCAATTGTTACTTTCTCAATAATCAGATATTAGGTTACATTTTTAGAATAAAAACTGTTACAATTGAGAAAAAAAATGTTACATTCATTTATTATAGGCAAAACTGCATCAAAAATCACTCAACTATGACCAATTTGGGTATTTGGTCATTAAACTAATTTTCTTTTGAAACAACACATCCAACTAAGAGTTTATTGAATCGAAAGTCACTATCACTAACACCGTTACATTTTTTCGTTAAATAGTCATGTGCCAATGCACATGACTTTTTATCAAGGGTATTTTCGATACAAAAATATGGACCGGGCAATTAGACGTACCCTCTCCCTCTTTGCCGGTCAATGCTCCCAGATCCAGACACCACTATCACCGGCGACCCACTGTCCTCTTCTCCTCCTCCTCTCCAGCCGTCCGCCATCTCAGTTCACCGGTTCTTCTCCTCCGATCATCACCATCTCCAAAATCGCTGGTTTCTACTCCCTCCATCCAGACCACAAACCCGGCTGATTTCCATCTTCTCGGGTCCCTCTATGCGCTAACTCACCAACAACCTTCGCCGGGAACTCTCACTTTCCACCGACCGGCGAATCTCCATCATCTCCCACAACTCCGACTTCTCTCTCAACACCGGCTACCATCCCGTCGCTGCAATCGTCGCCACCCAACCTCTATTCCCGATCTCCCTTGTTCTCGGGTCTATCTCCTCCATCTGCCTCCCTCTACAATTCTGACTCCCCAGATTCCAGCCGTCAACCCCAACTCGTCGAAGCCCAGGGTTGCAATCTGGGTTTGTTAATGTTTAGATCTGTGAAAAAATTATCAAATAACACAAAATAATTTTTAATTTCTTGAATGTGGAGATCTGATTTTTCGAACCCATCTTCCTCGTTTCTGTATCTTCTATTGTGATATATGGATCTAAAATGAACCTACAAAAAATAATCTTTAACTTTGCGTCTAGGTTTGTTGAATGTGCAGATCTGATTTTTAATTTCTTGAATGTGCAGATCTGATTTTTAATTTTTTTGAATTTTGTTCTTGATTCCATCTTCCTCCATATTTCTGTACCGAAAATACCCTTGATAAATAGGCATGTGCATTGCCACATGACTATTTAATGAAAAAAATGTAACGGTGTTAGTAATAGTGACTTTCGATTCAATAAACTCTTAGTTGGATGTGTTGTTTCAAAAGGAAATTAGTTTAGTGACCAAATACCCAAACTGGTCCTAGTTGAGTGATTTTTGATGCAGTTTTGCCTTTATTATAAAATGTAACATTAGTTTTAGTTGTCAATCTTATGTTATCTTTAATCTATTTCAGCAAAATTGTGGTACATTTTTGAAAGAAAAAACTGTTACATTTCCTTATAAAAAGTGTTACTTTTTCTGGCGAGCAAAAAAATGGCGTGGAAAAAAAAAGTTGGGGGGGGACAAAAAAAAAACTGGTTCGGCTCGGATGTGAGCCGTCGCACACTGTGCGGCCGCCGCACAAGAGTCCAGCCCATCATTTTTACATCTCATGTATTACTAGCTATGGTACCCATATCATTTTTTTACCATCTTATGCATGGGGTGGACTAGGGTGCGACAGTCGCATGGCGTGCGACCATTCCCGCCAAATTCTACTCTCTTTTTTTTTTTTTCCGTTTTTTTTCCAGCCATTTCTTTCTGCCAACAAAAGTAACACTTTTTATAAAGGAAATGTAACACTTTTTTCTCATATGTAACACTTTTTTCTCTTCATAAATTTACCACAATTTTGCTGAAATAAATGAAAGATAACATAAGATTAACACCTAAAACTAATTTAACATTTTATAATAATGAATGTAACATTTTTTTTCTCAATTGTAACACTTTTCTAGGGGTTTACATTAAAATTGAAATGCAAAACCGATTATATACATGATTTTTACTTTTTTTTTAAAAAAAGTAACATTTAACCTGTAAACTGTTACATTCATCTATATAACATGTTACAATCATATATGCACTGTGTTACATTCAATTATTACTTTTTCTAACCACAAAAACTATTTATATTATTTTGCAAAACTGCTGTTATAGCTTACAATAAAGTGTTACTTTTTAAAGACCAAACTGTTACTTTCTTCATAAGGACGTGTTACTTCTCAAGAGACGAGCATCCCAATTTATTTTTTTTGTGTTAAAAATTATGTTTTTTTTTTTTAAAAAAAACAAAATATATCATGACCTATCTAGTTTTATTCGTCTCGTCGAGACGAACACACCGGTATTTTTAGATTTTTTTTTCGACTTCAAAATCACAAGATATTGCATTTTAAAATTATGGGAGGTTTTTTTTTTTAATGAGTGCCACGTGTCGCGCGCTGGGAGGAGGAGGGGGCTGCTGGGCGGGTGGGGCGCTGATCTGGGCGGGTGAGGCGGGTTTTGACCCATGGAGGATCCGTCTCACATGGTGAGACGGTCTCACGTGAGTATTTGTCCTTATGCATTACTAGCTATGGTAATTCCAATTATTATTCAAGTAAATCATAAGCCATATTATGTTTTTTTTTTTTTTTTTTTTGAAAAGTAAAATTAATGAGAAACTTCATACTGTACTTATTCTTTGTAATTTCTTTGTAGATCACAGAATATCGAATCTCACGCCATGCCCATATATAGAGCATGCTACAATTGGAATGGTCATATTAATGGCGCATTCATTTACATATTTATGGAATATATAATTATGGGGTGCAGCTTTAGTTTCTTAGTACTCACTCCGTCCCAAAATATTTGTAATTCTAAGATTTTCACATAAATTAAGAAAAACAATCAATGCATGTCTAATAGACTAAACTACCCTTGAAATATTTCAAGTACCAAGACAATTAAATGCTTTTACAATGCAACTACCATCATAAATAAGGGTATATTTGACAAACAATGTCAAAGATGTCTAGATAAAAACAAAACTACAATATTTTGGGACAAATTTCAACCCCTTAAACTACATATATTTTGGGACGGAGGGAGTAGCTATCAACGAAATTCATAAGAAACTTCCTTGGGATAATTAAAACCAAAGTAAAAGATTTACTCCATCTGTCCCTAAATGAGTGTTCATTTTCAAAAAAAAAAAAAAATTCCAAAATGAGTGTTTTTTTTTAACATAACTTTATCCCTAGAGAAAATTTTGGGGAAACTAATTTCTTCACCATAAGTTATAAAAAGTCCTGTGTTTATAGGGGTTAATGTTTAGGGTTTAAAGTTTAGAGTTTAGGGTTTAAGATTTTGGATTAGGGTTTAAGGTTTAAGGGTTAAAAAGTGGACTTTTTATAACTTATGGAGGAACTAGTTTCTCCCAAAACCAACTCTTATCCCTAAATGTTTTTTTTCGATTTTTTTTTCACCGGTCCCTTTATATGGCAAAACTAAATGTTTGGAAAAGAGATTACAAGATTATATGTGAATCTTTGGCACCAAATTGTACAAATGATTGAGATTTTCAGATATCCCTTAAAATAAAATTTGGACACTTATTTAGGGATAGAGGTAGTGATATTTATTTTTTTCCCTGAAAAATGATTATAATTTCATTTCACAAAATAAAAAGTTGAGAATTAAGTGTATGATGGGACCTACTTATTGCTCAATTCAACTCAATCATCGGACCCGGAACCGCTCCACCCATTTTACTCCACCCAACAGCTCCGATCAAGGTCACATATGCGAGCTCATCATCTATGCGGCTAAGATGATTTCAATTTTTTGTGGGTCCTACCGAGCTCGGACACATCTCATCCGTCGAACACAAAATCCAATGAAATGGCTCTAATCGGAGCCATTGGGTGGAGCGGTTCGAAATCCCTCAATCATCTATCTAACAAAATTTACGTAATCAATTCTCATCCGTTTGGCTCATTCAAAATGACGTTTTGACCAATAAATCTCTCAGTCAAAAAAATCTTTGTAATTTTCACTGGACCAGATTACCCCTTCCCTTACCACCGGACATCATACACGCCCGCCCTACGCGTGAAGCAAGCCTTCCCAATGTTTCTCTCTCCCCCCCCTCTCTCTCCTCCCCCTCTCTCTTTCTTCCTTTATTTTTTCCCCTAAAAATTTTAAAATGTTATATCTCAAAATCTGAAAATCGAAAAAATAATCTAAAACCACTGTATTAATCGTGTCGTCAAAGCGAATCAAACAAGTACACTCAACACATGATTCAAATTTTAAAAATAAAATTTCATTTTTCACTTGTAAAGTATTGCAAAAATCATTTTGTTTTTGAAATTGATTTCACAGTTGTGTCATTTTTTTATTTTTCACTTGTAAAATCATTTCTCAATTGATTTTGTAAAATTATTTCTCAATTGTATGATTTCTCAGTTGTGTGATTTCATAGTTGTGTTGTTTTTTCATTATTCACTTGTAGAATCATTTCTCATTTTGATTTATTTCCTGTGTCATTTTTTCATTTTCACTTGTAAAATCATTTCTCAACTGATTTCACAGTTGTATGATATCACAGTTGTGTGATTTTCACAATTGTGTCTTTTTCACTTGTAAAATTATTTCTGAACTGATTTCACAGTTGTGTGATATATGTCTTTTAAGCAATTGAGAACTCAATTTATTATAGTTAATACTCATTTTGTTCATGATTTAGTCTTAAAAACTGATAAATGCATCTCTCATTTTTCACTTGTAAAACATTTATCAAGTGATTTCAAAAATAGAAAAATCATTTCGGGACGGATGGAGGAGAAACTAAAAATGCATAGAGCCTATAGATTTTTTTGAAAAAGGAGGAGAATATGCAATATGAAAGACAATGTGAAGAGCCTAAGCTAAACAATTGCAGAAGATAAACCCATATTCAGTGTTCTAAAAATCGGCCTAGGCGCTGGGCGACAGTCAACCGCCGCGACTAACGGCAAATCGGGGTAAGTAGGCGGTCTGGGAAGAAATCGGGGCCTAGGCGGACCTACGCGCCGGCGGCAGTATGGAGCAAAAATGGAGAAAAAAAGTGGCGGAGAAGAAAAGATGGTGGCGGGGCGGCGGCGCGGTGGTGCAGCGGTGCGGCGGCGCGGCGGCTTGTGAGATCCATTGGGTTTTGTTTGGTGAAGAAGATAGAAGAGACTCAAAAAAAAAAAAAAAAAGGGAGAGAGATGCAGCAGAGGAATGAAAGAAAAAAATGAAAGAAAAAAGAAAGAGGGAGACGAGGGAGGGAGGCGCTGGAACTGGAACTGAGAAAGAGATGAAGGGATTAGGTTAAGGTTTATTTTGATTTATTAACTTGGGCTGTTAATGGGCTCAGCCCATTAAGGCATGCTTTTTTTTTTTTTTTTTTTTGAAACAATTAAAACTGGTATTGCTCAAATGGGCTGAATAAATATGTAGTTGAGCTGAATATATATATATATATATATATATTTACAGATTTATAAAAAAAAAATGTGCTAATTTCTAGTCCCCTAGGCGCTAAGCCCGGCTTCGCCGCCTAGCGCTTTTTAGAACACTGCCCATATTTAAGCCAATTAATACGAAAATCGAACACATTCAACAAGATCGATCGATTGCGCCAGCTAATTTTAATAAAATGGATCAGAGATTGGCTTGTCACTCGCCAAATGGGTTCTATCAATTCCCGACTGACTTTTGTTTCCCGGACCCATCGTAGCTCACATGTGTATGGATAACGCCCGAAAGAGAGTTATGAAAAATTGCGTTTTTGTTGGCAAATACCACCTTCTCTTAAGGACTTATTGGTAAAAATTCATTTCAAAATTAGGAGTCTATTTATTTATTTTTATGCCATGGATTTCTATCACCCTGCCACGATGTTTTACTATGCCAAAAACTTGTGTGAGACGGTCTCAGATATGAAACGGATCCCGTTGGAAGAGTATATGGTTTTCCCTTTATGGGCGGGACGAAGCAATCACATTTATTATCTATCTCATCAAGATCCGTCACATGTGTGAGTTTACTATTGCATTGTAATATTATTTCGTATACACCATGTGGATAAAAGAAATTAATATGGGACAAAAGAATAAAAAATAAAAATGTGTACCATATTCTAAGTTTTGTCTCCTCTCATTTTCTTCTTGGAATTTACGGATTTTACCATGCAAGTACGGAGAGATGATAACAACGATTATTTGTTGTTTGTAAAATTCATGACAACAGAAAGGAAAGAATGGAAGTTTGGTTCCAAACCATTGTCCACAACCTCTTTAAGACTACAACAATATAAAAATATGTATACTTAGGTTCCGTTTGTTTCGCGTAAAATAACTTCCAGAAAATGTTTTCCCCATTTTTCGGTGTTTGTTACGCACAGGAAAATGAGGAAAATATTTTCCGAAAAATGGTTTTCCCTCTTTTCTAAGTAAAATGACTTACGGATTTTTACTTAGTAAATAATTTTCCGGAAAATGTTAACTCTCTCACTCACAAAACCCCACCCTACCCACTACACCTCTAACACCACCCTCTTCATCCATCCTATCCACCACCCCCAACTACCCCAGCACCCACCCTACCCCACCACCCCACCCCACCCAAAAAAAAATAAAAAATCTTTTCACTCATATTAAAAAAAAATGAATATCTCCACCACCCCCAACTACCCCAGCACCAACCCCACCAAAAAAAAAAAAAAAAAAAAAAACTTCTTTTCACTCATATTAAAAAAAAAAAATTGAACATCTCCACCACCCCCAACTACCCAGCACCCACCCACACACCCACCCCACAAAAAAAAAAACAACTACTTTTCACTCATATTAAAAAAAAATGAACATCTCCACCACCCCCAACTACCCCAGCACCCACCCCACCAAAAAAAAAAAAAAAAAAAAAAACTTCTTTTCACTCATATTAAAAAAAAAAAAATGAACATCTCCACCACCCCCAACTACCCCCCAGCACCCCACCCCAACCTACCCCCACCACCCCATCCACCCACCTTTTAGAGTATTTTCTTATTTAACTCGATAATTAGAGATGAAATATCAATCAAGGAAAATAATTTACTTTATAATATAGTTTTTTCATACCAATATAAATGAGAAAATATATAATTTGGTCAATGTGCTAAGTTTGTTACTTATATTTTTTGCAAGATGGTCACTAAAAAAAAAAACGATTTGGTGAAAGTTTATCACAAATTTTTTGTTGAGTTGGCGATGATATGGTTTTGTTGGAAGTTGGAGCGAAAACCGCAAGAGTAAAATTTTTTGGGACATTTCTATTCCACTAATGTCATAACTCAAATCTGGGATAAGTTAGAGAGAGGATGAAGACGGAAGCGTTTACCTGTTGAATCTATCTTTGATGTTGCTCTAGAGAGAATAAGAAGAAGTAGGGGACGGAGTTCTTCTAAATGATAGTGTCTTCTCTAATTCTTCTAGTACTTGATGAAGAGAATAATGAGAGTATAATGAATGTTTTGTGTGTCTTTAAGGGCTGATGGAAGGCCATATATATCAAGACAAATGAGAACTTCATTTAGGGACTACACCCTTTCACATAAGTGGTGTGAATTTACCATTTTGTCCATTATAAATAGGTAATATTACACTCCAAGAATTCTACACATTTTAATCCTCTACACTTTACATTAACATCATAAATATGATTTTATGGAATTAATAATAACATACTCCCTCTGTCTTTTTAGTCTGTTCACTTTTGGTCAACAAGAGTAAACTTTGACCAAACATTTAATGTCAATCTAACAATCCTAATGAAATTTAAAAAAATATAATTGATATATTAAATGATTATTTATCAATTATGATTTTTAAAATTTCATTAGGACAATTAGATTGACATTAAATATTTGGTCAAAGTTTACTCCAGTTGACCAAAAGTGAACATACTAAAAAGACGGAGGGAGTATTATGTTATGCAATCCATGTTCTAACAATCTCCCACTTGGGTCGCATAACTATGTTTTTCCTTAAATCATAAGTATAATACAAATGACAACCCTTATGTGCACTTTGTTGTCATTCATAACAATCTCGTCCATTATTCATACAAGTATAAGGACTAAAGGAGCATTCGTTGTAATTGATTCGCAACTAAACTCACAATAATCACATATTGTAACGACCCAAAACTAGGGCTCATCTCTGTGGGTCCCACACCATATGTCGTTACATTTTCCAATACAAAATCCTTGAACAAAAATCCGATTTATAACAATAATAACTGTCTCACATTTATTTATACCTAACCCTAACATACTAGGGTTACAACTTGAACTTCATAAACATTATATGAGTACATAATAGCAAAAACAAAATTTATTAAAACTAAATACTCCGAATCACCAACTTAGTTGCTCCCTTACGGCTTACCTGGAAGAAGGAAAACAATAAAGGATGAGCGAACAAATGCCCAGTAAGTTCATATACGGACCTCTTTGGTTTCTAAGAAGAGGTGACCGCCAAAAACAGTGAAATATTTCAAAGTTCAATTTTAATGAATGTGAATACAAATACTCAAGCGAATACGAACACGAATACGATCAAACTGAGCAAATGGTTATAAAGGAATTTCCAAACACTCTAACGAATAGCAAGATCTCAATTTCTTTCCAACCAAATACTTTTCTACGGAGTCATGATCACATAAGTGGTCCAATGACCTTCACAACCACAAAAGCTCGCAAGGAGCACGAATGCTAAACAGTGATTCCGGAACACCCCACTACTAATCCTCAGTAGTGTAATTGCTTCAAAAAGGCCAAATATCAAATGTACCTCGTCAATACGAGTTATTTAACTTAGTGATCATGAACGAAAAACAAAACGATACTCATATCAAATAATCAAATAGTACATAAATACGAACAATTACGATCTCCAATATTTACACGTATTGATGAATCAAAATACGTGAGTATACGAAAGAATAATCAAGATTTGTCAAGGAACGCTAAAACGAGGGAGTCAAAATAAATACTGACAACAAGTCAGTCTTAACGTATTAAAGAACGTGTATTGCCAATAAAATAAGCGAAAGCCTACTGACTAAAACGAAACAAGAATCAAATACCTAAAATGAGGTATAATCCCTTACCTTAACTGCGAGTATTGATTATCTCGGTATGAAGAAACGAACCTTCACTTGAGCTTCCCAAAATCTAACAAAACATATTCATTATTATTAGAAGACAACGGACTAATCTAAAATTCTGTTAAGTTTAGAGACTGCTGCAAATTAACAGATTCTTATAGAGTTTATGGTCATTCCTAGAAACACTATGGCCTTTCTGGAATTAAGGTACTTAACAGGGACCGCCCAAAATAACAATACTCCTCCTTCTCCAAATATATGCAGCAACCAGCAACAACAACCTAAACATTACCTGGGTATTCTAAGTTTCCCCTTTTTTCCTATGAAATCCCATGAATCTGTACACCTTATGTATTAAAAATTGAACCTTCAGAATCTATTTGTCAAACAACTCCATGAATTGAAATTCATTGTGTCTAAATTTATCCACACAACATTATCCCAAAATACCATTAACCCAAGCTGATTAATCATGTTTTACATGATTCTGAATTTTTTTGCCATTAACACACACACACACACACACACACCAATTTATAACTTATTAATCTAAGACCATTAAAACTTAATGCACCTTCCATCAAAATCCAGAGTATATAAAAGAAAATCATATTGCAATAGAGAAACTAAATTGACTTCTCTTTAAACCAAATTCCCAATTTGTTGTCTTAGTTCTGCTAATTCCTCAAGATTACAAAGCATTACAACTGGAGTGGCTTACCCAATCAATGAAGCAGCCACAGTACCGCCACTTCTTGCCTCCGTCGAGCAGCTCCGTGCCGCCCCGAACCAACCAAGATTTCACTCCTTCCTTCCCTCTTTTTGTTAAAGAACTGCATACCAAGAGCAACAACTATTGCCCCCTTTTATACTGCTCTTGGAGGAGACCTTTCCCGTCCAAAATTAACAACGGTAAGACAATTCATTCCTCCTTCCATCCGTTGCCACAGTTCGAGTACTCTCATAACTATTGTCTTAAATTTTTTTTTCTTTTACTTTCAACACAATGACCACCTATTAAAACCTCAAGAGATATTATCCCTCTCAGCCTACTCATTAACCCAAGCCCATTACCAATTATATGTATACCTTAGACACCTTAAGTCCCAAACGGCCCAACAAGTCCAACTAGACGAAATTTAATGTAGAAACGCTTCTAATCCAATCTATATTTCATTATTTACTTATTTATTTATTATTACTAGTATTATTATTTTAAGATTATTACATATCTACCCCCTTAAAAAGGAGTTTGGTCCTCCAAACTTAACGTACCTGATCAAATAAAAAGTTCGGGATACTTCTCGCGCATCTCGCTTTCAAGCTCCCACGTCGCTTCTCTCTCAGAGTGATTACTCCATTGAACCTTGACATATGGGATGATTCGCCTTCTCAAAACTTGATCCTTCTTATCTACAACTCGAATGGGACGCTCTTCATAGCTGAGATCTTCTCGAATCTTTAGTGGCTTATACTCAATCACGTGACTAGGATCTGGCACGTGCTTCCTTAGCATTGATACATGGAACACATTATGGACTCCAGCTAAAACCGGAGGTAAAGCAAGTCTGTAAGCCACCTCTCCAATACGTTCTAAAATCTCGAAAGGTCCAACAAACCGAGGGCTAAGCTTCCCGCGAATACCGAATCTCATCACCCCCTTGGTCGGAGATATTTTCAAGAACACATGATCCCCTATCTCAAACCCCAATTCGCGACGTCGATTATCGGCATAAGACTTTTGTCTACTTTGGGCCGCTAAAAGCCTCTTTCTAATAGATTGAACCTTTTCAACAGTGACTTGAACTAATTCTGGCCCCAACAACTTCCTTTCCCCAATTTCATCCCAAGAAGTAGGAGAACGATATTTCCTCCCATACAGTGCTTTGTAAGGAGCCATTTCAATACTCGCATGGAAGCTGTTGTTATATCTGAATTCGACCAATGGCAAATTGTCATCCCAACTCCCTTTCCAATCCAAGGTACACGCTCTCAACATGTCCTCCAATGTTTGAATAGTCCTTTCTGACTGACCATATGTTTGTGGGTGAAAAGACGTACTCATACTCAAATTAGTACCCAAAGATCGTTGTAAACTTTTCCAAAACTTAGAGGTAAATCTCGTATCTCGATCAGACAATATTGATACCGGCACCCCATGCAACCTCATAATTTCCTTTATGTACTGTTGTGCCAACCTTTCTAGGGAATCTGTAACTCTAATAGCAAGAAAATGGGCAGACTTGGTCAGCCTATTGACAATCACCCAAATGGCATTATATCCTTTAATCGTTTTTGGTAACCCTACCACAAAGTCCATTGAGATGTGTTCCCACTTCCACTCAGGTATTGGTAAAGACTACAATAGCCCTCCTGGTCTTTGATGTTCAAATTTGACTTGCTGACACACTAAACATCGCGAGACAAAATCTGCTACCTCTCTCTTCATATTGTTCCACCAAAAGGTATCTCGCATGTCCCGGTACATCTTAGTACTACCAGGATGAATTGCAAACCTTGAACAATGAGCTTCTTCCAAAATTTCTTGCTTAAGTTTAGCATCCGAAGGAACGCATAGCCTTGATCCATAACGTAAAATTCCATCTTTATCAATGCGAAAATCTGACTTATTTCCTTTTTCCAAACTTCTTGAGATATCCTTCAACTCCGTGTCACAAGCTTGTGCCTCTTTAATCCTTTCTATCAAAGATGATTGTATACCCAAATGTGCCATATAACCTCTACCCCCACGAACCCAAATTTTTACAGCAAGATGTTCGCGATCATCCGCGTTATGATTTCTTGACCTTGTAAGAGCTGCTACACTTCCCCTATTCTTACGACTTAAAGCGTCGGCCACGACGTTAGCTTTTCCCGGATGGTACAAAATCGTGCAATCGTAGTCTTTAAGCAACTCCAACCATCTCCTTTGTCTCATATTCAACTCTTTTTGCATGAAGATGTATTTGAGACTCTTATGATCTGTGTAGATCTCACACGTCTCACCATACAAATAATGCCTCCATATTTTTAAAGCGAAAACTACTGCAGCAAGCTCCAAATCATGCGTAGGGTAATTTTTCTCATAGTTCTTTAACTGTCTTGAAGCATACGCAATGACTTTCCCATTTTGCATTAGTACACAACCCAAACCACTTTTAAAGACGCATCACTATATATAACAAAGCCACCTTCACCAGTCGGTAAGGCTAAAATTGGTGCAGACACCAGTCGCCTTTTCAACTCTTGAAAACTAGCTTCACATTCATCCGTCCACATGAATCTCATCTTTTTCTGCATCAATCTTGTCATTGGAATGGAAATCTTAGAGAAACCTTCCACAAAACGACGGTAATATCCTGCCAACCCCAAGAAACTCCTAATCTCTGTAACTGTGGATGGTCTTTCCCACCCCATAACTGCTTCGATCTTAGCTGGGTCTACCGAAATTCCATCCCTAGATACGACATGACCCAGAAAAGAAACCTTTTCCAACCAGAACTCACACTTCTTAAACTTCGCATACAATTTCTCTTTACGCAAGATTTGAAGTATTATCCTTAAATTCTCTTCATATTCTTCTTTAGTCTTGGAATACACCAAGATATCGTCAATGAACACAATCACACACCGATCAAGAAACTACTTGAATACCCGATTCATTAGATCCATGAAAACAGCAGAGCATTGGTTAACCCAAACGGCATCACAAGAAATTTGTAATGACCATATCTGGTCCTAAAGGCAGTCTTAGGAATATCCTCCTTCTTAACCTTCAACTGATGGTACCCCGAACGAAGATCTATCTTGGAAAAATAACATGTCCCTTGCAGCTGATCAAATAAATCATCAATTTTAGGTAGTGGGTATTTATTCCTAATTGTGACCCAATTTAGCTCACGATAATCAATGCATAACCTCATTGATCCATCCTTCTTTTTGACAAATAACACCGGAGCACCCCAAGGCGATACACTTGGTCTAATAAACCCTTTATCTAAAAGTTCTTGCAACTGTTCCTTAAGCTCCTTAAGTTCAGCGGGTGCCATACGGTATGGTGCCTTCGAAATAGGACCATTACCTGGTACCAAGTCTATAAAGAACTCGACATCTCGATCTGGTGGGAGGCCAGGTAACTCTTCGGGAAATACATCTACAAATTCGCTGACTACTGGAAGTTCTCCCAGTGTAACTGCTTCTTTACGGTTATCAGCAATGCTAGCAATATACCCTTGACACCCCTTACCTAACAACCAACGGGCCTTCAAAGCAGAAATAATTCTTGGTGCCGTCCTTGGCTTAGAACCTTAAAATCTAAATTGTTGCTCTCCGGGAATACAAAAAGTAACCTCCTTCTTAAAGCAATCAACACTAGCATGATATGCTGCCAACCAATCCATTCCTAATATCACATCAAAGTCTTGTATATCCATAATAATGAGATCTACCCTTAATTCCATACTCTCCAAGTGAACAAGACAATCTCTAATTATGGAGGTCACAGATACTGACTTCTTGACTGGGGTATCAATAACCAATTTAAAATCTAATTTTTGTGGGACTAATTTCAAACGACGAGCAAAACATGAAGATATAACAGAATGTGTGGCACCGGGATCTAATAAGGTGTAAGCATTGCGAGAACAAACTTTAATGGTACCTGCCACCACGCCGTTAGTAGCCTCAGCATCCCTTGCAGTCATAGCAAAAATCCTACCTTGTTGCTTACCCTTATCCTTATCATCACGACCTTTAGCATAAGTCTCTTTCAACGGTTCTGGACAGTTCTTAATTTGATGACCAACTTTCCCACAATTGAAACAAGCACAAGTAGCACGGTAACAAGCCTTAGTCTCATGCTTACCCCCACATGTACGATAAACCACAACATTTCCTTGTGTCTGATTTTGACTTTTATTTGGCTGGAACCCTCCTGGATTGCGTTTGTTATCAATCACCCTCCTCTTGTTGTTGTTGTTGTTACTTTGTTGACTTGTTTGACCACAAGTTTTAGTTGGAATGTCATACACCCCTCTCTTCATCTCTGCCTTCTTTTTCTGAAACTCCATGGACTCCTGTTCTACAAGTCGTGCTCGATCCAGTACTTCAGCATAAGTTGGTAATTTCAAAGCAGTCAAGCGATAACCAATTCTTGAATTCAAACCCCTCTCAAATTTCCAAGATTTCTGACTCTCGTTCTCAAAGAAGTTCGGAGCATAGCGAGACAGCTCCACAAACTTGGCATCATACTCATCAACACTCATGTCTCCTTGAACCAATTCTAGGAACTCCACCATTTTTCTCTCCCTTACGCTAGGAGGGAAATACTTATTGTTGAAGGCTTGCACGAACATATTCCATGTGTACTCGGGATTGTCCCCTTGTCCCGCACTACGCTTTTCTGCCTTCCACCACTGATTTGCTTCACCTTCTAGCATAAAGGTAGCAAAGCTAACTTTTTGCACATCCGTGCAAGTCATAGTCTCAAATATTTTCTCAATGCCTTCCATCCAATGCTCAGGTTTCATTGAGTCAGGTGCTCCAGAAAAATCTTTAGGGTTACGCTTTTGGAAACTCTCTAAGGGGTCCTTCGTGCTTTGTTGCCCAGGTGTTTGTGCCTGAACAACTTGACCAATTCCAGTAACAAATGCTTGAGTAATATTCTGGAATAGTGCAACTAACGTTGGATCCGCCTGATTGTTTCCTTCATTAGCTTCAGGCTCATGGGCATCACGGTTTGCCCTTGTTCTCCTTGTTCCTCGACCATTGGCAGACATTTTATCTGGTGAGTCATCACTCATATTAGATAAATTATAAACTATAACAGTTACATGAGTAAATTTATTAACTCTTTTCAAATCTGTAGCTATAATATACATTTATATCCAAATTGCTCGTATGACTTATATATCGACGAGCCAGTCAATAAAATGGATCGTCTACATCGCAGAAAACAGCAATAAGACCAAGCTTTATACTTTGACACTATTTCGAACAATCAGAATATTTTATTTTATAAAGGGGTAATGACAATTTAGAGTCCAAAGTTTAGGGGGGGGGGTGCCAATAGGGGTCTGATGTATCAATTTTGTCAATTTAGGGTCCAAAGTTGACAACGTTAGTCAATTAATGGTTTTTGGACTAAATTGCAAAGAAAACCCAGTTAAGTAACAGAAGCACTTTACTGGAGTTTGTTTTGGATGTTCGTCTAGGCTTTATGTCATTTCACACACCCCTTATACTTCCTCCGTCCCAAAATGATCTTCTCATTTGGCATTTTTCGTTGTCCCCAAAAAATCTTCACATTTATACAACCTAGGCTTAGAAGTGCCCAAACAAAACATGACTAGTGAATCAAGTGTCCATATCCTTAAAATGTTTGAATAGTCAAATGTGAAGATCATTTTGGGACGGAGGGAGTACAATGGAATCTAAATTGTCATTTACTCATAATATTATATTTTTGAATAATTTTAATTAATTTTAAAAATACTAAAAAATAAAAACAAATAAAAAATTAAAGTGGTTTTATTATCGAACCACAAAAAATGAAGTTATAAACAAGGGAAATTATTAAAAAAAAAAATATGAATAAAATAAAATAATTAGAATACTAATATTAATAATGAAACAATATTAACCACCACCACAAAAAAAAAAAGAATTGTCTGATCCCCACTTTCTTCTTTTTTTAAAAAAAATAAGTGGTTTTTTTTTTAATATATTTTTTTACACTTTTTTCTTTTTAAAAATTATACTTTTTATTTTATAGTGATTCTAAATGAAAAGAGTTTTTTATTTTATTTCTTGAAAAAACATTTTAATAATGTTTTAATTATTATTAATTTAATAAAATAAAATTTAATATTTCAAAAAATTATTATTAATTTTCTTTGTCTGGAATGACAATATGCCCATCCAAATAATCAAAACAAACTTCAAATAAGTCCATGTGCAAATCACGTGTGACTTAACTGAATTTTGTTAACAGAATCGTTAAAAAACCATAACATGCACAACTTTCGCAACTTTAGACCCTAAATTGACAAAATTGATACATCAGACCCCTATTGGCACACACCCCCAAAACTTTGGACCCTAAATTATCATTTCCCCTTTTATAAACTAACATGTTATTACAGCAAATTCCACCATTATCTCAGGTGGTTCTCACCATAATTATTCTAAGTAGCAGCAACAAGAAAATAAACATTCCAACTCTCTCCTAACTCACTACTCATCACTATCGCTGGTGTCATTCTCACTCCTAGGAGAATAGTCAATTTCATCTTGTTCATTCTCACTTTCATTATCAGTGCTGTCGTACTCATTCTCCTCAAATCCCATTTGTTGGTCCTCATAGTCGTCTCCATCTTCGTCTCCCTCACCCTCCATTACATCCTCAACTTCAATGGGGTTATATTTTGTCCCTTCATCAGCTATCTCACTGATAGTTTCCTCCAAATGGTTCACTTGCTCTTTCAATTGAGCATTCTCTTCCAAAAGTTCTTCCACCCATATCTGGTAACCATCTCGTTCGTCAATCACCTTGAGATACAAATCTCTAGGGAAGACAGGGACTTCCTCAATCATAGGTCCTTGAGCCGCGACATGCCCTTGTTGAGCCTCAATTTCTGGTTCAATATCTATAACCGGTTCGGATTCAAAAATTGGGTCAACAACTCCGACAGCTGGTTCTTGTTCAACCACGTCAATAACAGGTTCGGGCTCCGCCATTGGTTCGGGTTCAGCGATTTGCTCGGTTCCTCAACAGGTTGTGGTTCAATAATTGGTTCAGGCTCCGGAACTACCCTGACTCGAGGGCGGAGATGGTTTGACGATTTCCTAGCGGTTTGAATAGTTCTCACCATACCTGCATAATCAATTTCCATAAGTCCTTAAATGTTTGACTTCAATAACATTTTTATTTCTAAAACCTCAGGACCTAAAACCTAAGCTCTGATACCAACTCTGTAATGACCCAAAACTAGGGCTCATCTCTGTGGGTCCCACACCATATGTCGTTACATTTTCCAATACAAAATCCTTGAACAAAAATCCGATTTATAACAATAATAACTGTCTCACATTTATTTATACCTAACCCTAACATACTAGGGTTACAACTAGAACTTCATAAACATTATATGAGTACATAATAGCAAAAACAAAATTTATTAAAACTAAATACTCCGAATCACCAACTTAGTTGCTCCCTTACGGCTTACCTGGAAGAAGGAAAACAATAAAGGATGAGCGAACAAATTCCCAGTAAGTTCATATACGGACCTCTTTGGTTTCTAAGAAGAGGTGACCGCCAAAAACAGTGAAATATTTCAAAGTTCAATTTTAATGAATGTGAATACAAATACTCAAGCGAATACGAACACGAATACGATCAAACTGAGCAAATGGTTATAAAGGAATTTCCAAACACTCTAACGAATAGCAAGATCTCAATTTCTTTCCAACCAAATACTTTTCTACGGAGTCATGATCACATAAGTGGTCCAATGACCTTCACTACCACAAAAGCTCGCAAGGAGCACGAATGCTAAACAGTGATTCCGGAACACCCCACTACTAATCCTCAGTAGTGTAATTGCTTCAAAAAGGCCAAATATCAAATGTACCTCGTCAATACGAGTTGTTTAACTTAGTGATCATGAACGAAAAACAAAACGATACTCATATCAAATAATCAAATAGTACATAAATACGAACAATTACGATCTCCAATATTTACACGTATTGATGAATCAAAATACGTGAGTATACGAAAGAATAATCAAGATTTGTCAAGGAACGCTAAAACGAGGGAGTCAAAACAAATACTGACAACAAGTGAGTCTTAACGTATTAAAGAACGTGTATTGCCAATAAAATAAGCGAAAGCCTACTGACTGAAACGAAACAAGAATCAAATACCTAAAATGAGGTATAATCCCTTACCTTAACTGTGAGTCTTGATTATCTCGGTATGAAGAAACGAACCTTCACTTGAGCTTCCCAAAATCTAACAAAACATATTCATTATTATTAGAAGACAACGGACTAATCTAAAATTCTGTTAAGTTTAGAGAGTGCTGCAAATTAACAGATTCTTATAGAGTTTATGGTCATTCCTAGAAACACTCTGGCCTTTCTGGAATTAAGGTACTTAACAGGGACCGCCCAAAATAACAATACTCCTCCTTCTCCAAATATATGCAGCAACCAGCAACAACAACCTAAACATTACCTGGGTATTCTAAGTTTCCCCTTTTTTCCTTTGAAATCCCATGAATCTGTACACCTTATGTATTAAAAATTGAACCTTCAGAATCTATTTGTCAAACAACTCCATGAATTGAAATTCATTGTGTCTAAATTTATCCACACAACATTATCCCCAAATACCATTAACCCAAGCTGATTAATCATGTTTTACATGATTCTGAATTTTTTTGCCATTAACACACACACACACACACACACACCAATTTATAAGTTATTAATCTAACACCATTAAAACTTAATGCACCTTCCATCAAAATCCAGAGTATATAAAAGAAAATCATATTGCAATAGAGCAACTAAATTGACTTCTCTTTAAACCAAATTCCCAATTTGTTGTCTTAGTTCTGCTAATTCCTCAAGATTACAAAGCATTAGAACTGGAGTGGCTTACCCAATCAATGAAGCAGCCACAACACCGCCACTTCTTGCCTCCGTCGAGCAGCTCCGTGCCGCCCCGAACCAACCAAGATTTCACTCCTTCCTTCCCTCTTTTTGTTAAAGAACTGCATACCAAGAGCAACAACTATTGCCCCTTTTATACTGCTCTTGGAGGAGACCTTTCCCGTCCAAAATTAACAACGGTAAGACAATTCATTCCTCCTTCCATCCGTTGCCACTGTTCGAGTACTCTCAGAACTACTGTCTTAAATTTTTTTTTTCTTTTACTTTCAACACAATGACCACCTATTAAAACCTCAAGAGATATTATCCCTCTCAGCCTACTCATTAACCCAAGCCCATTACCAATTCTATGTATACCTTAGACACCTTAAGTCCCAAACGGCCCAACAAGTCCAACTAGACGAAATTTAATGTAGAAACGCTTCTAATCCAATCTATATTTCATTATTTACTTATTTATTTATTATTACTAGTATTATTATTTTAAGATTATTACACATATACATATCCAACTAAATGACATAGATCAAAATGTAGATGTGTAGCATGAAAAATAATGAATATATACATATTCTTTCAACTAGTCGTACTTAACCAAATGAGATCAAAAACTTTAAATAATAGAACAATTAATGAAAGTACAACATAAACTCCTACTATATTAAATGTTATCAAAATTTGTTAAACCCATATGAGCAATATGCTCGTGAAACACTAAAGATGATAACGCTTTAGTAAACGGATCCGCTAGCATGGAATTTGTTCCTATAAGTTGTATTTCTATTTGTTCATTTTGTACTCTTTTTCTTACAACAAGAAACTTAATATCTACATGCTTAGATTTTGATGAACTCTTGTTGTTGTTGGAGTACAAGACTGCCATCCGATTTGTTGGGTTTCGTAGTAACATGCGCAGCGGAAAATAGCATTTAAAATTTTATGAAACCCAAAGCCCATAGATCCATTCATATGATTAAATCAAATACTTGCAATATGAATACTAGAAAAAACTAACCCTTGATGACTTTGAATTTGGTATTTGATCTTGGTGGAGAAATTGAAGCTTTAATCACGAACAAGTAAGAACACGAACTTTGAAGATGATGAGCTTCACCCTCTAGCGGTATCCACATCTTGAATGAATATCAAGAACACTTGATCTTGGTTGCTAGACCAATATTGTGAAACACGTTTTTACAATTAATATGAACTATATGGAATTTTAGTTTGTGTATTATTTTGTTCTTCAATCTAGGATGTCTTAGAACAAAATAAAACTCTCTCAAACTCTTTGGAATTTGCATAAAAGCATTAGCTTTGATTCTGGCCGAATTTTTCTATTTATATACAAGTTAGACCTATTCCAAATAGGAAACTTGAATCTAAACCTATCCAAAATTCTTTTCCAAATCAAATTAGGAAACCAGTCCCGACATGGTGTGCGGCCGCCCAAAACCACCTGTGCGGCCGCACATCTATCTGGAAGGTTTCTGGTACTTTTTGAGCCAAGCTGTGCGGCCGCCCAAACCCTTTTGTGCCGTCGCACACCTGCCCCAGATTTCCCTAATTTCCAAATTCCTCCAAAGTCCTTCGACTCAATATTCCGATATAGTCCTTATTTAAGATTCGTTCTATTGTGTGTGACCTTCTAGGATTACACTAAGTTGGCAATGGGTTCAACCATGAAACCATAAGATATAATTAGGTTCTAGCAAACCGTCATACCTACCCAAATAGTATAACTAGATACAAGTTCACATTCCTTTAGAATATGTCATAATCCCTTTGTCCACTATCTCATTGAACACAAGTCATGGTCAAACAGTCAACTTGTTTTTGTTCAATACTTTCTCGATTCCGAATATGTTGATAATCCAAATGACATTAATATAATCAATTCATTTGATTTTGGCCGAACATTTTCATCAACAACATTCCTACGAGAGGCCTAAGCTTGAGATCTCTCCGCAGAGGGACAAATCCATTTAGCTTATTATTCTTCCCTACGTGAATCTGATTATGTCAATCATACACTTTATAACTACTCGGTTAAAGGTAGCGTTTGAATATGTCAAACATAATGTTCATCAAGTGGAAGACTATAATAACTTCATGTCTAAGGATTCGAATGACATAACTAATATGAGATATATGTACGACATAGACCATGACATAAATCTCATACAGCGGGTCATGTCTAGTACCTTGTTCCAAACAAGTACCCATAAATCTAACATGATCATCCCATGATCATTTAGCCTTTATACTAGTGCTTAACAAGTACTAGGGACGGATATTATTATAAGTAAACATGAACAATAATAATAATCAAAACATCTCTTTATTGATATGAAATAAATGATAACAATTACAACGTTTATTAAACGTGCCTACGGCACCACTACCAACAATCTCCCACTTTCCCTAGGCCCAATCTCCCATGTATCTAATACCCATGGACCTAACATGACCTTCATGTTTAGTTTGTGGAAGTCCCTTTGTTAGCGGGTGCGCGACATTGTCATCAGTAGGTACTCTGCATATATTTACGTCTCCCCTATCAACGATTTCTTGAATGATATGAAAACGCCTAAGTATGTGTTTGGATTTCCGATGTGCTCTTGGTTCCTTTGCTTGAGCAATAGCACCATTATTATCGCAATAAAGGTCTATTGGATTAGCAATACTAGGAACCACTTCAAGTTCAGTAATGAACTTCTTAATCCAAACAGTTTCCTTTGCAGCATCTGATGTAGCAATATACTCAGCTTCCATTGTAGAATCAGCGGTTGTACTTTGCTTGGAACTCTTCCAGCTTACAGCTCTACCATTTAACATAAACACAAAACCCGATTGCGATCGACAATCATCTTTGTCGGTCTGGAAGCTTGCATCCGTGTAAGCATTTACCATGAGATCATCTTCCATTCCTCCATAGACCAAAAACGAATCTTTAGTTCTTCTCAAGTACTTAAGAATCTCTTTTACATCCATCCAGTGATTTTCACCGGGGTCGGATTGGTATCTACTTGTCATGCTTAAAGCATAAGATACATCCGGCCTAGTACAAATCATGGCATACATGATGGACCCAATTACCGAAGCATATGGAACATCATTCATTTTCTCACGCTCATCTTTTGTCTTAGGACATTGAGTCTTGCTTAGAGAAACTCCATGTAACACTGGTAAGGTTCCTCTTTTAGAATTTTTCATACGGAATCTTCTAATGACCTTGTCAATGTATGTACTTTGGCTTAAACCAAGTAGCCTCCTTGATCTATCTCTATAGATCTTAATGCCAAGTATATATGCGGCTTCACCCATATCTTTCATTGTGAAGCATTTTCTTAACCAAGTCTTCACGGACTGAAGTGTAGGAATATCGTTTTCAATGAGTAATATGTCATCCACGTATAAAATAAGGAATAGCACTATGCTCCCACTAATCTTCTTGTATACACAAGGTTCATCTTCGTTCTTGATGAAACCAAACTCTTTGACCGATTCATCAAAACGTAGATTCCAACTCCTTGAAGCTTGCTTCAATCCATAGATAGATCTCTACAATTTTCATACCTTAGAATTCTGTTCAAAACCTTTCGGTTGTGTCATATACACATCCTCTTGTAGTTTTCCATTTAGGAAAGCGGTTTTGACGTCCATTTGCCATATTTTATAGTCATGATATACGGCAATGGCAAGCAAAATTCTTATAGACTTGATCATTGCTACGGGTGAAAAGGTTTCATCATAGTCAATACCATGAACTTGCCTATAACCCTTCGCTTCCATGTCAGTCTTCTTCTTGAAGACCCATTTGCATCCTATGGTTTTTACACCTTCGGGTGCATCAATCAAATTCCAAACTTGATTGTCTTGCATGGATTGCAATTCGGATTCCATGGCTCCAAGCCACTTGTCCGAATCAGGAGAAGACATCGCCTCTTGGTAGGTTGTCGGTTCATCATTCCCAATGATTTCCACCTCATTACTATCCATTACGAGAAATCCATATCTCTCGGGCTCGGATCGTAACCTACTAGATCTGCGAGTTGCTTGTGAATTTTGAACAGGTTCCACAACTCCTTGTGGTTCTTGTTCTTGTTCCACTATTGGTTCAATGTCATTTTCTGGGTCTCGAATCTCTTCAAGATTTATTTACTCCCACTAATTTCTTTGGAGAGAAACTCTTTCTCTAGAAAGACACCAGTTCGGGCAATAAAAACTTTGTTGTCCTCACGGTTGTAAAAGTAATATCCTCTAGTTTCCTTTGGATATCCCACGAAAATACATTTGTCGGATTTGTGTGCAACTTTGTCAGAGACAAGTCTTTTGACAAATGGCTTCGCAACCCCAAATCTTCATGAAAGATAAACAAGTTTTCTTTCCGCTCCACATCTCATATGGAGTCTTTTGAACCTATTTAGTTGGAACACGATTTAGTGTGAATGCAGCGGTTTCTAGAGCGTAACCCCAAAAGGATATTGGAAGATCAACTTGACTCATCATTGATCGAACCATGTCTAACAAAGTCCAATTTCTCCTCTCGGACACACCATTCCATTGTGGTGTTCCGGGTGGAGTCAATTGTGAAACTATTCCACAATTCTTTAGATGATCATCAAATTCATGACTCAAGTATTTTCCACCTCGATCTGATCAAAGTGCCTTAATACTTTTGCCAAGTTGTTTTTCTACTTCATTTTGAAATATTCTAAATATCTCAAATGCTTCACTTTTATGTTTCATTAGGTAAACATACCCAAATCTACTATAATCATCAGTGAAGGTTATGAAGTATTGAAATCCTCCCCTAGCATTGCTACTTAATAGTCCGTATACATCAGAATGTATCAACCTCAATAAGTTGCTTGCCCTTTCACCTAACTTGGTAAAATGTGTCTTAGTCATTTTTCCAAGAAGACACGACTCACAAGTATCATATGACTCAAAGTCACATGAACCCAAAAGTCCGTCCCCATGGAGTTTTGAGATACGCTTCTCATTAATATGACCAAGACGGCAATGCCACAAATAAGTATGATTATTTATATGATAGACATTGTCATTATTTTCATTCTTGACATTCAAGACATAAATGCCATTAAATGAATTAGAAATACCATAAATCACATCATTTAAATAAATAGAAAATTTCTTATTCTCAATAAGAAACTTAAAACTTTGATTATCCAAACAAAAAATTGAAATAATATTTCTCCTTAAATCCGGAACATAATAACAATTGTTCAAAACAAGAATTAATCCGGAAGGTAAAGTGACTTCATAAGTCCCTACGGCTAATGCAGCAACTCTTGCTCCATTTCCCACGCGTAGGTCTACTTCACCCTCTTTAAGTAGTCTCCTATTCTTTAGTCCCTGCACATTTAAACAAATGTGAGAACCACATCCGGTATCCAATACCCAAGAATCAGTGGTAGAAAGGAGAATATCAATCATATAGATACCTGAAGTCGACGCAACCTTGCTGCCCTTCTTCTTCTTTTGCTCTTTCAAGAAAGCCTTACAATTACGTTTCCAATGACCAATTTCTTGACAATGGAAATAGATTGCATCCTTTTGTGAATCGGGTTTTGCCTCAGAAGCCTTGGCAACCTTTTTCTTGCTTATCTTGGGTTTGACAACTTTCTTACCCTTTCCTTTGGCACTAGCCTTCTTCCCATCATGAACCAAGAGCACGGAAGAACCTTTCTCCACAATCTTCATCTCCGTAGTTTTAAGCATCCAATGCAACTCGGAGAGATTCTTATCCATTCCATGCATGTTATAATTCATCACAAACTGATTATAACTTTTAGGCAATGAATTAAGAATGAGATCTGTGGCTAACTCCAATGGGATTGGATAGACAAGTTTCTCAAGGTGCTCTACATAACCTTTCATTTTTAGCATGTGAGGACTCACTTGTTGCCCTTCATTCATTTTGCAAGAAGTAAATGCAACAATGGTCTTGTACCTCTCTTGCCGAGCTTGCTCTTGAAACATAGCTCTTAACTCCACGCCTATCTCATAGGCTTCCAAATGTTCCAAACTTTGTTGGAGTTTTGAGCACATGGTAGCAAGCATGAGACAACTTACATCTCTAGAATCATTACGATGTTTCTTGTAACTGTCTCTTTCTGCCCTAGAGGCAGTAGGTTCTGGTTCAGCAGGAAGAGGCCCATCGAGAATGTACAACTTATCTTCTTGCCTAAGAACAATTCTTAGGCTACGGATCCAATCCATAAAGTTCGTACCATTCTTTTGGAGCTTATCCTTCTCAAGGATCGATCGTAACGAAATTAATTGAGTGTTAGTAGTCATTGTCTACAAATATTCAAAATTTCCAAAATTTAATAAGTACCGGTTTCATTAAAGAAATAAATTATGTATTTTTCAAACAAAAATACTCCCACTAAATTATATAACCTTCATATACATCCAATGTATAATATAATTTTAATTAGGCTAAGATCCAACTTTAATTTAACTTTTGAGTCCACAGAGGCGGACCGCTCAAAACTAAATTAATTAGGTAGACAATCATGTCAATCATATCTCATATGATTCTTCGATTCTTTTATGAGATTCTCTGAGAAATCCAATTTCAAAAAGCATGTTTAGTCTCATATTTTGCCTAGGCCCAAAACTGTTTTGATGCCTAATTAAGTCCAACCATTTTAAACGTATAGGAACCATTCAATTTAATGCACCTTGTGGAGGCAAGCCACATTGAATTAATGAACCTCATCTTGCTCATACATGAATAAAATTAATGCACCTCGCGGAGGCGAACCCACATAAAAATCACCCATGTATAAACAAGTGTTTTAATCATGGCATGGCAAAAAGAACTTAAAACTTTGTTTGAAGGTTCATCACATATAGCATACAACATATTTATGAGCACATAATATAAACATGTTACGCATCAAGTTTAGCCACTAAATTAATCTCCATTAATTTAAGCATAATATTTATGTGTCATTAGTTTCTCTATAATTATGAGGATGAGACTCTTTGAACTTTTGTTATCTTCTTCCAAATCAAGACAACAAAAAGTGCAGCCGAAACTAAGCCATAAGGCATCCACAATTCCGCACTAATTCAAGAAACCAAGAAAGTAGTCCATGTGGCCGAAACTAAGCAATAGATGATCTCGATAAACGTAGGCCAATTGCATCCACAATTCCACATGAATCTCCAATCATTGAATCAAGAACTTTGTTTCTCAATTTTAGCAATTATGAACTCTTCATAATTCTAACTTCGTTTTATCTTTGAAACTTTGATGAACGTAGGCCAATTGCATCCACAATTCCACATGAATCTCGATGAACGTAGATTAGCCATCCAAACCTTGAACCAATCTTAGAATCACAAGATCAAAACAAATAGGAAAATCAAACCCCAAGATCCACACCAAAACCAACTGCCCAAAACCCGCTCCAGATCAGCAGGTCTGGCCGGTATTGTCACTGATTCGGTTGGACCCCATCAAAATTCTAGAATCTGATTCTGATTCTGACCAACTGTGTGGCCGCCCAAGAAAATCTGTGCGGCCGCCCAATATTTTCTGTGCGGTCGCACAGTAGTGTCATACAGAATTTTTAATGTTCGAAAATTTGTCTCAAAATTGTTTTCCCCGATTATTAAAACTTTGATCCAATCAAAAATTAATAATCAAACAATTCAGAATCCAACATAATTTTTAGTGCGATTCAATAGTGCGATTAGAGTTGTAAAACAATAAACCACATAATATAACACATAAACATCATACTCCCTCCGTCCCACCGAAAATTGCAAAACTTACCAAAATGGGCGTCCCATAGAAATTGCACATTCCATAAATGGAATTTTTTTAATACTTTTTAATTAGTGGGTCCCACTTCTCATACTCACATCCACTAACCCACTAACTATTCTCTACCCCACTTTCTCTCTCCCACTCAACTATCAACACTCACAACACATCACCTTTTTCACTTTTTCCCTTAATTCTTGTGCCATAATTTTTTTTTGAAGTTTCCGGCGGGACGGAGGGAGTATATCTAATATTCATATCATGTTAGGCACATAAACAATTTATATACACACAACATGATCTATGTATTGAAATAATCAACATGAACGGGGCTCTGATACCACGATTGTCACAATATATCTTAAGTGGTCTTTCGATACTATTAACAATTCGCAGTCCCTCAATGAATTTACGCAGCCATATAGTTTGATTGGATGCCTCGAAACAAGCAACAAACTCGGCTTCCATGGTAGAGGAAGTTACAAGTGTCTGTTTGGCACTTTTCCAAGAAATTGCTCCACCGGCTAATGTGAAGACATAACCAGACGTTGATTTACGATTGTCTTGGAATCCAGTAAAATCGGAATCGGAATACCCAATGATCTCAAGATGATCTGATTTTGAATATGTAAGTATGTAGTCCTTAGTATTTGGTAGATATCTCATCACTTTTTTGGCTGCAACCCAATGTTCTCTTCTCGGATTGCTTTGGTATCTACCAAGAATCCCAACAATAAATGCAAGGTCTGGACGAGTACAGACTTGTGCATACATTAAGCTTCCTACAGCTGATGCATAAGGGATATTTTTCATATACTTGGATTCAATATTATTTTTAGGACAATGTTTGAGACTAAACTTGTCTCCTTTAGAAACAGGGGTGTCATGTGGTTACATTTTTGCATGCTAAACCTTTGTAATACCTTTTCTATATAGGTTTTTTGTGATAATCCTAAAATACCTCATTAACGATCACAGTGAATTTGGATTCATAATACAAAAGATGCCTCACCAAGATCTTTCATTTCAAATTTGTTTGAAAGAAATTTCTTAGTTTCTTTAAGAAGGTTAATATCATTACTAGCAAGAAAAATATCATCCACATATAAGACCAAAAATATAAATTTACTCCCACTGAACTTATGGTATACACAATCTTCACCAAGATTCGTTTCAAAACTAAATGAAAGAATAACTTGATTAAATTTTAAATACCATTGACGAGAAGCTTGCTTGAGACCATAAATGGATTTCTCGCTACTAGAAAACAGCTTATTTACGGCAGCCGTCAGCCGCTGTATAAACTGCACTAAGCCGCCGTATATATTATATATGGCAGTTTGACGACAGTTTTATGTCCGCCGAGAAAAACTTCGCCGTATATACAAAAACGACCAATGTAGCCGCCGTATACACTATAAACGGCGGAGAGTGTACCTGCCGTATATAAGCTACTTAGTCTCGGCGGATCAGAGCCCACGTATATAATCCAACTAGATACGGCGGTCTGTGCAGCTGCCATATATAATTTTATTATTCCCGGCGGCCCACGTATATAATATAATTAGATACGGCGGCTCTATCCCACGCATATAAACTATCTAGCGGTTTATCATTCATATACGACATAGTATATACTGCCATATATATTCATCTTATGTAAGTGAAATTTCTGTGGCAGTATATAAATCTAATATTATATAGGATTCATATAATCAAAATTATTTATTATATAAATGTAATTGTAAAAACAGAAGCTCATAAGAAAACTTGAAAACAATACTTGTCATTAAATCAAAAGGCAAAAACTTCTTTTACATGATCCCCTACAAATTGTAGGTTGCATATTTCATCTAATATCTTATATTTCCAAAAGAGGCAAACTTTCAAAATATCCAAACCATACAAAAAAATACAGCTATATGAACTAAAATAGCCTGTACCCTTGTAGTTGATAGCCTTTAACTCGTTGTTGAAGCATCATGATCGAACGTCTTTATATATGTTAAGATTTTCATGTAAATTAGATTATTTATACAGCAAATAGATTACAACAAATCTAACTATTATAGGTTTAACAATGATGGAAAAACTAGTTGTTTTTAAGAACTCTTTTTGGTATTGAACTTCTCATTGTTAAGCTCACTCTTTTTGGAAAAATTAGATTATTTATACATTAAATAGAATACAACAAATCTAGCTATTATATTGTTAAGCATCATGATCTAACGTCTTTATATCGGATATGCAAACAATAGTGCTACTTATCAATTTATAGTACACAAGTCTGATGTTCCTGATATAAAGGAAGGAATGACTATAGAATCAAGGAATGCAGTATTCTTTGAAACTATGTTTCCATCCAAGGAAAGGAATGAAGTAAGTTCTAATAAGAGAACTTATGAAGCTGCTAATGATTCTCCTCTAGAAGGAGAAGAAGAACCAAGGCGCAGGCAGAGAGCAAAAGTGGCTAAAACTTTTGGTCCTTATTTTGTTTCATTCATATTAGAGAATGAACCAGCATCTGTAAAAGAAGCATTGTCCAGTCCGGAAGTTCCATTCTGGCAAGAGGCTATTAACAGTGAGATATATTCCATAATGCAAAATCATACTTGGGAGTTGGTCGATCTCCCTCTAGGATGTAAACCGTTAGGTTACAAATGGATCCTCAAAAGGAAGTATAAGGCTGATGGATCTATTGATAAGTACAAAGCCCGGCTAGTAGCCAAAGGGTTTAGACAAAAGGAGAGATATGATTTCTTTGATACATATTCTCCTGTGACTAGGATCACATCCATTCGTGTTCTTATTTCTATTGCAGCTTTGAATAACCTTGAGATACATCAAATGGATGTGAAGACGGTCTTCTTAAATGGAGACCTAGAAGAAGAGATCTATATGGATCAGCCCGAAGGTTTTGTTGCTCCTGGGCAAGAGCGAAAGGTGTGTAAACTTGTAAAGTCTTTATATGGACTTAAACAAGCACCTAAACAATGGCATGAGAAGATTGATCGAACTATGTTGTCAAATGGCTTCAAGATCAATGAATGTGACAAGTGTGTATACATTAAAAGAACAAGTAACTCTTTTGTTATTGTTTTCTTTATGTAGACGACATGCTTATAATGGGAAGTAGTCATGATTTAATCATGAATACTAAAGTCCTATTAAAGAAACATTTTGGCATGAAGGACTTGGGAGTAGCTAATGTTATATTAGGAATAAAAATTTCTAGAACATCCGAAGGAATAATCCTATCCCAATCACATTACGTTGAAAATATTCTTCAGAAATTCAACGCCTATGATAGTCCGCCTTCTAAGACACCTGTAGATCTGTGTCTACATTTGTCTAAGAATAAAGGGGAACCAGTTTCTCAATTGGAATATGCAAGGATAATTGGTAGTATAATGTACTTAACCAATTGCACACGTCCGAATATTGCATATTCAGTGAGTAAACTAAGTAGGTTCCCTAGTAATCCAAGTGCAGAGCATTGGAAAGCCTTAACTAAGGTGTTAAGATACCTAAAGTATACATTGGACTATGGTATACTTTATGGTAGATATCCAGCAGTATTAGAAGGATACTGTGATGCGAATTGGATATCGGACACAAAAGACTCCAAGTCCACAAGTGGGTTTGTATTCACTATTGGTGGAGGAGCAGTGTAGTGGCAATCTTCCAAGCAAACGTGTATAGCTCGATCCACAATGGAATCCGAGTTTATTGCTTTGGACAAAGCAGCGGAAGAAGCCGAATGGCTTAAGAACTTCCTGGAAGATATTTCGTGTTGGAAAAAGCCTGTGCCAGCAGTGTTAATTCACTGCGATATCCAATCTGCAATTGGAAGGGTACAAAGTAGTATGTACAATGATAAGTCTAGACATTCGTCGCAGACATAATACCATTAGACAACTGATCTCAAGTGGAGTTATCATAGTGGACTATGTAAAGTCAAAAGATAACTTAGAGGATCGGTTTACCAAAGGTATAAGTAGAGATCAATTGGAAAAATTGGAAAGAGGAATGAGTTTAAAAATCCACAAATAAATGAACGATCATAGCGGACACTCAACCTTGAGAACTAGAGATCCCAAAACCTTGGTTCAATGAGACAACCAAGTTATGAAAGTTCGATTGAAAACACTTGGAACTTGTTTCAACTCATTCCTAGACCATCCAAGTGTAAGTCCCTGCAACGGTGGTGAGGTTAAGTCATTGGACTTTTAATGATTCCTATACTGAAAATGTGGAGTATGGCAGGATACTCTTGATAGGAGATCACCTATATAAGTGAGAAGTACATGGACGCTTCTAATTGAACGCTTATGAAACTAAGATATGGTCCAAGGCCGAAATGGACAAAGACGTGAGAACCAAACAATGTTCGAGTTATTATTGTGTGAGTACTATTGTCTTGGTTTACACTATACATTCATCGGTTCAAGGCATCGCGCTACCAAATGGCTAGTAAATACGATAGTATTTTACTATAGAAGGTTCAAGGCCACAAGCTACCTATCCAGATGCGATAATGGTTCACGAGAAAATCCAGACGAATCTGCATAGATGCATTAATTTTTATTCATGTGGGGGATTGTTGGAAATTGGTATAGAAAGTTAGGTTTGACTTAACTTTGACCCAAATTCCAAGAGTATTCATTTTATGGAAAATGAATTTAAGTTGCAAATTATTAATCTACGTTCGGAGTAGATTAACGTGGTATATTTATTTTCTCAAGACTAATTTCGGATGAATGAGAAATTAATGCCTAAAGTTAGCAATTTAAGATAATAGTTGAACAGTAAATAGGCAAAGGGGAGTTACATCCCACATTG
Organism: Campanula takesimana; assembly: GCA_026119855.1. Classification (NCBI taxonomy): domain Eukaryota; kingdom Viridiplantae; phylum Streptophyta; class Magnoliopsida; order Asterales; family Campanulaceae; genus Campanula; species Campanula takesimana. The sequence goes on from JAOWBW010001651.1 coordinate 130,031, forward strand.
CTAAGAAAGGGGAATTCAAGCCAACATATTAATGTGAGCATATAAGGAGGAGTCATCAAGTTGTATCCTCCTTGGGCCAACCAAGTGGGCTATTGGGTCATCCATGCAATTAGTGGACCAAGTGTGCCAATTTTGGACTAGCTCCAAATTGACATATGACCCGCGAAGTGCGCGAAAGGCAAAATGGGCGGTTTTTAGGGAGCAGTACGCATCGGTCGCTGGGAGTTTTGGAGCCTTAAACTTTTGTCAAAGTTCGGTTCAGTCCATGGTTCGATTGGGCTCAGGCCGGTAGGTTATGGGCTGCTCATGGGTCGGTTGGTGGGCTACACGCGGGTTGGGCTCGACATGCATTGGTCCTGGAGTGGCCCAGATAGAAGAGTCTCGCCGAGTGGATAAGGGCGCCGGTTCGTGTGGCGGTTGGAGCCAGACCGACCCGTGTCGGTTCGGTACAGATGGGTCTGGTACTAGTTCGGCCCGCCTGATCTGGTCCCTTCATTCCAATCTGATCTGACGGTGGAGATCACACCTGGTGGGATTATGACTGTTGGGTATGATTATTATAAACCACTCCTATTACTTAATTTGATTGATACCGTGACCTAATTTTATCTTTTATGGACTTTAGGATATATTGTAAGAAGTTTTATACTTCATTTAGTTAAGTCCATTTTTAGAGAGTCTAGGCTTGTGAAGATTGGCTCCTCAAATTTTGAAGAAAAGTTTCTAAGGCAACCTGCCTCACAAGTGACCACACTTTGAGCAGTCACAAGTGACCTCACCTGAATCAGTCACAAGTGACCGCACTCTAGTCAATCTCAAGTGACCGCACCAAGTTGCCGCACTTGAAGTGACCGCAAGTCACTTAGCTTGCCTTATGAAGACCGAAGACTGAAGACTCAACTCAAGTTTGGCTAAACTTAACCATGGTCACACTAGTGTCCAAAACCTTGGTTAGTTTATAACGTTGCAAGATTCAAAATTCAAATTTTGAATTCAACTGTCATCTAACGGTTTGATGGTACATTTAGACCACCATTACTCTGCAACAAAAAGGACAACTCAGATTGAGCTCCAATTAGAATTCAACAGCTCATTGTCCTCCAAACTTGCTCCCCAAGATTTCTAACGGCTACCTCTCCAATCAAGGCTATATATAGTCCTTGAGTTCTTCATTGACCATTGGTGAGATTCAAAGAGATAAATTGTTGATGAAATACTTGGTGATTGAAGATCATATTCAAGATTTCCAGTATCCTTCAAATCTTCAAGCACAACCTTCAAGCCTTCAACAACTCCAGAAACCTTCTTCTACAAATCTCAAGCCTTGTAACACATAAGATTCAATAGGCTCTAAATCATATAGATTTCTAAGAGCTTTTGATTCTTACACATACACACACACCCCGATTGATCAATCACATAGATTGCATCATTATGGATACACTGGTCTAAATCTAGGATTTGATCTTTATAGAAATAGGTTGTTGATTCAAAGCTTCATCTCTGTAATTTGTACTCAAGGAAGAATCAATATATACCTCATTCAAAATCCAAGACTGACCATCTTGGTAAAGGATGTAGATCTTTTAACAGATCGAACCTTTTTCCAAATCCTTGTGTCATTTACTTACTGCTCTTTACATTTTTGCAAATTTATTTTCAGCACTTGTTCATCTTGTTCTTTATTGTTCATATTAATCGTGTTTGTCGTTTAGTGTTTTTGATCTTTTAGATATTCAAAATTGTTGTGAATTGTGTTTGTATGTTTATCATATTGCCTAAGCTAAAATCTGACTAACTTATCATGTGCCAAAACTTCCAAAACATTATCTTTCAATATCTCAACCTACCGCACCAAATCACCTTTTACCTACCGCACCCTAGTTGCCGCACTCTACCTACCGCAACTCAACCTACCGCACTGTTTCAATAAAAAACAACTTTAACTTATTTATATCGAAAACTTCTGCTGTGCATATTACTCTTGAACTAGTGGGTTTAAGTGACCGTAAAACTCTTTGAGTAAGCATAAGGTTGAATTTTGAAAAAGGGTTGAAATTTTAAATAGGCTATTCACCCCCCTAGCCTCTTTTCATACCCTTGTTGTGTCTTTGGGACCAACAATGACTATTCCCAAAAGGCACCCATGCCTCTTCAGAAACTATAAATAGGCCCCTGGATTTGACAAATTCTTCATCCAATCCCTTTTCTCTTCTCTCTAGCATTCTAAAGCATATTGTTGCATTCTTTTCTTTCCTTCTAGTCTGAAAATTCTCAAACATTAAAGTAGTTCGCTGGAATTAATATTTTGAAGTGCTTCTAATATTAATTCGAAAGTCGTTTTATCTTATGGACATTTTGCCAAAGGCCGTGAGCACTTGTACGGGGCAAATTTGTCTTACGGAGACAGTATTGATACTGGACTCGACTTTACAATTTATTTTTGATATTTTAAAGAAAGCTTATTTTAGAGTGCTACGTTCCAACAATCCCTACCAAAATGATTATACTTATATCATAATTTTATTTAGTTGACATAACTTGGCAAAAAAATATAATTAGCGTCAAGATGATTATGTTTTACTTATTGGTATATTGCTTCTATCATATAAAATTGTATTAAACTTATTTTCTAACTTAAAAATGCATTAATAATTTGAGAAATTGAGAAATTATTATGAAACAAGAACAATAATATGTCAACAAATCATTTTCCACTAGTGAATGGTGATATCCCACCAGTTGTGCAAGATATTAATTGAAGTATATCATCTGACAAGGGGCATATAAATTTTTGATTAGAAGTAAGAATGGTCTTGGCATAGTCATTTCCTCCATATTCCTGCATATGTTCTTAGTACTAGCTGTCAATGAAGTTTAGAGGATATTTTCTTGGGGGAATAATTACCTAATTAAAAAAAAGAGGTTATTCAGTTGACATAGAGTATATTATTAAGCTTTTAGGGAATGGGATCCCTTAGATATTGCCTCTTAATGGTTTGGAAAAAATACACAAAAGTCCTTGTATAATCTATACTATATTACTAAACTAGAAACCGCTGACGTCATCTACGGACACGTGGCAGCTCCTCCTTGCAAGATTTCCCGCTTAAAGTAATAGGGAGATGAAAAGGCTGTTGGCAGTAATGAAAATTATGGCAGACACACTAAGGGAAGTGCAATGTTCAGCAAGTGTCCCCATTTCAAAGCAAGCTTCTTGATTACTGTACTATTTGGAACACTGAAGAGTCCAGAAGAAGAAGAGACGATATCTCTCACTCTGTCTTTCTATATATGCTCACCATTTTTAGAGCACCACCACCTATCCCCATCTATCTTCTATATATATAATATAGGAGAGTTTTTATGAGTTCTCACATTAAGCCACATAGAATTCCATGTCATAATTCCATGTAGGATTTTACTTATCACCATCCAATAAGCTTGTGACAATTATGTTGACATTGCATCATAGTTCAAATTTTAAATTTCAAATTGCCTAAAGTATAGCAACTAAAAATAATTTTCAATTAAGTCATTTTAAATTTAAAAAATCTAATAGTCTTCAATTAAGTCATTTTAAATTTAAAAAATAAGAATAGTAATTGAAAACCACATTCTTTTAAGATTGAATAGGAAAAAAAAAAAAAAAAAAAGAAGGATAAAGATAGTGTGTTTCATCATATCATTTTTACCTATCAAAACTAATTACGAATGAACAAAAAAATAAAATAATAATATAATAAAACAAAATCTACTAAGGTAAATGGATAAAGATATTGTGCACAAAAGATAGTGTTTCATCATATCATTTTTATTATGTGTGTTTACATAACATGTTCATTATTTTTTGGTGTAGTTTGTGCAGTTTATTATATGTTATACTATTATTTTATTAGATCGATATCAATGTTTGGTCAAAATTCATTTATGTTAATTATAAAAAGTCAAAATAAAACAAACTTTTCAGGACAAAAGGAGTAGGGAGCACTAAATATATTACGTTGATTAATATCAGTTTGAGCCGTAGTGACAATTTGAACAAATCGACTCAAAGAAATTTATATTAACATCAATAAGCATTAAAAGTTGGCAAATAGTTGTAATTGTTTGGAGGTAGATTGAATTGGTGTAGATTGAATTAAGAGATATTATAATTTTTTTTAACACAGTAAGTTTTGTCTAACTTTTAAGGTGACAGTTGATCTAAATTATTTTTTTATTTGGATTCTTTCATCTGATTTTTTTTTTTTTTTTTTTTTTTTTTTATAGTTGGAAGAGGGGACAAATGTAGTTTTCTCTCAATCCTATAATAAATGTCGTCCAGTTTTGTATTTATTACAAAGGAACTTTAAACAATTATTTTAAATTAATGTAATTATCCGAATGGAAATTAAAAAATTGATATTGGTAACATTTATAATGGCGTATCAATAACAAGTTTTCTAATTTTGTTAGAATAATTATATCTACGTAAAATTATTGCTCAAAGTTCATTCACACTAACGTGTAAAAAAATACGACATTTATTCCGAGACAAACGGAGTAATAATTTTCATATGCATGCGTATTTTCAATTATTATTCTTAAATAGCTAGCTTTATTATGTCACGTCCTGTCATATATAGACGGATCGAGACATAAATTGAAGACTTAATGATTTATCAATTATATTTTTATAATTTCATTGTGATCATTAGATTGGCACCAATGGTTGATTAAATCCCTTTATTTCGATCATAAAAAGTCAAACCGAGACAATCTCTCTGAGTATATTAGTAATCCGTTGTCTTATAATAATATAAGGCTTTTTTTAAAGCTCGTCTCAAAATAAATATCATTTTCTTATATAACAACTTTACTATAATTTGGTGATGATAAAATTAGATTAGATAAAAATATTAACAATTCAAATATTATTAATGGTATTTATTTTGGGACAAAAATATTTATTAAAAATAAAAAGTTAGTGTGTGTGAAAAACTATTTATTTAAATTCCTGTGTTTAAAAAAAAAAAAAAAAACACTATCTATGATTCCTAATCTCAAAATTTACACTTTTACATCATCCTATCTATGGTATTTCTTCATTAGATTAATTTCATTTGTTAGAAGTATGTATCATCATATATAATTCATAAATAATTGACTTTTTTATGCTCCGTCGAATATCGACGGGCTACTTACTAGTTATTACTGGGAACAAAAAAAAAAAAAAAAGAGAGGGTAAACTCAAGTCTAAAAATTCAAATTCAAAGCTAAAAAGATGCGAAGGGTGCTTAAGGTCTCCAGCGACTAATAGCAGAGTAAGCCTAGAAGGAGGAGAAGCTGACTTACTAGACTGCCGGGGAAAAAGAATTTGAGTTTGTAAAGTGGGGAAAGGGGTGGTGGAGGCCGGGTTGGGTAAGGTTTAGGTTATGTGTTTCTTTTGTTTTTTTTTTATTGGTTAGTGTTTGTATTAGTATACTATTTAATATTGTTGTATTTTTATCTTTTTTCTGAAAGATTATGAACCCTTTTGTTTTCTGTTTTAACGAATTATTATCCCTTTTGTTAAAAGCAAATGCATATTTTATCATTACTCATCATTAAATGTCCAAAAAGACGTTGCTTGATGGAGATGAAGACAATTTTTTCACTTACCAAGGAAATTACCACATGTTTAGTAACATTGTTTTTAAAAAGGGTTAATCTCATTTTACTACCGTGTACTTTACATGTTGTATTAATTGAGAGCCTGATGTTTTAATTTTCTCATTTTAGGGCCCAAACTTTCATTTTTCTATCAATATAGAGCCTGAACAGAAATGCCGTTACATTTTAGACAGAAAGTTAACATCATCATCCAACATTATTATTATTATTATTATTTTTCAGTAGGTTCTTGGCCTTGTAAAGAAGAGATTTGGTACAAAAGGATCTATGTATAACAATATACTTTTAATCGAAGTGGTAAACCCTCACAAAAAAGCAAACCCTAATAACTTAATTACCAATTCCCCTGGTAAAACTTTATTAACCTATAATGAGTCCATGAATTGTTGAGAGGGAATCGACATTTTTCTCATAGCTTCCACTATTGCATTGAAGTGGGCATAAGGTGAAAATAAGAGATGTTTTTTTTTGAAATTGAAGGTTTGGGGTTACTTGAGGAGTTAGGTACAAGGAATATATGCATAGCAATATAGGTGTGCGTGAGCTCAAGATTAGTTTTTCGTGATATAAAATTGAAGTAAAAGATCAAGAGATAATTCATGGATTGATTTTAGTTTTGTATCTATAATTTCAAAGTGAGTAATGCTAGGTATTGAGAGAAATAAGAGTGGAGTTATTAGGTTTTGCTTTTGTAAATTTGGGGAAGAAGAGAGTTAAAAGATTGTCTAAGTGTTCAATTTACTCCTAATATTTGGAAAATACTCAAACACCTAAAATGAAGACTTTTTTTTTCAAAGATTAGTAGTTGTTCCGTGACACATATTAACTTTTTGTCAAAAAACTAACAATTTTTTTATACATGCCCCGAATTGATACAAAAATAGAAGTTCAAGCCTTAAAGTGAGAAAATTAAAACCACAGGCTCCCAAGTGACATTACAAGTAAACCTCAGGGTAGTAAAATGAGATTAACCCTTTTAAAAAAAAAAATTATACTCTCTTTGTCATAGATTAAGAGTCTTGCTTTTTTATTAATTAGTAGAAAAGAGAGTCTCATTCTTAAAAATGATTATATCGTTACAAAATCATTATTAGTTTACATTTACAGATTTGAATTGTGAGTAGGATTTTGAATAATTACATCCTCAAACCGCTTAAAATATTTACAATTTTTTTTAAATAAGTGTTGAACATAAAAATGTGACTTTAAAAAGTAGAGGGAGTAACATTTATTTGGGGAGGAGGAAATAATAACTATACCTCATCTGTCCTGTAATAATTATTAAACATTGTCCCCTTCGAATTCTTAGGCTCCTCCGTTCTTACTTGGGAATTAGTTGCTACTAAAAATAATGATCCTAATAAAATTTTAAAAATTGTTATTAAAAGTATTATTAATTATAATACAATGACAAATTTTAGATTTTTATTAGAATCATTATTTTTTATTTAAACTATGAGCCAAAATTATTTTTGTAAAGGAATGATGTAAATAAGTTTATATTTTTAAATAATGATCCTTAGTACTATAGCTATTCAACATTTCCCTTTAGATGTACTGAAACTGCAAATAAATTTAATATTCATTTAGAAAGGAGTTTAAATGATCGAAAGAATGATTTATTAGGAAATTGAATAAATTATTTTGAATATTGTCATTAGCTTTAACATATGTTAACTTAAAAACTTAAAACAATAAGAAAAAAAGAGAATTTGAAATCCTGAGAACAAATGTAGATATAAATTTTCAATTTCTTATTTCTAAAGAGTAATTTAAAGTAAATGATCATGGAAATGATGGCATTAGCAACTAATTCCCAAGTAAGAACGGAGGAGCCTAAGAATTTGAAGGGTACAATGTTTAATAATCTTTACATACTGTCAACTAATTTAACATTTCATGCTTTTTTACCCATAAACTTCCAAAGCATTTGACTCAGCATTGCATTCCTATTTCACTTAAAATAAAATTTGAAGGTGGTCAACTTTACATACTTCAAACCCAAGCGGAATGGAATAATAAACATGGTATAAAGTTAGATCTACCGAAAAATGAGTTAGGTCCACCTGTCCAACGAAGTAAAAATTACACAATGTTTGTAAAATGTTTGGTACATAATGTAAAACATTCACTATTAAAATGTAAAAAAAAAATATTTTTTGTACAACGTGGAGCTAAGATGGGAGCTAACACATTTGATTTTTATTTATTTTTTACGTTGAGTAGTGAACGTGTTACATTATGTAGAAAATGTTTTACAAACGTTGTGCCAATTGCACATCATTGGACAGTGGACCTAATTCCGTTGTAGCGGTTTCAAACCCATTTTTAAGTGAATTAAAAAAAATATCATGTTTGTAGATAGTCATATGTTTAAAATTCTTAAGTACTTTGAAAAAAATATCATGTTTATAAGTAATCCAAATTAAGGCACCATATAATATTTTTTTGGTGAGAGTTTTATAGTATATTTTTAAGGAATGTCTCATAAAAAATTAAAAAGTTAGTAAACCGTGCATCGCACGGGTACTAAACTAGTAATTTAATATGCGAAAAGACTTTCATTGTCTCACACACTTTTTCATAAATAAAAAGTTCAAAATTTGTTGATTTTCAAATTTATTCATATTTTCAAGGGGTTTAAAAAGCTCTCCTATTCTTGAGTTCAGTTATGATTTTTCCTCTTCTTATGATTTATGACCTTAGATATACTCATTTACTAACCATTTGTTTATTAAATAATTTATATTAGGGGCCATTTAGTTCCAAAAAATCATTAATTTGTTTTTCGCTAACTTAATATGAATATTGTATTTAAAATGGGCCCCCCCCCCCCCAAAAAAAAAAAAAAAAAAAAAAAAACCCTCCGGTCCAAAAGCGACAATTATTTTGGACGACTTTTGTCTGAATTTGACAGCTATTTCGAGAGTCGAGATCTCTTGTACCACTTTTGTGTGCCACTCCATGTACCACTTCTAATCTAACCGTTCACATGTTTGCATAATATTACTGTTGGGTATGCCAACTTATATCTCAGTATTCAATGTATAGGATTGATTAGATTTGATTGATCCATCACCTAAGTTTTATTTCATAGACTTTGGACCCATATGTAAGAAGTATTTATACTTCATTTTTTAGGTAGTCCATTTGAATAAACTAGGCTTAGTAATAGGGCAAGATATCAAGATTCAAGAAAAATCACAAGTCTAAATTGAGCCATGCGCCATGCGCCATCTAGGCATTGGGCCTATGCGCCTCATAAGGCGCGCACTATGATACGCGCCTCAATGACCGATGCGCCCCAATGGTTCAATGCGCCTCACATGATGAAATTCAACACTTGGTGATTTATTGAAGACATGAAGACATGAAGACTTGAAGACATTCAAACTATGCCAAAGATCCAACGGTGGATAAATAACACGTGTGCACCTAGATTTGAGGACACATATCCACAACGGTCATATTTGTGTTATGTGTCTAACGGCTATAAAAGAACACGTGCTCCACTCAATGAGCTCCAGCACATCTGTCATTTGATCTTATCCACAAGGGATTTCCAACGGCTAGTTTTTGGGGCTCTACAATAAATACCCCATAACTTCAACCATTTGAAGTTGCTAAGCATTTCAGAATTTCTCTCTCAAGCATTTGTTGAAGATTTGAAGATTGCCCTTTGAATTCCCAGATTCCTCAAGAACATCTTCATACCTTCATACTTAGCCCAGATCCTCAAGAAAAAACACTTTAGTTTTATTGAGCTCTAAATCTCATAGATCTGAAGAGCCTTGAAACTAAGAACACACACGCACCTCTTTAAGTTTCATCACTTAGATCTTTCTTTAAGAGATACACCGGTCTTGTCTAGGATTTGTTCTTTCATAGAATATTAGATCTTGAGTTAGTGTATAAGCTCAAACATTGTAATTTGTAATACTCACTCATATTATAAGATCTCCTTTAGAAATCCAAGACGAACCATCTTGGTAGAGGACGTAGATCATTTCCCGATCGAACCTTTCCAAATAGCACGTATTAATTTCTTGTCATTTACTTTCAAGTTATTATCTTATCTCACTATTTGCTTATTTAATCATTGTTATTTGCCTTAGTTACTTATTTCACTCACTTTGAGCTAAAATACTTAGAGTGTGTGTGCGCCCCCTTTATCATACTTTGCGCCTATTTACTTAACAAAATTCCGTTGTGCATTTCACTCACTCACTTAGGCGCATTTCATAACGCTTATTTGATAAAGTGCGCATTTGCAATTGAGTTAATCAAGGGTACGAAAAGAATTTCAAAACAGCTATTCACCCCCCACTTCTAGTTATTTTTAAACCTTTGTTGCCCCTTTGGGACCAACAAGTGGTATCAGAGCAAACACCTTTATAAAACGTTTTTGTTTTTCAAGCTTAACAGCTTGGGTGCCGATTCGATATGGCAAACGCAAAACCTTCGGCAACTGCTAACTACACATATGTTCTAGTCTTTGATGAAGATCATTTTGACGTGTGGAAATTCATCATCTTGACCCATCTCACCTCAATCGATGAAAGGCTTCATGACACCGTGGTTTATGGACCTTACATCCCAATGAAAGCAAATCCAAATCCGCGCACCAACATTGCTAAACCAACAGTCAAGAAACCAAAGGAAGAATGGTCTGAAGAAGAAATTAGAAGAGTTGCAAATGATGGGAAAGCAAGAAACATTCTCCTCAGCACTCTAAGCACGGCTATGAAACAATAAGTCATGCATTGTGCTACCGCCAATGAATTATGGGATACTATTGAAGAGCATATAGAAGGAGACATTGTTTGCAAAGAGAACAAGAGATATGAAGTACAAAAGAGATTCAAAAATTTCTCTCAACTCCCCGGTGAATCTTTAAGACAGACTTATGAACGCTATTGTGAAATTATCAATCTGTGTATTTCACTTGGAAAGAAGTTTTCTAATAAGGAATTAAATGTTAATTTCCTTGCCGCTTTTGGATCTAGATACCTCCATAAATCTAGCGCCCTTGAAGACGCTGGAACTTTAGATGTATGGACACTAAGAAACCTTTATGCAAATATCAAGGTTTATGAGCTCAAACTTCAGCGCATCAGTGAAACTGAAGGAAAATTAAAATCCATAGCTATGGTGGCGCATAGAGTGGAAGCGCATGCGCCGGATGAGAAAAGTTCCGATCCCAAAATTTCTACTTCTGAGCTATTAGACACCGATGATGAAGACTTTGCTTTATTTGTGAAGAGATTCCAGAAGTTCAGAAAATTCTCAAAACCCGGCTCATTCAACAAAGCTCAAGGATCTACAAGCAGAGCTCCTCCAAAATTCACAAGGAGAAGTGTTTCAAAAAGAAAAGAAGACCTTGTTTGTTTTAATTGCAGGAAACCTAGACACTTTGCATAAAGATGCCCAATTCCCAAATTTGGGTACATGCAGAAGAAGAGCATCCAAACTCCCAAATTCACTCGTCACAAGGAAATGGTTGCTGAAGAAGAATCACCAGCAAATGAGCAGAACACTTGGATTGAAACAGACTCAGAAGAGAGCGATGAAGATTCTGATGATGGACTCATTTGTTTGGTTGCAAAGGATGATGAAGTTGATGTTTATGATTCTGATGATGACTACTCAAAGGATGTTCCTGATATGAATGTCTTAAATAAACCAATCAAGAAATCTGCAGGTTTTCAAGAGGTGAAAAAGAAGAAAGAACCAACCATCAGCGAGCTCGTTGAACAAGGATTTCTCACTCTGGCTCAAAGCGATGGTGGATTTTTATTCTCCAGATGTGATCTGAGTGCAAGAAGCAAACTCAGAAAGAGTGAATACATTAGACCTCAAGTTGCACCTATTCCTACAATCAATCATGATGAGGGCATTGTAAAGCAAGAAAATTTATTCAAAGAGGCTGAAAAGGTAATCAGTCAATTTAGTGATATGAAGGAAGCTTTAACACTATCATGTGATGAAATTTCCCAGCTTAAGACCGATAAATCTCTATTAAAAACTGAACTAACCCTCTTTAAGGAGCAGATAAAGAGTATGAATCCTCTTACTGTTAAAAACACTTATCAAACGGAACAGAACTCACTTCTTATAGTTCAAAACGATGAATTGGTCATTCAAATTACTGATCATAAAAAGATTACAAATTAGTGGTCCAATTCTCATGTCACTATGGACTGTATCTTTGAGTCCCAAAAAGCCAGTGGTGATAAAAGTGGCTTGGGATTCACATCATCAACTAGTGACAACTTTAAGTGTGATGTTTGTGCTGAAAGACACAGTGAATTTACTACTCAGCAAACTCATGAAATTCCCAATGAAAAACATTCTAATTCAATGGGTAAAGGACAGGAAAAAGTCAAGAGACAAACATTCCATTATGTCTACCCAACGAAATAATTTGGGAAAGCTAAAGGGAAGGAAGTAGCTACAGATGAATCATCTTCTAACAAAATCATTCTTGAAACAAGGCGCGCTCCTTCTACGAGTGAACATTATGCGCCTAGGAGCCACGCGCCTCCTAGCCCTATGCGCCCTCCTAGAAAAAGCGCTCTAAAATTTCAAAAGAAGGATTTTGTTAAGGCTAGTTCATCTGACCCAAAGAAGAATAATATCCCAAAGAAAAGTAAAGACTTTGTGAAAACTCACATGATTTGTGGCTTTCATCATTGTTCTATTTGTGATTGTTCGGGACATAAGGCCGTGGAATTCCTTTTGATATTCACTCCCAATACCAAAGGACGTAAAAATCCTAAGGTCAAGCAAGAGTGGGTTGTCAAAAGTTGCTAACTCTAGGACCCGAAAAGGAATAAAAGGGACCTGCTTTAAATTTTTATATTTCAGGTTCTTTGCTTCATGGCTGGATCTTCAAAAGATAAAATGTATGAATGGATTCTCGATAGTGGGTGTTCACGACACACGACTGGAGATGAATCCTTACTTGAAGATGTTCATAAAGAAAGAGGTCCCTCTGTAACATTTGGTGATAACAACAAAGGTCAAATTGTAGCATATGGAACGCTCAAGAAAGACAAAGTGTGCATTGAAAGAGTCTCTCTCGTTGAAGGGCTCAAGCACAATTTATTATCCATATCTCAATTCTGCGACAAAGGATTAGAATGCCATTTTACCTCAACTCAATGTCTTATCAAGAATGGAAAAACTAGAGCTACATTACTCACGGGATATCGCAAGACAAATATTTATATTATTGATTTCCATAGTATGAACTCTAGTACTAATCTTTGTTTTGTAGCTAAAAGTGTGAGCGAAACTAGTTGGCTATGGCACAAGCACTTAAGTCACTTGAACTTCAAGTATCTATCTAAACTCAACAGGAATAATCTTATTAAAGGACTTCCCAAGGTTGCTGATCATCATGACAAAAAGTGTACCGTGTGTCAACTTGGAAAACAACCGAAGCAGTCTTTCTCCAGCAAGACAAATCCCTCAACTTCTAGATGTTTGCAACTGTTGCACATTGATCTATTTGGACCAGTCACCACTGCAAGTGTTAGAGGAAATAAGTATTCTCTAGTTGTGGTTGATGATTACTCAAGATATACATGGGTGGAAATGATGATTACAAAAGACAATTATTATGACATTCTTACCACCTTATTCAGACTGCTCCAAACCCAAAAAGAAGATGACATCGTTAGTGTTCGATCCGACAATGAAACAAAATTTAAGAATAACTGCTGCGACGATCAAGGGATAGATCACAACTTTTCAACAGCTGGAGTTCCTCAACAAAATGGTGTTGTGGAAAGAAATAATAGGACGTTGATTGAAGTGGGAAAGACGATGATAGCTGAAGCCAAATTGCCTAAGTACTTTTGGGAAGAAGCTGTCAACACCACATGTTTTACTCAAAATCGTTCACTCATCAACAAACTTCACAACAAGACTCCATATGAACTTTGGCGTGGTAGAACTCCCAACATTGCATTCTTCAAGATCTTTGGCTGCAAATGTTATATCCTCTACAACGGAAACGAACATAGAGGTAAATTCGATGCCAAAGCCGACGAAGGTATTTTTGTTGGGTATGCCAAACATTCTAAAGCTTTTCGCGTTTTTAATAGATCTACATTAGTGATAGTTGAATCTGTACATGTTATATTTGATGAACATTCTCTCTTTGAGCCACATTTGGCTCCAAATGTTGCTGATGATTCTGTTGAGTTAAATGAGACAGATGCTCTTATTCATTTTGCGCCTACACTAGATCAGAATGCATCAACTCAAGGAAATCCATCTATATCAGTTGCTCCAAACTTCGATGATAGCGCACCGAGTGAAGATTCAGCTGCACCGTACAATGCGCCTGTTTCCACTCCTGCGCCGCACTCAAATATTGCGCCTGGTGTCACTCCCATTTTCAATGCTGAACCAGTTCAACCCCCTATCTTTGATGATTTTGAAGCTGGTGAAGATGTACCAATTGAAGACCTTCAAGTTACTACAACCCAACCTAACTTACCTCCTGAAATTCATGAAGTTAAAGGTCACCCAATCAATAATATCATTGGTGATCTACATGTTGGTGTTTGATGGATCGATTTTATCATATGTTATCTCTACATTTTCATTCTCATTTTATTGACTTTTGGATGTAATTTAGAATAGTTTAATGTAATTTTGGTTTAATTGTGTTTCAGGAACTTTGTGAGATTATGTGTGTTTTGAGACACTTTTTAGTGTAATGTGATGTATTACAAAATCTTAGAGATTTAAAGGATTGAAGACCAAGAAGTGATCGAGTCAAAGTCAAAAGTCAGCAGTGGTCAACCTAGTCAAAGAGGTGAAGAAAAGAAGAAAAGATAAAGAAAGGCAGAAAAACGCACCAGGCGCCCGCTCGCCAAGTGCCAGGCGCCCGCTCATGGTGAATTCTGAAAAACCAAAAGTTTCTGGACAGATAAGCGCCCGCCTGGGTGTGGGTAGGCGCCCGCTCGCTTGTTCCGTACAGTTTTCGGGTTTCCTTTGCCAGACGGGTTTTAACCCTATTATTCCCTATTTTTTGGCCCTAGCTTTCTCTCTGTATAAATATTAGACTGCATTACTATTTTTCGGGAGGCTTTGTTTTAGGTTTTATCCAGGTTTATGATATTTAATTATATTCTTGTATTTATTGCTATGTCGATGAGTAGCTAATTTTATTGTTCATGGATTGGGAGTAATAACTATCAAATCTCTATGTTAAATTGGGCTTAATTAAATATTAATCTTGTTCTTGTTCATAAGAATAGAACTTAATTAATTTAAAGATTTCATTAATATGACTTGATATTCTTGATCTTTAAATAATCTTGATTTAGATTGTTTCACTAGCGTGGATAATTTATATATTGAATCATATTCTTGTGATTAGATTTAATTGAGGACCTCGCGGAAATCAAAAGAATTTAAGATCAAGTGTTCTTAAGAATTAATAAATTGTTTTTGTGTGTTGTTGACCTAGCGAAATATTTCACATAGAGATAATAATAGGGTTGCAATCCGGTGACCAGACCGTCCCAACTCTTAAATAAGTGAACGATTTCTTGAACACGTTTAATAATATTTTTAATAAAATAGCATAGAGAGGAGATAGTTGTGAACCCCAATCTGTGAATCTTCGTAATCTTGAATTAAATCTTTGTTTGCTTAGTGATCTTTAATTTAGTAATTTATTTTCATTGTTTAGTAGTTAATTTAGTTTAATCAAAATCAATCAAAAACTCCCTTGGTTACTCTTTGCACTAATTAAATTTACTTGTTTGTCCAACAAGTCTCTGTGGGATCGACCCTCGCTTTCGCGCGTTACTACTACGGTAACTAGTGCGCTTGCTAGGTATTTATTACTTGGAATTTTATCCATCAAGTTTTTGGCGCCGCTGTCGGGGACTTGTTTTGATTTATAAGTTAATTTAATCGGTGTATGTTTGGTAGGCGTTCATTGAACCCCGAGTTGGTTCTTTTGGACGATAATATCGATAGACTTGACTGGGGTATTCCCCCTATTTCTGAGTCTGAGTCTGAAGCTTCTGTCACCGAGACAGAGGTAGTTTTAAGTGAATCTGAAACTTCTTCCACTGGGGGAGAAGAAATTGAAATTGTAATGGCTAATCCCTTAATGAAAGAATATGCTAGGCCTAAGGTTGACACATCGGTGTCATGTATTGTCCTGACTGAGGCCGCTAAATCTTATGAGGCAAAGGGGCATTACTTCAGTCAGTTGCCCAAGTTTCAGGGTCTTCCCGCTGAAGACTCTTTGAACTTCTTGAGAGAGTACATGATGATTATATCAGGATTCCCTGTAAAAGAGGGAGTTACTGATGAACAATTAAGACTTAAGTATTTTCCTTTCTCTCTTCAAGGGGCAGCTAAAACTTGGCTTATGTTACTTCCTGCTAGGAGTATCACTACATGGGATGGGTTGCATGATGCATTCTTAAAGAAATTTTTCCCGCATGCTACTTTGGCCACCTTTAGACAGAAAATCATAGGGTTTACTCAAAAGGTAGGTGAGCCATTTCATGAGGCTTGGGATAGGTTCAAAATGTTGCAAGTGCAGTGCCCCCATCATGCTTTTCCTGAGGCCCTTTTACATCAAACATTTTATGGTGGGTTAACTACAGCAGACCAACCTATGGTCGATAATGCAGCAGGCGGATTTTTAGGAGCCAAAACTGTTGACCAAACTCAAGAATTGTTTGAGATGTTGAGGGCCAATTAGCAAGAAAAAGGCTCTAGAGGGAAACCTAGGGGAGTGCATGAGTTGAGTTGTATGGATGAGTTCACTAGGCAGGTGTCTTTGTTAAACCAAAACATGGCTAAAATGAATTCTAATATGTCTTCCTCAAGTGCTAATGTGGTCTCTGATTTCTGTGCTAATTGTGGATCTAACACTCATGCTACTAATGGTTGTCCAGTTGTTGCACAGTTTGATTCTGAACAGGTAAATGCGATGCAAGGGTACCCCCCAAGACAAAATCAAGGTGGTATGTATTCTAACACGTATAATCCAGATTGGAAAAACCACCCCAATTTTTCTTGGAGGGGTAACCCAGGAATTCAGTACCAGCAGCAGAAACCTCTCTATCCTCCTCCCTCACAAGGGAATCCAGAACAGCAGCCTAAGCAATCTCTAGAGGATATGATGAGGTCCATGATGCAAGAGCAGCAACAAATGAAGATGATGATGGAGCAGCGTGAGAAGCAGCAGGACGCGGTCAACAAAAAGCTGGAGACCCAGATTGGTCAACTAGCTGTGGGTCAGCAAGGGCATAAACCAGGAACTTTCCCTAGTCAAGGGGAGCAAGCCAAAGCCATTATGACTTTGAGAAATGGCAAACAGGTAAGTAATGAGGTATGTCCTAACTCTCCTTCTGAAACTGCTGAACCACCTGTTGTTGAGAATGTTGTTGGTAAGAGTACTAATGGTATGGGGGAAATTCCTGTCACTGATTCTTCCACCCCCAAGCCATATGTACCTCCTGTACCGTTTCCTGGTAGATTCATGAGAAGTAAGTTGGATAAGCAAATGTCTGATTTATATGACATGTTTTCAAAAGTAAACATTAATCTTCCTTTGTTAAATGTCATTAAAAATATCCCAGCTTATGGAAAGTTTTTCAAAGAACTTAACTCTAGGAAACCCAAGTATGGGAATGATGAGAAATTGGTTATGGGTGAAAGTGCCAGTGCCGTGGTACAACAGAACCTCCGACCTAAATTGAAAGACCCCGGAAGTTTTAATATTTCTATATCTATGGGAGATTCTAAAAAGGTGAAGGCAATGTTAGATCTCGGTGCTAGCATTAATTTGTTACCACATCATTTGTATCTTGAGTTGGGTTTACCTGAGCTAAAACCCACCACAATGACCTTGCAACTGGCTGACCGTTCAATCAAGAGGCCATTGGGAATTGTGGAGGATGTTTTGGTGCAGGTAGCCAATTTGATTATCCCTGTGGATTTTGTTGTGCTTGAAACCGTGAATGGTGTTGGGAATAGTCAGGATTCTCCCATATTGCTTGGGCGTCCATTTATGGCTACTACTAACACCATCATTAATGTGGGTGATGGGACTCTATCTATGTGTGTGGCTAATGAGAAAATAGAAATATCTGTGTTTGATGTCATGCAAAGTCCCATAGATGATGAGTCTTATAACTGTGTGGATATTGTTGAGGATTGTGTGAGTGAAGTCTTGTGGCATGAGAGAGAATGTGAGGAGTTAGAGTCTTTGTTGTCAACTGGCGGTGAGAAACTTAGGGATAATGCGGATGTTCAACTGATGGCTGTGGAAAAGGCCGACGAACACCATCCTAGTGATGGCCCGTTTCACCCCCTAGGCCACTTCAATGAGAATTCGGTGCCTTCTGTTGTAACCCCTCCAGCTCTTGAGCTGAAAGCCCTCCCCTCAAATTTAAAATATGTTTTTCTTAGGGAGGGAGAGACTTTGCCCGTGATAATTGCCTCAGATTTGACAATAGAACAAGAGGCCAAGTTGATCAAAGTGCTGTGTGAGCACAAGCAGGCCATAGGGTGGACCTTAGCAGATATTAAGGGTATAAGCCCCTCCATGTGTATGCACAAAATTAATCTCATAGATGGTGCTAAGCCGTTTAGAGAGAGACAGAGAAGGTTAAATCCTCACATGGAGGAGGCGGTTAGGAAAGAGGTCCTAAAATTGTTGGATGCAAGCATTATCTATGCCGTTGCTGATAGTGAGTGCGTGAGCCCGGTTCAAGTCGTTCCTAAGAAATTGGGCTACACGGTCACCACTAATGAGAAAGGAGAAGAAGTGCCAAAAAGGGAAGTGATTGGTCTGAGAATATGCATAGATTTGCGCTAACTGAATGCTGCAATAAAGAAAGATCACTTCCCTTTGCCCTTTATTGATCAGATTCTTGAGAGGTTAGCCGGACATGAGTATTATTGTTTCTTGGATGGTTTTTCGGGGTATAACCAAATCCCCATTTCACCAGAGGACCAATCCAAGACCACTTTTACTTGTCCTTTTAGCACATTCGCATTTAGGAGGATGCCCTTTGGGCTTTGTAATGCACGTGCGACTTTTCAAAGGTGTATGACCTCCATCTTCTCTGATTTAATCGAGCGATGTGTTGAAGTCTTCATGGATAACTTCTCGGTATTTGGTGACAGTTTTGGTGGGTGCCTAGAGAATTTGACAATGGTGTTGAATCGTTGTTGTGAGACAAATTTGACCCTTAGTTGGGAAAAATGTCATTTTCTCGTGAGGCATGGCATTGTGTTAGGACATTTGGTGTCAAATAAGGGGATTGAGGTAGACAAGGCTAAAATCGATGTGATTTCAAAATTGCCTCCCCCTGTGTCGGTTAAGGGTGTGCGAATTTTTCTTGGCCATGCAGGTTTTTATAGGCGTTTCATAAAAGACTTTTCAAAAATTTGTAAGCCTTTATGTAACATGTTAGATAAGGACACCGAGTTCATCTTTGACCAAGAGTGTTTAGAGGCCTTCAATCTGCTGAAGGAGAAGTTGACAACTGCCCCCATTCTATCCAGCCCCAATTGGTCTCTACCATTTGAGATCATGTGTGATGCATCAGATTTTGCGATTGGGGCTGTTTTGGGGCAAAGAGTGGATAAATTACCTCATGTGATTCATTACGCAAGTAGAACTTTAAATGATGCACAACTGAATTATACTACCACTGAAAAAGAATTTTTAGCAGTTGTGTTTGCTCTTGAAAAGTTCCGTTCTTACTTGCTTGGGTCCAAGGTGATTATCTACTCTGATCATGCTGCACTTAAATATTTGCTGAATAAAAAGGATGCTAAACCTAGACTTCTTAGGTGGATGCTCTTACTGCAGGAGTTCGACATAGAAATAAAGGACAAAAAGGGGACCGAAAATGTAGTGGCTGATCACTTATCTAGGTTAGAGAACTTTACATTTACTAATGTGATAGATGGTGCGATTCCGGTTAATGAAAATTTTCCGGATGAACAATTATTTGCTTTACATGTTCATGAGCCTTGGTATGCGGATCTGGTGAATTTCATTGTTTCTAATATTATGCCACCTAACTTCACTTACGATCAAAAACGAAAGTTTAGATCGGATGTGAAGCACTACATTTGGGACGACCCTTATTTGTGGAAAGTTTGCCCAGACAAGATAATCAGGAGATGCATTCCGGAGCATGAGCAAGCTAGCGTGTTGAGATTTTGCCACGAACTCCAATGTGGGGGGTCACTTTAGTGGGCAGAAGACCGCTAGGAAAGTATTGCAAGCGGGTCTCTATTGGCCCACTTTATTTAAAAATGCTCATGATTTTTGTGTAAGGTGTGATAGATGCCAAAGGACCGGCAACATAAGAAAGAGAGATGAAATTCCCCTACAACATAATTTAATTGTTGATATTTTTGATGTATGGGGTATTGATTTTATGGGTCCTTTTCCCCCTTCCCAAGGCTACTTGTACATTCTTGTTGCTGTAGATTATGTGTCTAAATGGGTGGAAGCAATTCCTACCCGGACTAATGATGCTAATATTGTTTGCAAGTTTGTGCGTGAAAATATCTTTGGCAGGTATGGAGTGCCGCGTGTCATTATCAGTGACCAAGGGACGCACTTCACAAACAGAATGTTCAATCAAGTGCTAAAAAGATATGGGGTGGGTCACAAGTTGGCTACGGCTTATCACCCTCAAACTTCAGGACAAGTGGAGGTGAGTAATCGCCAAATCAAGGCGGTGCTTGAGAAAACGGTGTGTCCAAATCGTAAGGACTGGGCTGACAAATTGTGTGATGCACTGTGGGCCTATCGGACTGCATACAAAACCCCTATTGGAATGAGCCCGTACCAGATTGTGTATGGAAAAGAATGTCATCTGCCAGTGGAATTAGAGCACAAAGTATATTGGGCAACCAAGCAGCTAAACATGGATTTGACTCTAGCAGGGGAGAAAAGATTGCTTGATTTGGATGAGCTTGCAGAAATGAGGTAGGATAGTTATGAGAGTGCAAAGTTATACAAAGAGAGGACAAAAAGATATCATGATAAAAACCTTAAACCCAAGTTTCTCAAACCGGGTATGAAAGTCCTTCTCTTTAACTCTCGCCTCAAACTTTTTCCCGAAAAACTGCGTTCAAGGTGGACGGGTCCTTATGAAGTGGTTCGAGTGTTTCCCCATGGAGCAGTAGAGCTTAAAGATTTGAAAGATGGGACAACATTTAAAGTGAATGGACACCGAGTGAAGCCTTATTATGAGGGGCTGTCTATTTTGGAAGACATCAATGAAATTGATGTAATTGATTGGACAGACCCGGAGGGAGCCACTTAATATTCATGTGGCATTATGTCGAGCCAAAGACTTAAAACAAAGGCGCTTGTTGGGAGGCAACCCAACCAGGTATCATTTTATTTGCTTTCTTTTAATTCAGTCTATCTTCATTCTTAGCTTGGGAGCATGTTTACTTTTGATGCAATGAGGACATAGCATGTTCTAAGTTTGGGGGTGGTGGTATTCATAAATTCAAAAAAAAAAAAAAAAAAATTAATTATATATGTAGTGCTGTCGTGTCTTTTATTTCTGGGTCGGTTCGAACTACGGTGACCTGAGCTCCTTATTGTCTTAGGGAGAACGTAGGCAACGAAAGTGCGGTCAAAAGTTTAGTCCGTGTCATCCTTCATGGATCTCTCCGAGTTTGTGGGTTTATAAGGGAGTGTAAATAGTGTCACCCTCCAAAAAGATTTTCATTTTTTGTTTTTAAGTCAATTTTATTTTCATAATGGATATTACGCTTGTGATGTTTGTTTGTGGTGATGTGCAGGAAATCAATTCAACCAGTGGTGGAGCGATCAAACCAGCAAAAAAAAAAAAAAAATTGCTGCAAAAATATACCGAGCGCCCGCTTGGTGTACAGGGGGCGCGCGCCTGTTCAAGAAATCGCAAATTATGAAGTCTCTGCCCAAATAAGCGCCCGCCTGGACCCTGGTGAGCGCCTGCCTGGTTGCCGAGTTGAGAGACTCCCAGTTGGGGTAAAAAGGGATTTTATTTAATCATTGTTATTTGCCTTAGTTCCTTATTTCAATCACTTTGAGCCAAAATACTTAGACTGTGTGTGCGCCCCCTTTATCATACTTTGCGCCTATTTACTTAACTAAATTCTGCTGTGCATTTCACTCACTCACTTAGGCGCATTTCATAACGCTTATTTGATAAAATGCGCATTTTCAATTGAGTTTATCAAGGGTACGAAAAGAATTTCAAAACAGCTATTCACCCCCCCCTCTAGCTATTTTTATACCCTTGTTGCCCCTTTGGGACCAAAAAATACAATAATACCACTCTTAACAATTGTGAGCCATTAGATCACTTGTGGCACATGAATTGGCACACAAAGTGGAACAGAGGATTTGGACTCCTATTTCGAACTACAGAGAGTAGAATTTTTTAAGCCTAAATTATAAGAAAAACTTATAAATTCAATAACAGTTTTTCACACTCTTTTACCAAAACTGCCTCTAATTAATTACGTATTGTTTTCAAAGTAAGTGTTGGTTATTTATTAGACATTTGATTGATGATATATTAGTAATTATAACACAATTTGTTAAAAAAATGTAAGTTATCGACTTTTACAATATAAAATTATATAATCTACTAGTATTATTTATATATGTGAAACAATAATGAATATTTTTATCATATTCTTATTTAGTATAAGATTTGAAACAAACCGTTGGAAATATTTGGTGTAAAAATTGCACTATTATAAAGAATAGTGCAATTTTTGCACTAAACTGTTGGAGATGGTCTTAGCAAGGTCATCGGTAAACCCTTTGCGCTATCTCATTTTCTTTTTTCTTTTTTCGTTTTTTCATTTCTTTTTTTAAAATTATATTTTTACTCTCTTCGTCTCAAAATAAGTGACCAATTTTTTAATATATTAATTTTGAATAAATTTTGCACATTCATTGTGAAACGGAGATAATGTTTTATTTGAATTATAATATCCATTTAATATTATCGATTAATAAAAAATATTATAATTGTATGGAATAATAAGAAATATTTTGAAAATAATCTCATTTGGTGAAGGCTTTGAACCGAGCAATTGGAGAAGATGGAAGTTTTTCGGTACTAAAATTGCACTATTTTAGAGTAATAGTGCAATTTCAACACCAAACTGTTGGAGAGAAATAGTTGGGAAGAGAACAAACACTTAAGACATTTTCATGAAATGACAATACATCAAGGTTTCTGAAATTCCTGTCATGCACTCCAAGACCAAACACATCGACATCAAATATCACTTCCTCAAAGACCACGTGGAAAAATGTAACATTCATTTGGAACACGTGGGATCCGATTTTCAAATCGCCGACATTCTTACGAAAGCACTTGACGCGAAACGGTTCATATTTTTTAGAGGTGAAATTGGTATGCTTGAACTTAACTAGTCAATATGATTTTGTCATTACTAATGAATTTATATCTTGTTAAGTTGTATATCAATTACAGATCAATTTCTAAGTTTTAAAGTAACTTTGGATTATGCGTTTGTGGTACGCGCCTAAACTCTACGCGCCCCACCAACTCACTGCGCGCGCAAATACCATTTACGACTCATTACTCTATGCGCGCCCTATGAGTTATGCGCCTCACCTAGCGCATCATTAATAATACGGCTCAATCAATGCTCCACATTTATTATCTCAAATGATTGAACGTATTAAATTTGTCACAAGTACCAGGTATGTTTATTATCATTTATTATAGAATCTTTTTCTTTTGACATTCCAAAATTGTTCAAGGGTACTTCTGCAATTATTTTTCCTTCGTTTTCCGTTTTTCAAAAATTTATTTCTGGGAATGTATTTCTTGCACCCCAAACTTACACTAAAACAGATATTTTTTAGTGTTTGTGTAAAAATTGGTCATAATTGTTTGTACACTTTTGAGGGAAGTGGGACAATTTCTACACACTTGGTGTCACATCGATCATAATTTGTGTCATTCCTCATTAATAAGACGTCCTTTCATATGACACATCCATAAATGCTTGTCTTTTCTATGACACATGCCATTAAAACACATCTCTTCAACTTCCCATCCTTAACCCTAACCTATAAAAGTTGACATCTCTCCTTCCATTACCTCTTTAATGATTATAAACCTCTCTCCCTGCACACTCCTTTTCTCTCTCTAAAAAATCCTACCCACTCTCTTCCCAGTCTCTCTCAGCCGTCTCTCTCTCTCTATCTACTCTATATTTCTCTTTTTTTCTTCTTCATTTCTTCATATATAAATATCGTTAATGGGTCCTAAGAAAGCATCTAAAGCCTCACAAGATGAAATGGTATGGATTTCTAACCCTTAAACTCTTAATTTCTGCATTTTTTGTTTGAGTTCTCATTTTTTTTTGGAAAACCGAAAATCATCTTTTCTTGATTAATCTTGCTTCGGTTCTCCGTTTTCGAAATCGTTTGTTGGGTTATGTTGGTTTTGTGTTTTAGAATCTTTATAGCTTAACTTTTTAATGATCAATGCTTTATCTTTTGCGAATCTGAGAATTTTCCATTTTTGAACTTTTCAAATTTTTGGACTTTTGATTCCATTTTCTGTGTTCGTTGTTAATATGTCCTTGTTTTGGTTTACAAATTTTAGATCCTTGTCTTCATGCGGTCGTTTTGTCTTTTTTTTTGTTTGATTTGGTGAAGTTTCACATTTTATGTGTTCTTGGTGTTCTTCGAGCACTCAAGAGCATGTTCTTCGTGTTCTTCATTTTTTTTTGCATGACTTGGGTTTTATGTTTTTCAAAACTTGTTTTCAAAAATTTGCATGTTTTGATTCTTATTGCTTTCATGTTAATGATTTTTGCTTGTTTGTGATATTTTGTGTGTTTTTATGCTAAGTACAAATTAATCACATAGTTATGCGCCTAAATATAAATCTATGCGCTTAGTATGATTATGCGCCTATTGTTATTTTGCGTCTAGAGCGATTCATGCGCCTAACATGTGTATGCGCCTCTGGCTATTACAAATGTTATGCGCCTCAATCCTTCATGCGCCTCATAACATTATGCGCCTAAATATCTTATGCGCCTAAATTCATACTTAGTCAAATTTTTATGTTTAATTTTTCCTTAGTATTTTCATAGAACCATACTAATGCGCCTTGTATATCTATGCGCCTCCAAAATTTCATGCGCCTACTACAATCATGCGCCTTGAATCACTGCGCTATCTTATGCGCCTATGATTCTCTGCGCCTAATTCTTCTACGCGCCTCAAATTTTTTATGCGCCTATTTTACTTTGCTCATTGTTATGCTTCTATGCGCCTAATTCACTTCTAACTTACATCATTGTTTTTGGGATATTGCAAATTTCAGACCTGGTGAGACCCTTGATCTCGCTGAGCTATCTTCAAAACAGATGGGTTTGGACATCATCGAGTCCATTCACACTGCTGGACTCACTCCGTTATTCACACTGGACCAGCCCTTGTATTCCCCACTTCTTGTTAATGAGCTTTTCTCTACTGCCGCACTCATTGAGTTACCAACTAATGAAGTAGGATTTGTGCGCTACAGAATTCGCGCCGTTGTACATGGTATTGATATTACCATCTCTACTGGATCAATCAAGCACGCAGTGAATTTCAACACGACTGGCCCTTAAATTATAGCCGGTCAAGCCAATACTTACTCAGTGGCCGCGCAGAACATTGTTGCGCGCGCCTATCTCAATATCCCAACTCTTCAGAATAGCATCAAGTCTGTTGAGATTAGGGATGGTGGTGACCTATTAGCTCATATAGCGCATCTCGTGGATACGTCTATAGTGTTCAATATGGGCAACGTGAACAAATTTACGGTGGAGCAGTGGGAGTATACTGCTGTCATTATGGGCAAGGCTAAGTTGAACTGGCCTCATGTTCTATTCAAGACTTTGACGGAGCAGATAGATAAATATAACAAGAATAAGAGTGAAGGAAAGACAAAGTTTAAAACTCACTGCCGCCTCCTCTCTAAAATTTTTCTAACTTACCCAGCCCTTGCAAAATTCCTTGAAGAAAACTGTTGGGTATGCTTATCTCTTAACCCTCCTAATTTTGTTAGAATTGATTGATACCATCACCTAAGAAAATTCTATGGACTTTAGGACCCTATGTAAGAAGTCTTATGGCTTCATTTTTTTTAGCTAAGTCCATTTTATAGTATAGGCTTAAAATATAGGACTTGGAGTGAAGGAATGAAGATAGCGTCAGTGGTCACTGCGCAGGACTTCTCAGCGCAGGACACCACTGCGCAGGTCTCTCCTGCGCAGCATTATATCTTGCTCAGTTTTCAATACATTCAAATCACCTAACTTGGAAAGCGCTTAGAAGATGCTCGCTAATTAAATATGCTGAGGTGTGTAGAATTGACAAAGCAAGCACACTCAGCAGATCCTACGGTGGAGACGCGCTCAAGAGAAATATTTCAAATGAAGACAGCTGTCAACCTTCTAGAAGAAGCTTTTGAATTTGGTCTTCATGCTCAGTCTCCAACGGCTCTAAGATACCTGCGCAGCAATCATATAGTGCTAGGTCATCATCTTTGATCAGAGCCCAAACGGCTATAAAGGACACCTGCGCACCAATCATATTGTGCCAGCTCATCGTCCTTGCTCAGAGCACCAACGGCTAGTTTTAAGCTCTCTGCTATAAATAGCCTGCTCATCTTCATTTCCAAGAAGCTAGAGTTTGTGCTTTCATAAGTATCACTGAAGTTCTGAAGATTGTTGCTTACTATTCCCAGATTCAAGATCAACCTTCAAACCTTCATACCTTCAAACTTCTGCCCAGATCCTAAGCCTTAAGTCACCAGAATTCTTCATGCTCTTCATCTCATAGATTCATAAAGCCCAGAATTTCTGAACACACACCTCTTGAAGCTTCGATCATTTAGATCTTACTTCTTGAGATATACCGGTTTAGTCTAGGATTTGTTCTTCATAGATTATTGATCTTTGAGATAGTTTGTTTTTCATTGTTGTATCTTGTAACTCTCTCATATAATAAGATCTCCGTCAGAAAATCTAAGACTAACCATCTTGGTAGAGGACGTAGATCTTTCATTGATCGAACCTCTCCAAATAGCTTGTTCTTTATTCTCGCTGTTTATTTCCTACTTAATCATTTCTAAATAACTGCTTTGTTTGATCTTATCAGATTGCTGCTATTGCTGATGTGTTTGTTATTGCTTATTGCCTTAGAACATTTTATCCAACTCTTTAAGCCAAAACTTAGCGCGTGCGTTTTTATCCTTGCGCAGCTTTTTCCTACGCAGGTGCTGCTTTAAACTTCCGCTGTGCATTTCACACTCTCACTGCGCGCTATACTTAGCTTATTTGAGAACTGTGCACATAGGTCATTGAATTGCAAAAGGGTTTGAAAAGAATTTTTGAAAACGCTATTCACCCCCCCCCCTCTAGCATTTTTCATACCCTTGTTGCCCCTTTGGGATCAACAAGTGGTATCAGAGCAAACACCTTCATAAAACTTGTTTTATTTTTCAAGCTTAACAGCTTGGGTGCCGATTGAAGATGGCTTCAAAATCCTGGGCAATGGCTAACTATTCACATGTCCCAGTGCTGAATGAAGATCACTTCGAAATCTGGAAGCACTGCATGCTCACTCATTTTTCTTCTATCGACGAGATCCTCCACGACATCGTTCTTGAAGGACCCTACATCCCAATGAAGGCTAATCCTGATGCTGCTACAAATAAGGAAAACCCTACCATCAAGAAGAAAAGGGAGGAATGGACTGATGAAGAAAAGAAATGGGTTGGCTATGATGGAAGAGCTAGAAACATCATTCTCAGCACTCTAGACCTCTCCACGCACAATCAAATTGTGAGCGGTGGAACTGCAAAGGAACTATGGGATGCTATTGAACGATATGTGAATGGAGACAAAGTAAGCAAGGAAAACAAAAGATTTGTGGTACAAAGAAAATTCAACTGCTTCATGAGAAAGGATGGTGAAACCTTGAGACAAACCTATGATCGCTTCTGTGCTGTTGTAAACTCTTGTAAATCTCTTGGAACTACCTTCACCAATAAAGAAGTCAATTCTCAATTCTTAGATGCGCTAGGTTCCAGATATGTGCACAAGGCAAGTCATCTGGAAGATTCTGGTTTTCTAGACACTTGGCCTCTGCGCAGCTTATACGCTAACTTAAAAGTGTATGAACTAAAGCTTGATCAAATTGACGAAACTGAAGGCAAAGGAAAACTTGTTTCCTATGTTGCGCAAAAGGAACCTGCGCCTGCTCAAACCTCAGACAAAGTCTCTACTTCCTCTTTACTTGAAATGGATGATGATGATTTCGCTATGTTCGTTAAGCGATTCCAAAAATTCAGAAAATTCTCTAAACCTGGATCCTCGAGCAAACCACCTGCTAAATTCTCTCGTGGCAGAGACTCAAAGAAAGATGAAGAGTTGGTCTGCTACAACTGCAGAAAGCCCGGTCATTTTGCTTCAAAATGTCCCACTCCAAAATATGAGTACATGAAGAGGAATACTGCGCAGAGGTCATCAAGGCAGCGCGGAATGATTGCTGAAGAAGACTGCGCAGAAAAGGAACTGAAGACTTGGATAGAAACGGACACTGAAGACAGTGATGATGATGACTCTGAGGATGGACTGCTCTGCCTGGTGGCCAATGCTGATGCTGATAGCGATTCAGACAATGATCCCGATGCGGACACAAAGGCTGCGCCAAGGACAATTCAGAAGAAAGGTCCCACTATCACAGAACTGGTGGAAATGGGACATCTGACTCCAAGCAGACAGAATGGCAAGTACTTGTTTGCCAGAGCAGACCTATCAAAGAAATTTGTAGCTGCGCCTCCGCGAAAAGAATCTCTTGAAATTCCTGCTGAAATTGTAATAGAAAAGAATGACTCTGCTGCTGAGCGCGAGTCTATTTTTCAGCAAGCTGAAAAGGTAATCAAGAAATTTAATTCTATGAAAGAAGCAGTGGACTTATCAATTGGAGAAATTTCACAGCTTAAGACGGAGAAAACTCTTTTAAGATCTGAGATCACCCTCCTTAAGGAGCAGATTAAGAGCATGACTCCTCTTACTGAAAAGAACCGTTTTCTTACAGATCAAAATGCGCTATTTAAAGTAAGAAATGAAGAATTGGCTGCTCAAGTAGCTGATCTCACAAAGATCGCTGATGAGTGGACCAAATCTCGTGTCACTATGGACCAAATTCTAGAATCCCAAAAAGCTAGTTGAGACAAGGAAGGCTTAGGGTTCTCAACTAGTGACAACTTTAAATGCGTAGTTTGCTCTGAAAAGGAAAAGGAGTTTACACCACAGCAAACTATTGAAATTCCTAAAGCAAAGCACTCTGCTTCAATGGGTAAAAGACAGGAGAAAGTCCAGAGACAAAATTTCCATTATGTCTACCCAAAAATGCAAACTGGAAAAGCCAAGGGTAAGGCTAAAGTTGAACCTACGCATGACAACTCATATTCTGACTATGGTTGCGCTTCAACTTCAAATGTCAAATCTGTGCAAAAGGGTCATGCGCATGAAAGCCATGCGCCTCAACGTCAGATGCGCATTCTTAAGAAAAGCGCACCCAAACCTCAGAAAATGATATTTGTCAAAGCAAGTTCATCTGCTCCAGTAAAGAATGCTGCGCCAAAGAAAAGTAAAGAGTTTGTAAAAACCCAATCTATAAGTGGCTTTCATCATTGTGTTGTGTGTGATGGTTTAGGTCACAAGGCTGCAGAATGCCTTTTGCGATTTGCTCCTAATGCCAAGGGACGTAAAAATCCTAAGGTCAGACAGGAGTGGGTTGTCAAAAGTTGCTAACTCTAGGACCCAAGAATAAAGGGGACCTGCGTTCTTAATGTCTATTTTTCAGGTCTCCTGCTTCACTGCGCACTCTTCACAAGCTAAAGCGCATATATGGTACCTCGACAGTGGATGTTCTAGACACATGACTAGAGATGTCACCGCTCTTGAAGATGTGCATGAAGGAAGAGGTCCCTCAGTAACGTTTGGAGATAACAACAAAGGGCACATAGTTGGATATGGAAGAATCAGAAAGGATAAAGTGTGCATTGAGAAAGTTGCGCTAGTAGAAGGACTCAAGAACAACCTGCTCTCCATATCACAATTTTGCGACAAAGGTTTGGAATGTCACTTCACTGCAATGCACTGCTACATCAAAGATGGCATATCCGGACTGACTTTGCTCACAGGGACTCGTAAGACTAATGTTTACATTATTAATCTTACTGCTATAAATTCTATCACTAATCTCTGTTTTGTAGCAAAGAATGTTAGTGAAAGCAGCTGGCTATGGCATAAGCGCTTAAGTCATTTGAACTTCAAGTATTTGGCTAAGCTACGAAGAGAAAATCTTGCCAAAGGACTTCCCAAAGTAGCTGACCATCATGATAGAAAATGCGCAGCATGCCAGCTCGGTAAACAACCTAAGCAGTCTTTCTCCAGCAAGATTGCCTCCTCCACTTCCAAATGTTTACAACTACTTCACATGGACTTGTTTGGACCGGTTACCACCGCGAGCATTGGAGGAAAAAAATATACTTTAGTTGTGGTGGATGACTACTCAAGATATACATGGGTCGAAATGATGATATCCAAAGATGACTGCTATGATATCTTGACTGCACTATTTCGAAAGCTCCAAAATCAAAAGGAAGACGACATCGTGAGCGTTAGATCAGACAATGGAACTGAATTCAAGAATAACGGTGTTGCTCAATACTGCGATGACCATGGAATTGATCACAATTTCTCTGCTGCTGGAGTTCCTCAACAAAATGGTGTTGTGGAAAGAAAGAATCGTACGTTGATTGAGGCTGGAAAAACAATAATAGCTGAAGCTAAGCTTTCAAAGTAATTCTGGGGAGAAGTTGTCAACACTGCTTGCTTTACTCAGAATAGATCTCTCATCAACAAAGCCTACAACAAGACTCCATATGAGCTATGGAGAGGAAGAGCGCCCAACATTGCTTTCTTCAAGATTTTTGGCTGCAAATGCTATATTCTCTACCATGGCAAAGATCATAGAGGTAAATTCGACGCCAAAGCAGATGAAGGTATTTTCGTTGGGTATGCCAAACATTCTAAAGCTTTTTGTGTTTTTAATAGAACTACTCTAGTAATTGTTGAATCCGTACATGTTACTTTTGATGAACATTCTCTCCTTGAGCCACATTTGGCTCCAAATGATTCTGATGATTCTGCTGAGAATGTTGAGACAGGTACGCAGCCTTAAACTGCACCTGCGCAGAATGATAATCAAGTTGATCAAAACCAGAATCAAGGAAGCCCATCTCATGCGCATACACCTGATGCTGCGCCAGAAGTGACCACTCCTGATGCGCAAACACCTCCTCCTGCGCATGATGTTTCTCCACTTCAGCAAATCTCTTTTGATGATCTTGATGCTGGAGCAAATGAAGTACCCATCGAAGATCTTCGTATTCCTACCACTCAAACTAACTTACCTCCTGAGGTTCGTGAAGTTAGAGACCATCCAACTTCAAATATCATTGGTGATCTCAATGTAGGGGTTCGTACTAGGAGAGCATCAAACTTCGATGATGAATATCACTCCTTTATCTCTCAAATCGAACCAAAGAAGATTGATGAAGCACTCCAAGATTCAAGCTGGGTTACTGCTATGCAAGAAGAGCTTAATCAATTTGAGCGCTGCAAAGTTTGGACCTTAGTTCCCAGATCTCATGACCAAGGAGTTATTGGTACAAAATGGGTATTCAGAAACAAGATGGATGAGAATGGAAGCATCACCAGAAACAAAGCAAGGTTGGTTGCGCAAGGCTATAGGCAAGAGGAAGGAATCGATTACGATGAAACGTTTGCGCCTGTAGCAAGGCTAGAAGCTATCAGAATTTTCTTAGCTTATGCCTCTCACAAGAAATTCAAGCTTTATCAAATGGATGTGAAGAGCGCATTTCTCAACGGTGAACTCCAAGAGATGGTCTACGTAGCTCAACCTCCTAGATTTGAAGATAGCAGATTTCCAAATCACGTCTTCAAGCTTCAGAAAGCCTTGTATGGACTTAAGCAAGCTCCAAGAACATGGTACGATACTCTATCAAAATTCCTACTAGAGAAAGGCTTCAAGCACGGTAAAATCGATACAACTCTTTTTATTGCTAAGTATAATGATCATTCTTTACTTGTTCAAATTTATGTCGATGATATTATATTTGGTTCTACTAATGAGTTACTGTGTAAGCGCTTTGAAAAGCTCATGAAAAGCAAGTTTGAGATGAGTATGATGGGAGAACTCACATTCTTCCTCGGACTTCAAATCAAGCAATTGAATGATGGCATCTTCATAAATCAAGCCAAGTACACAAGGGACTTAATCAAGAAATTTGGACTTGAGAATGCTAAATCATACGACACTCCAATGGCTACGGGCAATAAACTTGATAAACACTTGAAAGGTAAGAAAGTTGATCAAACTTTATATCGAGGTGTTGGTCCCAAAGGGCAACAAGGGTATGAAAAATAGCTAGAGGGGGGGTGAATAGCTGTTTTAAAATTCTTTTCGTACCCTTGATAAACTCAATTGCAAATGCGTACTTTATCAAGTAAGCGTTATGAAATGCGCCTAAGTGAGTGAGTGAAATGCACAGCGGAATTTAGTAATGAAAATAGGCGAAAAGTGTGATAAAGGGGCGCACACACACTCTAAGTATTTTGGCTCAAAGTGGTTGAAATAAGGAACTAAGGCAAATTAAATAACAACACAACACAATTCAGATCAAACAATCTACAATGAGTAAACAAGCAAATAGTAAGTGAAAATAACTTGAAAGTAAATGACAAGATAATAACACAAGCTATTTGGAGAGGTTCGATCAATGATAGATCTACGTCCTCTACCAAGATGGTTAGTCTTGGATTTCTAATGGAGATCTTATAATATGAGTGAGTGTTACAAATTACAACTTTTGAGCTTCTACACTAACTCAAGATCTAATATTCTATGAATGAACAAATCCAAAACAATAACCGGTGTATCTCTAAAAGATGGATCTAAGTGATCAAACTTAAAGAGGTGCGTGTGTGATTTTAGTATCAAGGCTCTTTAGATCTTTATGATTTAGAGCACAATGAAACTAAAGTGTTATAGCTTGAAGATCTGGGCTAAGGATGAAGGTATGAAGATGTTCTTGAGAAATTCTGGAAACACGAAGGCAATCTTCAAATCTTCAACAAATGCTTTGAGAGAGAAATTCTTGAAATTCTTAGCAAAACTCAGCAACTTCAAAATGTTGAAGTTATGGGGTATTTATAGTGAACTTCAAAAAACTAGCCGTTGGAAATCCTTGTGGATAAGATGTGCTGTCACTCGTTGATTGGAGCATGCATATATTATGGCCACTTTGACACTCAACATAAATATGACCGTTATGGACACGTGTCAACAGATTAGGCCCATATGTATCTTTTAACCACCGTTGGATCATTGGCGTAATTTGAATTCTCTTCAAGTCTTTGAGTCTTCAATAAATCACTGAGTGTTGAATAAACACTTTGAGGCGCGTTGAGCCAAGAGGCGCATAGAGACTGCGCGCGCTAAGGCATATGGGGCGCATGGCGCGTATGATCAAAGTGAGGCGCATAGCATTTCTTAGAAGAATGCTTATATACGCGCGCTAGAAGGCGCATGGCGCATAGGCGCATAGGCGCATGGCTCAACTCAAAATGTGATTTTCTTGAATCTTGATCTTCTTGCCCTATTTCTAAGCCTATTCTATAACAATGGACAACCTAAAAAATGAAGTATAAATACTTCTTACATGAGGGTCTAAAGTCCATGAAATAAAACTTAGGTGATGGATCAATCAAATCTAATAAATCCTATTACATTAAAACTGAGATATATGTGGGCATACCCAACACGAGGTATGATTGGCTCTCTACTCTACCTTACTGCAAGTAGGCCAGATATTATGTTTAGTGTTTGTGTCTGTGCGCGCTATCAAGCGGACCCTAGAGAAGCGCACTTAACTGCTGTTAAACGCATTATTCGTTATCTTTCTGGAACTATTAACCTTGGACTTTGGTACACCAAATATTCGAATTTCAATTTGCTAGGTTATTCAGATGCAGATTACGCAGCATGCACAATTGACAGGAAGAGAACAAGTGGCACTTGTCATTTCCTTGGAAATCGACTTGTTGCGTGGGCAAGCAAGAAACAAGCTGCTGTGTCCATCTCCACTACAGAAGCTGAATACATTGCTGCTGGGAGCTGCTGCTGCCAAATCCTATGGATGAAGCAACAATTAGTGGACTATAGAATTAATGAAGGAAATTGCCCAATTTTCCGTGACAACATGTCCACCATAGCAGTCTCCAACAATCCTTTCATGCATTCAAAGACAAAGCACATCGACATCAAATATCATTTTCTCAAGGACCACGTGGAAAAAGGAAATATACACTTAGAGCACGTGGGCACAGATAATCAAATTGCTGATATCCTCACAAAGGCTCTTGACGCAAAAAGATTTATCTTCTTGAGAGGAGAAATGGGTATGCTTGAACTCAGCTAACTTGTCCATATAATTTGTCAATACTAATGTTTTCATGTCTGCTTGATAAGTTCTTAAAAGGTCAAGATTTCGTGCATCTGCGCAGTAAGTTGATGCGCATGAAAAATTAAGATATTCGCTATGCACAAAACGACATGCGCACTTCTAAGTGGACCGCAGGTAAAGTGCTCTATTCATTAGATTTTGCACATAGGTCCTTGACTGAAAAGTCAACGCTGAATCACAAGGGTACTTGTGTAATTCAAATTTTCCCGCGCCTTTATTTTTTTGAATTTTGGGAAATTACCTTTTTACCCCTACGCATGTCCCATTGTCATTTAATGCAAACTGCGATTAATGACAGCGCACCTTGCGAATGTCTGCTCACCATTTAATGAGTAAGGTGATGCGACAGCAGTCAGCTTCTATTCGCTGACACACGCGCGCGCAAAGACTGCGCACGCGCGTCCCCCATTCGGCCACGTCACCCTGCTAACGTGCGCCTGTCCTCTCACTGACTCAGCATTTATGAGGAAGTTGACTCGACAGTGACCGGCTTAGGACTTCACACTCACACGCGCTAGGCCTGCGCACGCGCGCATCCGGTTGGGCCACGTCATCGCAGCACGCGTTCCACTCCGCTTTTTCACCAACTGTCCTTGCGCTGACGTCCTTATCTTTCCCTCTTTTGGTATAAACCGTCTGCGACCTCCCTCCTCTCTCTTTTCTGCTCATTCTCTTTCACCAAACCTCCATTTTCTCTCTCTATTTCTTACCAACTTCCAAAGATTTCCTCTTCTTCTCTCTTTGACCTTCATCTTCTCCAGATTTCATCTTCCCAACACTTCCTTTTTCATCTACATTTCTTTCTATATCAATGTCTCCAAAGAAGACTTCAAAGAAAATGCCCGAAATCATTCTCTCTTCTTCATCTGAAGAAACTTCTTCTTTTTCTCGCTCTGGGTCTGAACAAGAACAACAAGAACATCCTCCTCCCCAGCTCGTCGTCGAAGATATGGTATGATTTCTTTCTCTGCTTTTTAATTTCCGCCATTGTTAGGGTTTAAAGCTTTACAAGCCTCCCTTTGTGATTGCGTGCTTGTTTGTTGATCATTTTTGAAATCGATTGTTGTGTTGTGTTCGTTTTTCCCTGATCTACTCTTTCATGTAATTTATTTCATGATCAATACTCTTTTTAAGTGATTTCTGCAAAAAAAAATTGTCCAAAAACCTCCATGGCAGACAAATGGTTACTCTGAATTTCTGGGTTTTTTTTTTAATGTTGTTGACCATTCTGTTTACATGGCTGACTTCGTCCTGTTCATGCGTTCATTTTGATGTATTTTTTATTGGATTTGGACAACTTTTTATTTTTGGTGTTCTTACTGCACTTCATGTTCTTGAACAATTCATTTCGTGCTCTTCATTTTCTTGATTTTTCTCTTATGCTTTGGTCCGCACAACAATTGCCTAGTGTTTACGTTTTGCGCATGCTTGCTTGGCTTTGCGCATTACTTGTATGCTATCTTTTGTATGGAGCTACTGCGCATAGGTACCCATGCGCAACGCTCCATGCGCAACATAACATCTAATTCCTATTCTTTGTTTTGCGCAGAATCCCTTCTATTTCATTTGTGGATGGGAAGTCAATCCGCAGGATCTCAACCAGGATGCTGTTGGGCGCAGGTTGATAAGACATCTGCGATCCTCTGGAATTCTTCCTCTCTTCACTTTGGACCAGCCATTCTACGTGCCTTCTCTTGTCGATGAATTCTTCGAGGCTGCACGTGTTGTTCCTGCCAAGCACAAGGGTGAGAGAACTGAGATCATTATGGCGGTGGTGCAGAATTGCGAAATCTTGGTACACCCTAACCACATCCGCAGACTTTGCAATTTCGATGTCGGTGATGCGCCAAAGACTTTTGATACTGCGCGGCAAGACAGATTGGCGATGAAGTTAGTTGGCGAGCCCACTCTTGTCAAGCGATGGTCTGTGCATGATCGCAAAGAGTTTGGTGAGGTGATGTATCACCTGTGCACCTTGATTGGCGATTCCCTGAACTGCAAGAATGGGAACAAGGGAAAGTTTATTTCCAAGCAATGGGAATATTGCTACGCCATCTACTTGAAGGAAAGGCTGGATTGGCCTCAGATCATCTGGAATGAGATCACCAAGGCAATGACGAGCTATGATACGCGCCTCAACGCGTCAAAACCTAAGTATCGGACGTACTGTCGCCTGCTATCCAAGCTCCTGCTCCAATACACTGAATTAAATGACTTTGTAAGAAAGACGCCAATTCTGAAGCAGTCTTGTGCTTCAAAGTTTTATTCTCGAGCGCAGCTTCACCTGCTGCGCGATGAGATTAGCGATGCGGACTACTACTGAATCTGGCGATCTGATGATGATTCTAACAGAGAACCTTGGTTGGGAAAGTTACCCAAGGAAGGCAAGGCCAAGGGCACTGAAGGCCCAAGTGCTGCACAGGAAACGACTGATGAAGCCTCCAAGCGCAAAGGCAAGGGCATTGCTGAGCCCAAGTCAAAGAAGCACAAGGATATTCCCAATGTCCAATCTACTGTAGGCATTAAGATCAGAGAGCCTGCCCCTGCTGATCCAAAACCTCCCTCCAAGAAGCGTAAGGCTGATGCGCCTGCGCCTTCCCCGAAGAAGACCAAGACTGCCAAGGGTGCCTTCCAACGTATTCCTCCGTCTGCGCATGACACTGAGTCGCGCATGGATCACACTGGTGATTCTGAAGATGCTGAGATTTAGGGGGAGACTCATCCCAAGGCCCCAGCTGTGCAAGACCCTTTTGTTGCTCCCGCACCTCCTGCTGATGCCCCCCTTTTTTTCTCCTCGGCGCAAACAGAAGGTGCGTAGTCGCGCAAAGGGTTCCAAAAAGCGCCAAACTCCCTCTCCTCCAAGCTCTCCTCGAGAACCAACATCCAGTGCATTTCAGCGTGTTGATATCCCTGTTGGCAACACTCACAGGGTTACCTCTGTCCTAGATGAAGGCATGGACATTGAGACTGAGGATAAGGATGGTGCTGATGAAGTGGATCAGACTGTTGGTGGTGATTGCGCAGCTCCTCCTAAGCCCTCTGTTGCGCCCACTAGTCAACCTGACTTTGTTGCGTCTGAGATTCGAGCGCCTCCTCCTGCTGCTGATCCTATCCCAGAAGATTATGCTAAGGATGGTGCCACTGCCTCTGAAAGCAGTGAGCACTCCTCTGCGCATAGATCTCCTGCGCATCTATCTCCTCTGCGGCTGTTCCCTTTTGATCCCATCTCCACAACCTCTCCTCCCAAGCTGACAGAGCAACCGCCTCCTGCTACCTCAACGGTTCCTGCGGTATCTACCTCGTCTCTCTCCTCCTCCAATGATCTGCGCCAGATCCTACAAGCCTTGAATTCCATTCAAGTGAATCAAGTTGTTGCGCAGTCTCAGATGGCTCAACTCATCACTGCGCAAACCACTATTCAAGATCAACTTGATGCGCAGCGATTGGAGGTTGTTGCCATTAAGGGGGAGAATGCATCAAAGGCAAGTACCTCTGCCGCCGGCCCCTCTACGCAGCGTGTCCCGGATGCTTTAGATCATATGATCCTGGACTCGTTGAAGTCAATTGCTGGGATGCTCGAAAATGTTTGCACCTATACCGATATAAATGATGGTTTTTTAGGAATGCTGAAACGTCTGCGCAAGAGCTTGGCCGATGGTTTACTTGAAGGGTTTGCCGGCCTTGAAGCACAGATAGAGGAGAGATTTGGCCAAGGTGGTCCTGCGCATGCTGGTGCGCTAAATATGGAAAGTGTCAGGGAAAACATTACTCAAGCGATGACTGATTTCGTTGACGGGTTCAACGCTAGGATGGACCAAGAAATGTTTGACATTCAAGCCAGCGTGAACACCCAGCGCCTCCATACTGACCAAAGACTTGAGGCTACGCAGACCACCATCATCGACACCATCAATGCTGCTGAGCAGTCATATTTCAACCAGATGACTGGGCATCAGATGGCCTACGCAGCAAACGTCCGAGAACTGCAAGCAGACAACCGGGATGTGCGCAGAGGAATCACAGTTTATGTTGAAGAAGCTGTTGCGTTCAAAGAAAAATTTCAAGAACTCAAAGTTGAGCTTATGAACAAGTTCAACAGCCTGCAAAATGAGCTGCGCGAAGCCCTTCACCGGATCAACATAGATTAGGATCTATGTAATTCTTTTTTATTTGCGCAAGTTATTCCTTTTTGTGCGCATATTTCTTTTCTCTTTCAAACTTGTATTCACAACTCTTAACAGTCCAAGTTTTAATGAGAAAAATCGCATCATTAGTTTCCAAAACCTTGTTCAATTCAAACTGTTCGTTTGTGGAACAATGAATGTTTTACCTCATGCGCATATTATTAGCTGCTCACATTTTCTTCGCATAATGTTTAAACATTCAGTTTAAACGCATACTTAAACTAAAACTCATATCATTTGTATGTGCTGCATGTTATTTCTGTCTTTCCCATACTGTAAGTTAATCTTTTGGATAGACTAGAAATCTATAGCATAGGCTAGTGTGTGCATTGACTTGAGGCATGATTTACCATTTTCATTTTTATGGACATGTTATTATCAAGTACAATGGATTGCCTTTGTTATAGTAGGTAATGGCATCAATCATTTAGGGGGAGATTGTTGGGTATGCTTATCTCTTAACCCTCCTAATTTTGTTAGAATTGATTGATACCATCACCTAAGAAAATTCTATGGACTTTAGGACCCTATGTAAGAAATCTTTTGGCTTCATTTTTTTTAGCTAGGTCCATTTTATAGTATAGGCTTAAAATATAGGACTTGGAGTGAAGGAATGAAGATAGCGTCAGTGGTCACTGCGCAGGACTTCTCTGCGCAGGACACCACTGCGCAGGTCTCTCCTGCGCAGCATTATATCTTGCTCAGTTTTCAATACATTCAAATCACCTAACTTGGAAAGCGCTTAGAAGATGCTCGCTAATTAAATATGCTGAGGTGTGCAGAATCGACAAAGCAAGCACACTCAGCAGATCCTACGGTGGAGACGCGCTCAAGAGGAATATTTCAAATGAAGACAACTGTCAACCTTCTAAAAGAAGCTTTTGAATTTGGTCTTCATGCTCAGTCTCCAACGGCTCTAAGATACCTGCGCAGTAATCATATAGTGCTAGGTCATCATCTTTGATCAGAGCCCAAACGGCTATAAAGGACACCTGCGCACCAATCATATTGTGCCAGCTCATCGTCCTTGCTCAGAGCACCAACGGCTAGTTTTAAGCTCTCTGCTATAAATAGCCTGCTCATCTTCATTTCCAAGAAGCTAGAGTTTGTGCTTTCATAAGTATCACTGAAGTTCTGAAGATTGCTGCTTACTATTCCCAGATTCAAGATCAACCTTCAAACCTTCATACCTTCAAACTCCTGCCCAGATCCTATGCCTTAAATCACCAGAATTCTTCGTTCTCTTCATCTCATAGATTCATAGAGCCCAGAATTTCTGAACACACACACACACACCTCTTGAAGCTTCGATCATTTAGATCTTACTTCTTGAGATACACCGGTTTAGTCTAGGATTTGTTCTTCATAGATTATAGATCTTTGAGATAGTTTGTTTTTCATTGTTGTATCTTGTAACTCTCTCATATAATAAGATCTCCGTAAGAAAATCCAAGACTAACCATCTTGGTAGAGGACGTAGATCTTTCATTGATCGAACCTCTCCAAATAGCTTGTTCTTTATTCTCGCTGTTTATTTCCTACTTAATCATTTCTAAATAACTGCTTTGTTTGATCTTATCAGATTGCTGTTATTGCTGCTGTGTTTGTTATTGCTTATTGCCTTAGAACATTTTATCCAACTCTTTAAGCCAAAACTTAGCGCGTGCGCTTTTATCCTTGCGCAGCTTTTTCCTGCGCAGGTGCTGCTTTAAACTTCCGCTGTGCATTTCACACTCTCACTGCGCGCTATACTTAGCTTATTTGAGAACTGTGTGCATAAGCCATTGAATTGCAAAAGGGTTTGAAAACAATTTTTAAAAACGCTATTCACCCCCCCCCCCTCTCTAGCATTTTTCATACCCTTGTTGCCCCTTTGGGACCAACAAAAACCCTGTCTATAAACTGGATGATGTACCAGTGTTTGGGAAAGACAACCTGGTCTTAAAAAGGCGCAGAAAGCGCATTGCCAAGTGCGCGCCACGAGTTAAGGGTGCTCAGTTGGTTGATGAAGCCACTGAGTCAGATGAAGCAGATGCAGATGGCGCAGCAGATGAGATTGCACCTGGCGCTGGTACTAGCGCAGGTCAGGATCGTGGAAAAGGGATTGCTACTGTTGAACGTGAGGGCAGACCACCAAAGCGCCCTAGAACTGAGAAAGAAGACCAAGAAGCTATCAAGCGTGCGCAGGAAGCAAGCCTAGCTAAAGCGCGGAAGAAAAGAGATGAAGATTATCAGATTAAGCATGCTGCTACATTAGCGCAGAAAGAAAGGCCATGAGGCGCAGGATCCAGCGCAGATGTACGCGCACCTGCCCCCTCTGCGCCTTGCGCCTCCTCCTTCTGCCTCCAACAAAACCAATAACAATATCAATTGCGCCTCCGAAGACAACTTCTACTGCGCGCCTGCACCAGCTCCAAAACCAACTCCAGTTACACTCACTAGGGGTGGAAATGGTTCGGCTCAAACCGCGGTTCGGAACCGAGTTGAGTCAAACCGTGCGGTTTAGTTCGGTTTTTAAACTTATGCGGTTCAGCTCGGTTTCGAAAATTGATAAACCACACGGTTCGGTTCGGCTCACGGTCTGACCCTTCAAGCCGAACCGAGCCGAACTGTTTCGAGCTGAACCAAGAGCCGAACCGTAGAGCTGAACCGTTGAGCTGAACCGTTGAGCTGAACCGTGGAGCTGAACCGTGGAGCCCTTATATGGACCATTGATTAAATTTAGTGATTTAATATGAACCGTTAGATTTTTTTAGGAAACCCTAAATGAGATACCCTATCGTCGACTGAGTATTCATTTTCACCAAATCGACAAATCTCTCTGCAGTCATCCCTATCGTCTCCATTCTCTCATCTTCTTCAGTTCACCCACGGACCACGACCTAGCTTTCGCCATCATCCTTCCACCCGCCGACGCCATTCCTTCGACAAACATCCTTCCTCCATCTCACTCCTACGCAGGCCTCCCTATTAAAGAGAATCAAGACATCTGCTAATTGAAACCCTAGCTCGACTTTTCAATTTTCCGGCGATTAAAGGTAAGTTTCATCCCTTATGCTTCTTCTTGTAATTTTACTTCCAATTTTGCATTCATTTTTATTCAATTTTTTGTTTTACAGTGTTTAATTTCTAAGGATTTATTGGATTTATTTGCACTGTAACTTAAGATTACAGTCCTTGCTAGTGCCAAGTGGTATAGTATGGTGTAAGAGTTGTGGTTCAAACCGCGGTTTAAGCCACGGTTTAAACCGTAAAAGCAGACCGTGGTTCAAACCGAGCCGAGCCGAACCGTGATGGTTTAGCTCAGCTCGGCTTGGACTATTTTGTGGTTCAACTCAGTTTAGGATTCCTCCAAACCGATGTATAGCGGTTTGGCTTCTAAATTACCCCAAACCGAGCTAAACCAAACCATTGCCACCCCTAACACTCACAGCTGAACAACAATAACTTAGAGATAAACTCTCTGTTGAGCTATTTGGAGAATTAAGTGAGGATCAAGTTGAGGGGGAGCCAGAACCATTGAAAAGGCACAAGACCACTCCTGCGCCCCCTGCTCCTGCGCCTCAACCTACTACAGAAGACCCTACTTCAAGTGCTGAGTATCTTCCATCTCCTCCCAAGAAAACCACTACTGTTCCTTCACCAATCAGGCGCCTTGATCCTTCTGCGCCTCAGTCCACTCCTGCACCTACTCCTCATATTTCTGATTTGAGTATGGTTATTTCTATTCTTCAACAAATTCAGCAGGGACAAGCGCGCTTGGAATCTCAATTTGAACTTTATGCTTCAATGATTGCTAGTCAGGCAGATGAGATTGCTGCCATTAAGGGGGAGATAATGCGCATTGGCGCTTACATCAGGAACAAACATTTCCTAACCCCTAAGCAATGGAGTGATGCTATTGCTC
The DNA here is from genome assembly GCA_026119855.1 of Campanula takesimana. Lineage (NCBI taxonomy): Eukaryota > Viridiplantae > Streptophyta > Magnoliopsida > Asterales > Campanulaceae > Campanula > Campanula takesimana. The sequence continues at coordinate 172,468 of JAOWBW010001651.1, forward strand.
AAATGAATGATATGTTCAAGGACACACTTGCTGAATTACATGAAAGAATTGGCGCGGGTATAAAATTGACAGATGGTTAAGATTTCATAGACGCCATAAAGTAAGTGGAAACTAGTGTGGCTGCTAACATTAAGAAGTTGCTTGACTTAGTCACTGGTGAAATTGATAAGTTAGTGAGTGTTATGGACAAACTCAAGGAGATCAAGGATGAGCTACAAAATGCTTCAGACGCGCATATGACTTTTGCGCCTTCTACAAGCGCAGAACATGGTGCGCCTCTTAACTCACGCTCCTTAATTTCAAAGTTATATGTTTTGAAGGAGTTGATAGTGACGCACTTCAATGCCGTGCACTCCAGTGCTGATAGGCGCACAGAAAGAACTTCCTCTGATATACTCTCCGCGCAAGCTGCTGTTGAAGCAAACCTTCAAGTGTTAGCAGAAAACTTTTCTCAACAGCAAGCCATTACTCAGCGATCCATTGATGAGTATCAAAACATCAATGTTGGTCATCTGCGCTACATCAGAGATGGAGTTTCTGAGACCTTCACAAATGTCAACCGTACTCATCAACTTACCAAACAAATTCAGCGCTCGGTGACAGAGATCGAAGAAGGATTGAAGGAAGATGATGCGCCTTCCAACCCTTAGTGATTTATTTTGTTTGTAAGTTGTTAGAACTTTTTGAGGTTAGAACTTTTTGGTGTTAGTGATTTTTGTGCTTACTTGTTTTAGCACCTCTTTTGATTTTGTTCTGTTCAATACTTGTAATCTGTAACTTCTACATCCCAAGTATTAATGAGAACAAAGCATCACTGTTTATCTCAAACCTTGTTCACTCAATCTCCTTGTTTGTAGAACAATGAATATGTTGTTTAAAATCATATGCATCATATTTGAACTGTATCATATTTTTATGCATAGAGTTTAAAATTTGCTTAAACACATTTCAAACCAAAACTCATACATTTTGAATGTGTTAACTGTTATTTCTATCTTTCCATTTGTAATGTGTTATCCTTATTGGAATAGATTAGAAATCTATATCTTGGACTAGTCTGTGCATTAACTTGAGACATGATTTACCAATTTAATTTATTTGGACATGTTATTATCAAGTATAATGTTTGTCCCTGATATAGTAGGTAATGGCATCAATCAAATAGGGAGAGATTGTTGGGTATGCCCACTTATATCTCAGTATTCAATGTATAGGATTGATTAGATTTGAATGATCCACCACCTAAGTTTTATTTTATGGACTTTAGACCCATATGTAAGAAGTATTTATACTTCATTTTTTTAGGTATTCCATTTGAATAGACTAGGCTTAGGAATAAGGCAAGATATCAAGATTGAAGAAAAATCACAAGTCTAAATTGAGCCATGCGCCTTCCAGGTACGCGCCATGCGCCCTCTAGGCATTGCGCCTATGCGCCTCATAAGGCGCGCACTATGATACGCGCCTCAATGACCTATGCGCCCCAATGGTTCAATGCGCCTCACATGATGAAATTCAACACTTGGTGATTTATTGAAGACATGAAGACTTGAAGACATTCAAACTATGTCAAAGATCCAACGGTGGATAAATAACACGTGTGCACCTAGATTTGAGGACATCTGTCCACAACTGTCATATTTGTGTTATGTTTCTAACGACTATAAAAGGACACGTGCTCCACTCAATGAGCTCCAGCAGATCTGTCATTTGATCTTATCCACAAGGGATTTCCAACGGCTAGTTTTGGGGGCTCTACTATAAATACCCCATAACTTCAACCATTTGAAGTTCCTAAGCATTTCAGAATTTCTCTCTCAAGCATTTGTTGAAGATTTGAAGATGGCCCTTTGAATTCCCAGATTCCTCAAGAACATCTTCATACCTTCATACTTAGCCCAGATCCTCAAGCAAAAACACTTTAGTTTTATTGATCTCTAAATCTCATAGATCTAAAGAGCCTTGAAACTAAGAACACACACGCACCTCTTTAAGTTTGATCACTTAGATCTTTCTTTAAGAGATACACCGGTCTTGTCTAGAATTTGTTCTTTCATAGAATATTAGATCTTGAGTTAGTGTATAAGATCAAACGTTGTAATTTGTAACACTCACTCATATTATAAGATCTCCTTTAGAAATCCAAGGCTTACCATCTTTGTAGAGGACGTAGATCATTTCCCGATCGAACCTCTCCAAATAGCGCGTATTAATTTCTTGTCATTTACTTCCAAGTTATTATCTTATCTCACCATTGCTTGTTTTATCATTGTAGATTGATTGGATTGAATTATGTTGTGTTTGTTATATCATTTGCCTTAGTTCCTTATTTCACTCACTTTGAGCCAAAATACTTAGAGTTTGTATGCGCCCCCTTTATCATACTTTGCGCCTATTTACTTAACTAAATTCCGCTGTGCATATCACTCACTCACTTAGGCGCATTTCATAACGCTTATTTGATAAAATGCGCATTTTCAATTGAGTTTATCAAGGGTACGAAAAGAATTTCAAAACAGCTATTCACCCCCCCCCCTAGCTATTTTTATACCCTTGTTGCCTCTTTGGGACCAACAATTACAATAATACCACTCTTAACAATTGTGAGCCATTAGATCACTTGTGGCACATGAATTGGCACACAAAGTGGTACAGAGGATTTGGACTCCTATTTCGAACTGCAGAGAGTAGAATTTTTTATGCCTAAATTATAAGAAAAACTTATAAATTCAATAACAGTTTTTCACACTCTTTTACCAAAACTGCCTCTAATTAATTACGTATTGTTTTCAAAGTAAGTGTTGGTTATTTATTAGACATTTGATTGATGATATATTAGTAATTATAACACAATTTGTTAAAAAAAATGTAAGTTATCGACTTTTACAATATAAAATTATATAATCTACTAGTATTATTTATATATGTGAAACAATAATGAATATTTTTATCATATTCTTATTTAGTATAAGATTTGAAACAAACTGTTGGAAATATTTGGTGTAAAAATTGCACTATTATAAAGAATAGTGTAATTTTTGCACTAAACTGTTGGAGATGGTCTTAGCAAGGTCATCGGTAAACCCTTTGCGCTATCTCATTTTCTTTTTTCTTTTTTCGTTTTTTCATTTCTTTTTTTTAAATTATAATTTTTACTCTCTTCGTCTCAAAATAAGTGACCAATTTTTTTAATATATTAATTTTGAATAAATTTTGCACATTCATTGTGAAACGGAGATAATGTTTTATTTGAATTATAATATCCATTTAATATTATCGATTGATAAAAAATATTATAATTGTATGGAATAATAAGAAATATTTTGAAAATAATCTCAATTGGTGAAGGCTTTAAACCGAGCAATTGGAGAAGATGGAAGTTTTTGGGTACTAAAATTGCACTATTTTAGAGTAATAGTGCAATTTCAACACCAAACTGTTGGAGAGAGATAGTTGGGAAGAGAACAAACACTTAAGACTTTTTCATGAAATGACAAGTAGGGCTAGCAAAATTTGTGAATCTGTACCAACCAACTTTTGTACCAACCGTACCATACGGCCAAATCGGTATGCCGACATTGTTGGTAGGTACTACCGTACTAATTATGTATAATTGGTTGGTACACGGTACTGATATTTGATGTTGGTTGGTATACCAAGTACCAATTATAATTTTTAATAATATTAAAAATACTATTACGTGTTAAAAAATAAAGTATCTTTCAATATTCTATCCATATTCTATTTCCGAAATAAAGTTAAATGTAAAATTTCTTTCAAAGATAATTTGTATGTTTATAAATATTTGACTATTCATATATGAGACAATTCAGTGGCTTGGATGAACAAATTTAACATATTTTAAAAGAATATATACAGTTACACTTCTCCATGATTCTTTTAATCTGGTAGTTACAAAAAAAAATATCTTGTTCTTATATACTCCCTCCGTCCCCGCACAAGTGACACCAACTTTTGGGACACGGAGATTAAGAAAATGTAGGAATGTGTGGTAGAAAATGAAGAGGTAGAATGAGTGGGGTAAATAGTAGTGTTGGTTGAATAAATTGAGTGGTGGAAAATAAAGAGGGAGAATGAGTGGGTTTAAATGGTGAGGTTGGTTGAATATAAATATATTAAAATATTTTCATTTTGGGTAGTGTCACTTGTAGTGGGACAGACCGAAAAGGAAATAAGTGTCACTTGTGCTGGGACGGAGGGAGTACTTGTTTCTTTCTCTCTCAGTTGATAATGTCTCATCGACGGATTTCATGCCTAGATTCATATCTCAATAAGGTATGCAGGTTAATATTTCTTTGTGGCATTTACATAACAACATGTAACAGCTCAATACAAGTACAAGAATACTCAAGCAGATGTCAATTTGCCTGTTGAAAAAGACTACTCTCAAGTTATTGTTGTTGTTGTTGTTTTTTTTTGTTTTCTTTTTTTTTTTTTTTTACATTACATTTTACATTTGGTATAGGCTAGTACCAACCGTACCAACCGTACCAACTAAGTTGGTATACCGACATAGTTAGTTGGTAATGGTACATAATTTTATGTATCAAGTTAAACTTGGTTAGTACATGGTATAAGCAAAATGTAATTGTATACCTACCAATTCAGCCCTAATGACAAGAGCATTTATCATCTAAGCCAAGCTCATTACCAAAATTATAATGTGAGTTACATGTTCGGATTTTACTGTATTTATATTCTTAAGATACTTTTGGATATGATCCTTCTTAGAGGGATTTATTAAAAGCTATTTCCCCTAATGGATTTGGGATTATCTATGTTTGCAGTTTTTATTATTATTATTGAAAAGTACAAAAGAAAAAAAAAAAGTCCCCAGAGAAAAATGAGATCTCTATTTCATTCTTATTTTGTACTCCCTCCGTCCCACTCGAATTAGGACAAATTTCCATTTTGGGTGTCCCATTCGAATTAAAACAACCCAAAAATGGAAATGTTTTATTTAATGGGATCCACATTCACACTCACAACAACTTTCCACTCATTATTCTCTACCCCACTTTCTCAATCCTACTTCACTTTTCATACTCACAACACCTACTCCACTAACAATTTTTCCTTAATCCCCGTGCCCAACCCAAAAATCCTATTTCGGATGGGACGGAGGGAGTATTGTTTAAGAATACCGTTGGATAGAGTAATTGTTTAATTGTTTGACGAAAATGATAAAAAGTTCGAAGAAAAAACAAGTGATAGTGTATAGAATAAAGACGCTTATCAAAAAAAAAAAAAAGTAGATTTTCCAAGATAAAACTTTACTAACTCCGTCCCAAAATAAACTTCCTATTTTTTTTGCCTTTACTGCAAGCAATAATATTAAGTTGAGTAATAATTTTACGTTAACTCAATTGTAGTACTGAAAATCTAGATTATTGACTCAATTGTAGTACTGAAAATCTAAAATTTGTTATTGACACACTGTCAACAATACTATGAATAACTAATTTTAGACTTTCATAAGGATAATTAAATGAACCAAAAATCATTGATCAAAGTTCTTTCGTAGTAACGTGGAAAAAAGTGTGAAGATCATTTTAAGACGCAAGGACAAGGCCGGTCCTGTAAAATTTGGGGCCCTAGGCGAATTGTTTGGTTGAGGCCCTTAAATTTTTCCACAAGCAACAAAGCGGTGGTGGCATTCTCAAATTTGTAGTAGTGGGCGGAGGATATAATTGTCCATTCATAAAGCAAATGGGTGAAAAGTAGATGGGTAAGTGATGGGCTTTTTGTAATATATGAACTTTATGAGGACAAAAATGTCAAAAACACTATTCATCTTTTGCCATTTAAGGAATAAAGCAACTAAGAACCTTAAAATGGGATATACCAAAAAGGAAAGTAAGAACCTTAAACTAGGACGGAGTGAGTATTACACAAAAATTTAGTCATAAATACAAATAATTAAAAAAAAATGTAATAATGTTGAAGTAAAGATTGTATATAATTCATTAAAACATAGTATATTGAATTTAGAAGAAAATGAGAAAAGTTAAAACTAGGAGAATAATGATAATTAAGGTTGAAAGAATGGATTAATGCTCAAATCAGGATACTAGGAGAGAGAGAGAGAGAAACGGAGAGTCGGAGATTCGATCTCGGCTAAATGCGCGCAAGAGGCTGTTGGCTGTGCTCCTTAACCACTGCACCACAGAGTAACATTCGTTGCAATCAAGATCTGTATTATATATACTTAACCAAAAATTTGGGGGCCCTAAAATCGAGCAAAATATCGAGGGCCCTAGGCAACCACAACAGGGCGGGCCCTACGCAAGGAGTATATCAGTGTAATTGAGGGGCTCACCCAGTGTCTTAAAAAGGAAACGTTATAAATGAATTAATAAAATAATTTTTATTTATTATTTAAGGACAGAGTAAATATCAAGAATAGACACATTTAACAGAAATAGTTTGGTCAGACAAACAGAATTTGATTCATACAAGAAACGGCCACACAGACAAACGAGCAAAGCCACCAATAGAGAAGAAATTGCAAAGGCACATAAGTTTCATAAAAAAGTAAACTAAAACAACAATTACAACTAATTGCTTAAAAACAAAAGGAAACCTCTTGCCATTCAATCTCAAATAAGATTGCATTGTTCTAAACACACTCCATTAGGCCGATATGAATGACAATATTTTTTGGTTACGAGAAGTGAAGCCTACCAAAATAAACTATTGTCCACAATAGTTCAAACAAAACGAAATTCAATAGAAAAAATAACTACTGCCTCCGTCCCAAAGTCCAAATTTGAAATTTTTGCGAATATTCCTTTTGGAACTGAGGGAGTACCATGTTGAAAATACAAATACTTTTTCAAGGAATTCTGCAATTAAGTAACCTTACTGATAAGACATTACAAAAAATTAATGCAGGTTTAAACAAACCATTAACCAGGACATACAAAAATTTAGACTTCAAGGGCAACTTGTTTAATCTCGAGCAAAGTAGCAAAACCTATCACCCATGATTCGCCGAAACTAACTAGAAAAAAACGGAAACGCTTAACTCAGATTCCTGTAAATGCCGTCTTCCCACCGCCAGATGAGCCAGCTGGGATCACCTTCAAGAATACTAACTAGAAAAACGCTTAACTCAGATTCCTGTAAATGCCTTCTTCCCACCGCCAGATGAGCCAGCTGGGATCACCTTCAAGACATTGAATCTCACGGTCTTGGACAAAGGCCTGGTAAATCAAAATAAATCATACGTCTAGTCCAAGCATAACATTCCAAATCTTGAAAAGAATAATCTATACTCCTCATATCCTTGAAACAAATGTCCATTATCAAAAAAAAATGTCAAAATAAGAATGTCCTTTTTCGTAGAAAATTTTACAAATATTTTGTCACTTGTCATTTTATACTTGCATACATGTTTCAAAAGTGAATAACAAGAATATTTATGCATCTTCGACGTGTAATTGTATAAAAACTAGATATTTTTAGAATGTCCCGTACATGAAATCTGGGCATTCATTTAGGGCGGATGGAGTAAATAAATTCAGTTACCTGCACTGTCCAATAATAACATGGTCTCCTTCTTTAACACGGAAGCATGGAGATATGTGTGCTGGAATGTTTGAATGCCTCTTCTCGTACCTATAAATAACCAATACTACTAAGTATTTACCAAATTGACAAAGACTAGCATATGTTAAGAAAGGTGGCGGTCATTACCTTCGGTACTTCTTGACATAATGAAGGTAGTTGCGCCGCACAATGATAGTCCTAACCATTTTGGCACTGTGACAGGTCCCAGCAATTATACGGCCCCTAATAGAGACATCCCCGGTAAATGGGCATTTCTTATCAATATAAGTTCCTGGAAGTACAGGACAAGGCAACAATCAGTAACTAAGAAGTAGGACAGCTAGGAATCAAATCACAAGAGATAAAGATACAGACAATTATTACTTTCTTGCAAGTACAGCATAACAAGTTGGGGACAAGTTAATCCATCTATATGTACCATAAGCATAACTATACATTATGTATGCATGACTTCCATCTAAGCCCTAAGGTCAATGAGGAAATATCTATAGACAACATTCGTTCGACTGGGATGACATGAGATCGTCCATATAGCTATTTAAATCCACAAGTACTCCATGACAAACTAAATGCCATGCCAGACCTAAAAATAAATGCATAATGTGACTGTGAAGTGTGGTTGAGAGTGCCCCATGTGATCGCAGGTCGGCAAATGTGCAGCACAGACATTGGGATGGTCAGAAGAATCATAGCTGCATGATACAGTAAACAATTTCTACACTTTCCCTTTAAAAAATTGTATCTTTTACATGTCCCTCAAGTAAGCAAATATAACAGAATGATTGTTAAGCAACAAGTAGTAGTAGAATAAGCAGCAAGTAGAAAGATTTCCATATAGAGTTAAAGATCAATATCCAAAATGCCAATACTCACCCACGTACTGCGAGAATAACCCTTTGGGTACTCAAAGCTCATACGTTTTACAAATAAATATATCCGTTTCACTTAATCCGTATCTACGCGTTCGGATCCTCCTAACATATGACCCAGGAAACTATTTAGTGGGGGCTATCCCTCTATCCCATAATAAATGTTGCATTTGACTAGTCTACATTTTAAGAGAATATTCTTCACTTGTTTGTGCATAGCTTGTAAAATAGTAAAATTGCACTAAACTAGTTACTTGCTTAGAAGTGCAACATTTATTTTGGGACACACAGAAAGGAAAGCGAGACACTTATAAAGGGATGGAAGGAGTAATTTTTTTAATGGGGTTCTCGTCCAAAGTATTGCTATCGTTACCCACACACCCATGCACAGATGAACATTTTCCAAGTCAATCTTTCCTCAAGTAAACTATTGACAAGAGGCCTGATGTGCTTGCTAGTTTCTACACGAAACCATACCCAAAATGCACTTAGACAGCAATTTCTGGTCTATTTATTGGAAACCTAACTTAAGCTAATAGATATGTTTTTGAGATGGAATTTTTTTTTATATATAATAGTTAAGGAACGCGTTTTAGAATGATGTTGAAAATGACTTATTTAAAACAAGGGTCTTTACTTGTTACTGTTAGCCTAATTATTTTGAATTTTTAGCAGCTATTACGACCTAATGGAGTTTAGAAAGAACAGAGTGGCTCCGGAAACTACGTAAGCAAATACCCTTACCACAACCTCAAGTATTAATAATATTAGCATACCATTGAAATAAAATTGTACAGCAACATAGAGCTGCTTTTAAAATTGAAATCAATAGTAAAATTTCTAGAGAATTAGCAAGAAGTATTATAAGAATATGCTAGAATTTAGCAAGAGTTATCTGTTTATAAGACTACATATGCAATCTCAGACTCAGACTCAGACTAAATGAAAGGAAATTATAGGTACAAAATACATTATTGGACATACTGATTGATTTATCATTCTAATATTCCCTCAGCCCCAAAATGATCTATCCATTTGACTATTCAAACTTTTTAAGGATATTAACACTTGCTTCACTACCCATGTTGTGTCTATGCACAATTAAGCCCAAAATTTTTGGGACAATGAAAATTGGCAAACGAGAAGATCATTTCGTGACGGAGGGAGTGTATAGAAACAAAGAAAATTTGTGGTTACCTTCAATAGCCTCTCTAGGAGTCTTGAATCCCAAACCAACACTTTTATAGAACCGATTACCACCCTTCCCGGGTCTCTTCCCCTTGCCGGTCTTCTTCGAGCTGCAAATTGAAATCATATAACGAAACAAAAACTTGGGTAAATCTCTAGCTATTACAGTCAATCGAATTGAACGAAATGAATCATACCATATAAACACTTTAGGCTGCTTCAAAAATGCCTTCTCCGTCTACAAGACAAATCGCCCAAAAAAAACCCATCAAAATGGAAAAGAATTAGAATTGGAAACCGAAAACGAAAATAAAAACATAGAGAAGAGGGCGGGGATGAAACCTGCTCCGCCATGGTTGATTGTATTGAGAAGATACAGCAGAAAACAAACCCTAATCGAAAAGCCGCAGAGAAAGCGTGGAGGAGAAAGAATAGAAGAGATTTTATACTCAAGAAACCCTAGTTACTTCCAGGAGGTGTTATTTACTAAAATGGCCTTATTTGCGTTTGGGCCACTGCACTACCCTTTGGATTTCGACTAGGACTAGCAATTTGACCGAACCCGATCCGAATCCGAAGGCGATCCGCCCCGAAAAAGTAGAGTTTGGGTTGGTATTTTCATGACCCGAGCGGGGTCGGGGTCGGGGTCGGGTTTTGATATTGATCCGGCGTGATCCGACACGACCCACACCCTCATGTACAAAGTCAAGATATTATGTTAGTTAATCATATCATATGTTGTTCAATTTATTTTTATAGTTGTTTTTTAGTGAGGTTTGATGATTTTAAACGAATTTTTATAACTAATTAAAATTTAAGCTTATACATAGATTGGGCCCAAGCAAATATGAGCTAATTTTTTTATAATTTTGTACACTTCGGGTCGGGGCGGTGCGAGTTCGGGTTTCCTTGTCTTCGGGTCAGATCGGGTTCGGGTCATACCTTTTGACATTAGGGTCGGGTTCGGTTTTGACGAAACCCGACTCATTGCCATCCCTAACTAGGACTAGGACTAGGTCTAGGTTAATGACAAGGGTAAAAAAAGTTAGAAAAAAGAAAAGAGATAGGATATAAAACAAATAAATAAAAATTTGTGTGAGGTGGTCTCACACATAATACTGATCGCATTAAAAGAATTACTCCATTCGTCCCAGACTAAAAGTTCTAGGTTTGACTTTATACGGAGATTAAGAAAAAATAAATGTTGTGAGTATGAAATATGAAGTATGAGAAAGTAAGAGAGAGAAAGTGGGTAAAAAGTTTTATTGTGATAATAACAAGTGGGTCACATTGTCAATTTTAAGTAATAAAGCAACTAAGAACCTTAGTCTGGGACAAACCAATAAGGAAAGTAAGAACCTTAATCTGAGACGGAGGGAATAAATGGTTTGCCCTTATAGATAAGACGGAGCATGCTCATTTTTCATGTGAGATGGGTCATACAAAACTTCCTCAAAATAAAGTAGAGACAACAAACCCGTCACACTCTAATTTTTAAAATTAATATATAAATAAATTGTGGATCAAATTTTGTGATATTATTTTGCTTATGGTGAATTACCCTTTATAGACTATTAGTTCTCAGCAATATTGTTGTCCAAACGAGTAGTAGCATCGTTATGTTAGTATTAGTGTTTTTAATTTACTTTTTTGTATGTTTATTAAGTACCCATTTCGTTCCAAAATGATTTTTACATTTTATTTTCTGTTATTGTGAAAGAATTTTGAGCAATAATTTTAAGTTGATTTAATTGTCCTAATAAAAATCTAATTATTTTTTTTATTGATAGTGTTGTTTCATTAACAAGTTTTAAATTTTCACTAGGACATTAAATCAACCTAAAATTATTGCTCAAAATTCTTTCACAATAACAGTGAATAAAAAATGTGAAAATCATTTTGAGACAGAGGGGAGGGAGCATATAATAAAATTAAGTAAATACTTCATTCATCCTATTAAAAATTTCTTATTTGTTATTTTGGTTGTTTCATATATATATATGTCCCACTTTTTTGAATAATTTTTTTTTATAATAATTGCTTCATTCGCCCTATAACAATGTGCACAAACTTTCTTTTTGGGTGTCGAATTGGTAAGTCTCACATTCTCAGTTCTCGGAATGAAAAATTCATAATACTTTATTATTCAGTGAGATCCATTTTTCATACTCACATCAACTATACACTATTATTCACTACTCTCCTTTCTTTCTCCCTTTATGGGGCATAATGATGCAAGTTCTCAACTTTGCTCCCAAAAGGATTCTACGCACACACCCGGATACCACTAAGCCAAGAACACACAACACTTACTCTACTATTAATTTATATATATACATATATATATATATATATATATATATATATATATATATATATATATATATATATATATATATATATATATATATATGTACACCTTCTTTAATTCTCATGCACACCCAAAAAGTGTGCACGCTAATATTGGACGGGGGAGTATATATTAATGGGACTCACATCTCATATAACAACAATTATTCACTTTATATTTCCTGCTCCAATTTCAATTTCTCTTTCCCTGACTAACACCTATTTTAATCACATTATTCTTTATTTCCCATTCTTAAAAACAAAAAACTTTTAAATAGAACAAGAGGAGCCATTATAAGTGAGTTGAAAATTAAATGAGAGAAAATAAAAAATCGAGCTAGTCTTTCATGAAAACAAGGGGATCCGTCTCATCTATGAGACGGGCCATTTTTGACCCATGACCCGGTCTTGACACGTGGCAACCACCCATTGGTCCAATTTTTTTTTATTTTTTATTTTTTTGCTGCTTTTTTTTTTTTTTGAGTTTTTATAAAAAAAAAATTGACTTTTCCGTCGTTTAGCAAAAGTAATAGTTAACATAACTTAATGTAATGACTGTATACATATAAAGTAACATTATTCATAAGTAAACGTAACACAAGTTTTACAAAAACAAAAACTCGTTTCACCCATTTTTTTCAAATGTAATACTAACTATAATTACGTGTAACCCAAACAATATCTAAATGTAATTATCATTTATACTGAAATGTAATAGTGCTTTTGCAAAAATGTAAAATATTGTGTATTTTGATTTAATTTTTTGAAAGAAAGTAACATTTGAAAAGTAACAACTCATATACATGAATGTAATTGTTTGTACAAGTAAATGTAACACTTTAATAAAAGAAATTATAACATATTTCTATAGATAATGTAATACTTATACATGTAATACTAATCAAGTGTTTTTAGCTCTAAAAATGTAAATGGTTGAATTATTACTTTTTCTATACATATGTGATGGATGTGTTTTTACCCATCCAAATCATATACTTCTATGACTTATTAGATGCTCAACCTTGGGTGATTTGACTCATCCAAATCATATACTTCTATGACTTATTAGATGCTCAACCTTGGGTGATTTGACTCATCCAAATCATATACTTCTATGACTTATTAGATGCTCAACCTTTGGTGATTTGATGGTTTTTGGAATGTTTATGAGTATAGGGAAGGAGCAAAAGAATGCATGGATTCATGTACATTAAAGTGCGAAAAAAAGGATAAAGAACGGACCAGAACATAAAGATAAAGAGATGTGACCATTGATTAATCAATGACATTCGATAGTAATCGAAAATAGATTTCCAACGATAGTTTACACGTCCAAATCGGAGTTCGTATGAAGAAGTTATGGCCTCCGGAAGATTGCGCGTAAAATGTACAAACCGCGAAGCAAAGTGGTGCGCACGCACACCAAACTTAGGGCGCGCGCACCCACACCAGATCAAAACTCCAGACCTTCTGGACAAAGAGGGCGCACGCACCATTCCGGACCGAGCGCACGCTCCAGCGAGGGACCATAGGGGAATTTGGCCAGAGACCTTAGAGGAATTTCCAAAATATTATGGGCTTTTCAGTAATTTCCAAAATTCTAAGGGCTTTTCTGGAATTTTTGGAGGACCTTTGGGGAATTTTTCAAGGACTTTTCTGGAGACTCAAAAATACCAAGGGCTCCTTGAGAATTCCGGCCACCAGCACTTTATTTATCATTTTTCAACAAGAAATCCTAGGGTTTTTCCTATTTTTATACCTCCTTAGCCCTAGTATAAATATAACACTCCATCCAATTTATTTTAGTCATACTTTGTACATACTTTTAGTCAAGATTCAAGATTGTAATCAAGATTTCATCAATTTAATCCCAGGTTTTGATGTTCTTTATTATTTTTCTTGTTCTTGATTTTATTCTTATTAGTAGCTAATTTTTTAGATTCATGAATTGATAGTAACAATACTTGATCTCTATGCTATAGATTTAATTCTTCCATTCTTTCTTATTCTTGTTTATCAAAATATTATTCATTCTAAATTCTTTAGTTTCAGTTATATGTTAAGATATAAATTGGCTTTAGAATTTCTGGGTATCTATTGTTACAGTGACTCGGGCATTGATACATTGACCACTATTTTGATGAATATATCTATTTGATGCCGTGATAGAAATCAAGTGGGTGTAGGTTTATCTGTTCTTTAGAACGTAATAACTATTTAAACAATTACATGGACTTGATTTGCGAAGTGTGATTAGTTAGAGAGAAATAGATTGCAATCCGACCTTCTCACCGTCCCAATTCTTACTTTTGCGAACGAACCCAAGAAAGAGATTGATCTTTTCATTAGGAGCATAGCATAGAGTGAAAGTATTTGTGAACCCAATTCGTGAATCTATTCGTTAATCTTGCTTTTATTTATTTCTTAGTTTAATTTTAATTATTGTTTTAGTAGTTAAATTAATCAAAAACCAAAACCCCACTATTTACTTTTCTGTTTTTAAACATTCTTGTTTTCCAATCTAGTCTCTGTGGATTCGACCCTTGCTTGTGCATACTACTACACCGGTAACTACTACACTTGCTAGGTAATTTTATTACACAGTGGATTTTATCCATCAAGTTTTTGGCGCCGCTGCCGGGGACTTGATTAGGTTAACAAGTTTGTTTAGGTATTGTAAATATTTTTCTTTTGTTTTTCTTATTTTTTTTTTAGTTAGTTTTTTTTTTTAGTATTTATTTCTTTATTGTATACTCAAAGACTCATAGAATGAACCAGTACAACATGTATGAGTCGTGTCTGAATTGTGGATTTTATTCTCATACTACTAATCAGTGTCCGTTTAGGACATATTTTTCTGAGTATTATCCACAGGTTCAAACAATAAATTATTTCGAGTCATGGCAACCACAATATGATCCTCCCCCATACTCTTATAGTCAAGGGTGGGAAAATCATGCAAACATGACTTGGAATAATCAAGCTCCAACATACTGTGCCATAATACCTCCACAACTTTTAAAACAAGCATTGAAGGAGACTATGGAAAGGATGGAGGAACACATGATCACAATGTTAGAGATGTTGAGGAACCATGAGCCGGATACTACTCCTATACAGACGCAAGTGGAAGAGCAACCTTCAACCCTGGTTTGGTATCTAAATGCTGATGGGGAAGAGTGTGTCTATGACTCATTTTTTGAGCCATATTTTAAACCACCACCACAATATGGAGATCAAACCGTGGAGGACGCAGAAGAGAATTTTTTCTATGAAATCTCTAATGTTTTCGCTACGGGTCAGTCACTCGAAGAGAAACCTTTGGAAGATGCAAAGGAGAATTTTGTCTATGAAATCTCCAATGTTGACTCTAAAGATGGTTCCTCTTTTGATGATGCGAGTGGTTGTACAGTGGATGTGGAGGAAACAAAAACGGTGGAGAAAACATGGCATGAGATAGCCATTGAGGAGCTTGAGTTTGATTTATATGGTGATGAGAAGAGGGATAGTGAGGAGGTTCCTGATACGAATGAGACTACCCGTAGCGGTCCCAATGAAAATATGATCATCATTATGGTACCCCTTCCATCTTGTAATAGTGGAAAAAGTGGTGAGAGGCCACAAGTGGAAGAGCCTAAGAAGCGAAGATGCCAACAATTCCCGGTGGTACTAAATGATAAAATAAAAAGGGGAATATACATGGGGCTCGAGCTGAAGATAAGGACCCGCGAGAATGCAAAGTAGGCCAAAGGAAGAAAAGTGAAATCCAAACCGAGCAACGTTCGGGCTAACGACCTTAACCAAATGCGCTTGTTGGGAGGCAACCCAACGAGGTAACATTTTATTTGCTTTTGTTTTTGTTTTGTTGTGTCATGCCATCCTTTGAACCCAAAGCATGTTTTAGTTCCCTATGCTATGAGGACATAGCATGTTTTGAGTTTGGGGGTAGGCATCTCTCCGAGTTTGTGGGTTTATAGGGGAGTGTATATAGCTGTCACCCTAAAAAAAATTAAAAAAAAAAAAATTTTGTTCTCTTTATATTTTGGGATGTTGGCCATGGTCGGTGATGATCTGAGGGTTTGTTTTTATTAGCCATTATGGGTGCTATTGTTTAACCTATAGTTGGGACTGCATTAACACTACTAAAGGCATGATTGCACCACCTCTCACTTACATTACTTTCATGATCATGTTATCAAATTAAGAATAATTTATGGGATCACTTGGTGTATGTTCGGGGACCCTAGAACATTGTTGCATGGTTGTCAATAACAAGTCAATAGGTTATTCGGTATTTATGGCATTTCTTTCTCAACCTTTTTCTTGGCCTTATTTTGTCTATCTAGTCACTTAAATAAAATCATCGCTAGAACACCCGTTTGAGCCTAGTAATGGATGAAAGAATGGCACATTAAAGATCGCCGTTCACCTTCTTTTGATACCCGATTTCCTACCCTTTTGCACTTAGAATAGGTTAAACTCACCTTGACGAGGAAGTGGTTTAGGGAATCATGGGAATTTATGGTTATAAATTGGGAGAATGATTTGGGGAATTATGGTTTATGGCCAAAGATATGAAATAGGTGTATGTAATGAAAATAAAGGGCAACCAAAAAAAAAAAAAAAAAAAAAAGTGATCATTGAGGAGTGTGCAAAGTGATTAAATAAGTACACATTTGTCTTGTGTAAGTATGAAAAAAAAAAGAAGAGAAAAGGATTGTCCCTTAATGTATTGAAGTGATGATTGTGAAAGGCAACAGAAATAGGGAAACATGTCTCACCCCATGCAATTATATAAAAGTTCAAGTTTGGGGGTGAGACAGTGTGGGAATTTGGTGAGCGGAGAGTTTATCATATTGTGAGGATATACATATTTTAGAAGACTTCTTAGTCCACTTTCTTAACTTCGTATGTCTTTACCTTCATTTGTAACCGTGAACCTAGCCTCGCACGTTTGTTGTGCTTAAATCTTTATGCCATATGTTCTTTCAATATCGGTAACCGGGTTGACAACTGTGTATACATGATTATGAGTGTCCTTGATTGGGTTACGTGTATCTTCATCATCATTTGTGGAATAAGAGCATTAACTTAAGTAATCCTATAAACTAATCTTATTTTGGTCGCATTGATCACCACTTCACTCATCCTATCATGTTGCGGTGGAAAATCAAACGAGTTAGTAGTGTGTATGTGTTGCAATTTGGTTTTTCAATGGTACCTATTTAATGGCACTTGTATGAGGGACCCTGAGACTTTTGGCTAACGACTCCCATATGTATAGAGAACATCCCAAAAATATATATTTTTATTGTTTTTAGTTTTTGTAGTTTTATAGTTTTATATTTGTTTTGTTTTACTCGAGGACGAGCAAAAGATAAGTTTGGGGGTATTTGATGGATGTGTTTTTACCCATCCAAATCATATACTTCTATGACTTATTAGATGCTCAACCTTGGGTGATTTGATGGTTTTTGGAGTGTTTATGAGTATAGGAAAGGAGCAAAATAATGCATGGATTCATGTACATTAAAGTGCGAAAAGGAAGGATAAAAAAAGGATCCTAACATAAAGATAAAGAGATGTGACCACTGATTAATCAATTCCATTGGATAGTACTCGAAAATATCTTTCCAACGATAGTTTACACGTCCAAATCGGAGTTCGTATGAAGAAGTTATGGCCTCTGGAAGATTGCGCGTAAAATGTACAAACCGCGAAGCAAGTGTTGCGCACGCACACAAAACTTAGGGCGCGCGCACCCACACCAGATCAAAACTCCAGACCTTCTGGACAAAGTGGGCGCACGCACCATTCCGGACCGAGCCCGGGCTCCAGCGAGGGACCATAGGGGAATTTGGCCAGGGACCTTAGAGGAATTTCCAAAATATTGTGAGCTTTTCAGTAATTTCCAAAATTCCAAGGGTTTTTTTTGGAATTTTTGGAGGACCTTTGAGGAATTTTTCAAAGACTTTTCTGGAAACTCAAAAATACCAAGGGCTCCTGAGGAATTCTGGCCACCAGCACTTTATTTATCCTTTTTCAACAAGAAATCCTAGGGTTTTTCCTATTTTTATACCTCCTTAGCCCTAGTATAAATATAACACTCCATCCAATTTATTTTAGTCATACTTTGTACATACTTTTAGTCAAGATTCAAGATTGTAATCAAGATTTCATCAATTTAATCCCAGGTTTTGATGTTCTTTATTATTTTTCTTGTTCTTGATTTTATTCTTATTAGTAGCTAATTTCTTAGATTCATGAATTGGTAGTAATAATACTTGATCTCTATGCTATAGATTTAATTCTTTCATTCTTTCTTATTCTTGTTTATCAAAATATTATTCATTCTAAATTCTTTAGTTTCAGTTATATGTTAAGATATAAATTGGTTTTAAAATTTCTGGGTATCTATTGTTACAGTGACTCGGGCATTGATACATTGACCACTATTTGATGAATATATCTATTTGATGCCGTGATAGAAATCAAGTGGGTGTAGGTTTATCTGTTCTTTAGAACGTAATAACTCTTTAAACAATTACATGGACTTGATTTGCGAAGTGTGATTAGTTAGAGAGAAATAGATTGCAATCCGGCCGCCTCACCGTCCCAATTCTTACTTTTGTGAACGAACCCAAGAAAGAGATTGATCTTTTCATTAGGAGCATAGCATAGAGTGAAAGTATTTGTGAACCCAATTCGTGAATCTATTCGTTAATCTTGTTTCTATTTGTTTCTTAGTTTAATTTTAATTATTGTTTTAGTAGTTTAATTAATCAAAAACCAAAACCCCACTATTTACTTTTCTGTTTTTAAACATTCTTGTTTTCCAATCTAGTCTCTGTGGATTCGACCCTTGCTTGTGCATACTACTACACCGGTAACTAGTACACTTGCTAGGTAATTTAATTAGAGGGAGATTTTCTCCATCAATATGTGTTACAATTATGTATAAACACTGTTACATATAAGTAACACGTTCGTTACATTTTATTTGTAATAAGTATTACTTTTGGCAAACGAAGAAAACATAAAAAAATACTGTTACTTTTCTGTATATATGTATTACTTTTATGTATACAAACTGTTACATATAAGTAACACGTTTGTTACATTTAGTTATAGTAACTATTACTTTTGACAAACCGATAAAAAAAAAACCAAAAATAATAATATAAAAAAAAATAAAAAATTGGCCTATGGGTCATGGATCCGGGTCATGGGTCAAAATGACCCGTCTCTACTATGAGACGGGTCATGATTTTCTCATACAAGTTTTTGTCTTTATTTATAACTAGTGAGTAACCCGTCGAGATTCGACGGGAGCATAGTGTAGACACCCCGCCTTGGACCTCTCATGTCCCGATTGCATACACATTCTTTGTCTTCCTCTTTTCTGTTAAATTTTGTTACTTTTCGTTAACTTTCATTACTTTCCGTTAAGTTCCTGACTTACTCCGTTAAGTCTTGGATTTGACTAAGTGGCAAAGTCAACCTTGAGTCTTTGTTTCATTTATTTTCGTTGACTTTCGTGATGTTCGTTATGTTTTTGGACTAATTCCGTTAGTTTTGGGGCTTAACTGCATAACGGGGTTAACATTTGGGCTAAAATATGAATTTCCTGAATATGGGAGGAGCGCGCCTCCGCCCTCCTTTATGGGATGCTCGTGCCTCCCATAGGGGGTGCGGGAAGCGTGCGCTTCCCGCTTCCAGAATCTCAGATTCGACCAAATTTCCCTCATTTTCTGATTTGTAACCTCCAAGGCCATTATGCCTTGGCTTGATCCGGGGAAGGGCCATCTTTGTGACCACAAAGATCTTACCTAATACCTATAAAAAACCCTCCAATCCATCTTTGGAGGGGGACTTTTCTTTTCACTCTCTCAACAAAAGGAGTAAGAATTCTTGAGTCAAAATCACTCTAAACACACAAAAGTTCATTTTCAAAGGTAGTCATTATACACAAAGTTTGGCCCTTCCTCTTGCAAGCACAAGGTACAATGTCCATCTTCTTCTTCTAAATTCTTGTTTTATCTTATATTCTCTCTTTATCACTTCTTAAACAAAAAAACCTTTTAACTTACTTTCTTCATCTCTAATGTGTATGCAATCTCCATAAAAAGAGATACAACCAAAAGTCCACTTCACTATTGAAGTTTGGTCAAGGTTACATCCCAACATTTTAATTCCACTTTAATTTACATTCTCATTTCTTAATGTAATTATCTAGCAATAATTCGACATGTAATCTTTAGTATAAATCAATAAATAAGCAATTCTCCTTTATTTTTCCTCTATAAATTTCCCCTTTCTTTTCATTAATAATTGTTAGCACATTTCTCTTATCATTAAATTGAAGGACATTTAGCATTAGAACACCAAAATTAGCAAGACCCGCGTAAGCAGGGCGGAGTGGGTGTTTAAGTACTTCCCACTCCGTCACCTAACCCCCGAACCCATCTTTTCCCGAATCTCTGGTTTTGTATATAAAATTAGCTCTTTTTAGGGTTTTCTTATGTTGCTCTAAAACATAGGTGGCGACTCTTAAAATCAAGTAGACATCCTAGGATAATTCACCGCTCTAGCCAAGCCGTGGTCCCCCGGGGTATCTACAGTGGCGACTCCGCTAGGGACATAGAGGGTTAAACTTGCGTTTTTCATTTTTGGTGTTCTTTTATTTTATTTTCTAGGCATTCTGGTAAAAAGGGTAGGAAGCGCGCGCCTCTGGCCTTCTTGGCCTAAACCGCTCGCGTCCGACCCTAATTACCAGAATCGCCCACCTTCCATCTCGTCCTTCAATTTCATGTTTCTGTGCTAACAATGTCTGTAGGGGAAAAGTTCTATAATTTAGGGTCAAGGCAATCCCTTGAACCCGCTGATTTGCAGGTACTGCCCAGAAGCGGGCGCCTCTGCCCTCTAGAGCCTAAGGCGCGCACCTCCCATCCTCAAAGCCCAAAGCGCGCGCGTCTGGGAAATTCTCCAGAACAGAAACAGTGAATAGAATGGACAGTTTTGACAGTGTGTGGGCACCGGGCCTGCACAGAACAACTTTTATTTCCTGTTCATTTTTATCGATCACACGGGTGATTCGAAAGTTGTAAATTACGTGCTTATTTGTTTTTTTTATTTCCTTTTAAAAAAATATTTTTGTCACGTGATGGACCTCACACTACGCGCACAATTCTTATCAACTGCTCACTATCGAGACGCACAAGTCCAACCCCAAACCCGTCGAGGCCCGTCCTAGGAAGTTTCAAGCTCCACTCGACCTTGACTCTTCCGAAGCGGTCAACCTCAGCCCGTGGCGTAGTTCATGACTACATGCCGGGGGTGACCTTTAAGCCTCTCTTTAGCCGAGCACAAACCACACAATTCTAGTTAGGGTCTAACACTCCGTGACTCAAGTCGGTTTCCATGTGCCGAGATTTCCGTAAACTAATGTCTTCAAATCATACATGTCACTCGTTGTTATGGACGAAACAAAAATCCGTCCCCAAGTGGTCATAATGGATGAAATAAAAATCCGTCCCCAAGTGGTCATAATGGACGCTAATTTAGTTTAATCCCGACACATGTAGGATTCACAAGCGTGGTGGAATCCGATGAGTATATGGGACCGCGAGAAGGTCTATATACTAGTGTGACGATTCCACTATTTTTCTAGAAACCCCAAAAAGGACCACGTCCTTCCGACTTTTGTAAATAAAAAAAAGAGTCATTTTTCTTATGTGGTTGAGTCTTTTTTCCTTTGTTTGTGGGTTAATTATTTTACTCAAAATATGTTTGTGGGGCCAACCTAAGTTCGACCGTGTTCTCTCAATAGGTCCAATGACTTCCAACAACAACAACAACAAGGGTGAGAACATCTCTGTGTCCAACGAAAGGCTCTTCAACATAATAAGAGCCATGGGGGAACAAATGGATAGACTTTTCGAGTATGCCCGCCGCAAGGATGATTTGTGGCAAGACCGTCTTGATCTCGAGAGGAAAATTCACAAGGAAGAAGTGTCCGAACTTAAGGCTCGTTTGCAAGAGCTCACCGACAGGAAGGCAAAGGTCCATGGTAAAGCACGCTCAAGTGGCTCACCCCTCAAAAGTCACAAAAGTGCCACCAACGACCGTGGCTATACCCCTCTCAATGGCATGACCATCACCGAAGCCTACGAAGATCTCAAAACCAAGGGACAAGTTTCTCCTCTCCAAGGGTACAAG
This sequence comes from Campanula takesimana, assembly GCA_026119855.1. Lineage (NCBI taxonomy): Eukaryota > Viridiplantae > Streptophyta > Magnoliopsida > Asterales > Campanulaceae > Campanula > Campanula takesimana. Next base: position 194,685 of record JAOWBW010001651.1, read on the forward strand.
CAACCACAACCGTTACGTCGCAACCATGTTGGTAGTGGTGCCCTAGGCACGTTTAATAAACGTTGTAATTGTTATCATTTATTTCATATCAATAAAGAGATATTTTGATTATTATTGTTGTTCATGTTTACTTATAATAATCCCCGTCCCTAGTACTTGTTAAGCACTAGTATAAAGGCTAAATGATTATGGGATGATCATGTTAGATTTATGGGTACTTGTTTGGAACAAGGTACTGGACATGACCCGCTGTATGAGATTTATGTCTTGGTTTATGTCGTACATATATCTCATATTAGTTATGTCATTTGAATCCTTAGATATGAAGTTATTATAGTCTTCCACTTGATGAACATTATGTTTGACATATTCAAACGCTATCTTAACACGGTAGTTATAAAGGGTATGATTGGCATAATCGGATTCCCGTTGGGAAGAATAATAAGCTAAATGGATTTGTCCCTCTTCGGAGAGATGTCAAGCTTGGGCCTCTCGTAGGAATGATGTTGATGAAATGTTCGGCCGGACTCAAATGAATTGATTGGATCAATGTCATTTGGATTATCAACATATTCGGAATCGAGAAAGTATTGAACAAAACAAGTTGACTGTTTGACCATGACTTGTGTTCAATGACATCGTGGACAAAGGGATTATGACATATTCTAAAGGAATGCGAACTTGTATCTAGTTATACTATTTGGGTAGGTATGACGGTTTGCTAGAACCTAATCATATCTTATGGGATCATGTTTGAGCCCATTGCCAACTTAGTATAATCCTAGAGGTTCACACACAATAGAACGAATCTTAAATAAGAGGACTATATTGGTATTTAAGGTCGGAGGACCTCCAAGGAATTTCTGGAAAGTTCTGGGCCTCCTGGTCAACCAAGCGGGCGCTTGGGTTGCACCAGGCGGGCGCCTGAACAAGCTAGAAAAGAATTGGACTTTCTGTCCAAATGAGCGGGCGCTCGGGGGTACCAGGCGGGCGCCCGGTATGCCGACAGAAAGATTCCTAATTCGATTAGGAAAGGTTTTTGGCACAAGATTCCTATTTGGAATAGGTCTTAATTGTGTATAAAAACCCCAATTCGGCCAGACCATATTAACCAAGTGCTTTTGTGAGTCTCAAAGATTTTGAGAGAGATTTTATTTTGTTCTAAGATATCATTGATTGAGGAACAAAATAATTCACAAATAAATTCCATATAGTTCTTTATTGAATTGTGAAAGTGTGTTTCACAATTATTGGTCTAGCAACCAAGATCAAAGAAGCTCCTTTGATATTCGTTCGAAGTGTGGATACCGCTAGAGGGTGAAAATCATCATCTTCAAAGTTCGTGTTCAAGCTTTGTGATCGTGATCAAGTCTTCAAATCTCCACCAAAGACCAAGAGAAAATTTGATAGCCATCAAGGGTTAGTTTATCCTATATTCATTATGTTGTATTTGATTTAATCATATGAACGGATCCATGGCTTTGGGTTTTCTTAAAATTTTAATTGTTATATTCCGCTGCGCATGTTACTAGGAAACCCAACAAACCATGCCCACCACAAGTGGTGTGACTATCACCAATGCAGCGGTCATCTCACCGAAGATTGCTTCTCCCTCCGCGATATCATCCAAGATTCGATTGACAATGGTGAGTTTACCGTGGTTGAAGAACAACAGTTAGAGAGTGAGAACATGCAAGAACTCATCAAGGAAGGGGCTCAGATTTGAAATGGGGCCTCAACAAGAGATCATGCCACAAAGAAGACTACAAAGACAATGGGGACTACAACAACAATCTCCGCTTCTTTTTCTCTACCTAGAAATAGGATATAAAAAAAAAAAAAAAAGAAAGAAAGAGTCAAAATTCCTCTTAAGTGTGCATTAATGTTTTCTTTCGTCCCACTTGTGTGAATGTTCGAGTCAATTATCAAATAAAAAGTCGTTCTTGTCCTCATACACTCTTCCAAGTTGTTCAATTAATTCTTGGCAAAATGATGAAAAAATGTCTAAACAAGTTTTAGAACGAAGGCCATCGCTTGAGCGCCTAGGGGCTAAACATCGACGACGGCATCAACAACGAAGACATCAAAACATCAACGACGAAATCAAGACAAAGAAAGGTGGAGCAATGATCATGGAGCAAAGTTTTCAAAAGGGGATAATAATAAAAAAAAAATGTTCGCTAGGTTGAAATCCTCAAATCAACCTAGGCAAAAGTTAGAGCACAAAAAAAAAAAAAAAAAAAGAAAAAAAAAATCCCCCCTCATTCAAAGAAGTTCATATCAAGGATCAAGACCATTCCACCAATGAAGGACGAAGCGACATCAACAATCATCACGACGAAACCATTCCATCTCGACGAATGAAGGATACACAAGAACTACGGTGACCTGAGCCTCTACACTGGAGGAACGTAGGCAACCTTCGGGTCCGGTCTCATGCAAGAATGAAGATATGTTTCGCCCTAGCGCGTTATGGTGATCGGCCTTCATCTCGAACTTGTCATGACATCTTTGTACGATTCATTTGCCAATGAATTAATCACCAAAAGATTGAACAACTTTCTTAGATTCGGAATCACTTTTCGTTCCTTGTCAAGTCTAGGGGTTTCTCTTCTTTTTGCGATACTCCTAGTTTCTTGCAATCAAACCGGGGCTTTCTTTCTCTTCTCCCTTAATGACTTACTTGCCTTCGTGAGTCATTCAAAAAATATACATACATGAAGTCAATACTAGAGACACTTCCCTAGTCGAGTCAATGTCACTCATCTTTAGTGACAAGAGGTCTTCACCGCAAAATCACATGTCTTATCTCCTCAGCCAGAGTCAATGCACACTTCCTCATTAATCGAGTAAAAAAAAAAAAGACGCAAAAGAGATGCCCGCTAGATTGAAAACCCGAAAGGGCGGTCTAGGCAAAAAACAGGGTGCGTCATAAAAAAAAATGAGAGAGTGAGAGAGAGAAGGGAAAGAGAAATGGAGATCTCCGGCCTCTAAGGAAGACAACTGCACAAGCTCTACATTGGATCTCCTCGACAAATCAATTCCCCACCGAGTCAACTTTGGGATTGCAAAAGGCTCGACAAGATATGGCACCATCAAAGGTTGTCTTGGGTTATCGGCATCATTTTCCCGCAGTGTGCAATTTTGGGTTCATGAAAAGAAGGCCCGTGGTAACCAAGACACATCTGAGAATGAGCCCATCATAAAAGGGCACGAGGTTGCACAAATAATCCCTAGCTAGTCAATTGGCTTGGGCAGCAAATAGCAACAACATGTGTCTCAGTTTTCAAAACTTCTGCAAGTATGTGCTTCTAAATTACGCCGAAAGGCTCCCGAGAAATGGAGTAGCTCTTGCCATGTCCTCTCATGTTTGTTACCTCGCACGAGGATGAGTCACTTTTGCTTTGCTCAACAAATGGTGACGCCCTAGGGGCTATGTGACTCAAGAACAAGGTCTTCTTTTGCTTCATTTGACAATCAATAAGCCCTAGGGGCTATGCTCGAGAAAGATGTGTGAGACTATCCCCAAAGTCTCTCAAAAGGGATGTCAAAAATCCCTCTTGTCATGTGTGCCCGTACTCGTTCCCCCAATCAAGGATGGACCTTTCTCGCAATCAATGATGGCACTCTAGGGGCTACGGTAAAGTCTTAAAGGCCCCCTCGGCAAGAAGCAATTCACTTCAAAGTCCCCAGCAACATTTGAAGCTTTATACCGAAAGGTCTCAAGGGGCTTCGCAATCTACAATCTTTTGGGCTACGGCATTACAGTGATACAAGCAAAGGGAAATATTGGGGCTTCGCAATTAACAAGCTTTTGGACAGTGGTACCCGAGCAATACAATTTGGGAGTAGTCTTATGGCTCCATGAAAGGGATCAAAATTCAATGGTCCCTCAACACCTCCAGTCAAAAGGCCTCTTGGTTTTAAATGAAGGCTCCGATGATATGAATGAATTTGATGATTCTTGTTAGAACTCACAGCGAGATTCTGAAGGAATTCTTAGAGAAAAGGAAAAAGATTCAATATGCTAGACTCACCCGGCTGAGTTATGGCGGGCAATGCCAATATGTTAACTCTAGAGACAGAGTTGCGGCCAATCCCAATGTTTCTACAATACAGCACCCCCTTCTCCAAGATCAAAAGCACAAGCTGCATCCGAAGATCCGCCGTCGGTTCTACTCAAGAAGACTCGAGCAAACATACCGTTCGAGACTTTATCACACCAAGATCTTATCATCTGCAACAACATCACCATCTCCCACGAGACATCTCCCGAAGACCGTACTGCATTTTCAACATGGACCTTCCGCCATTTGGGTATCAACCATAAAAAGGGCCATCCATCTCCAAGCAAGAGAAAGAAGGAGATCGCCTTCAAGAGTCCTACCCAACGTGACATCCGCTCTAAATACAGAGCTAAGCCGATTTGGGGCTTCGAAAGGTCCTCACATCCTTCCATCTTAAAGCTCACATGACATTTAGGGCTTATCAATCTCCTGAAGCTTGGTATCAATGATCTTCTCTCGAAGCTTGCTCACATCAACAACAAAAGACAGTTTATTTGAATGGGCTAAGAGTTGATTCATCTTGGGGCTTTATAAGCCACTCAAAGTTCAGCATTCGAGGGGCTTTACAATCAGCAACCCCTTAGCATCTCGGCATCAATAGTCCCTTTTGAAGCCCCATAATCGACAAATCTCTTGGGGCTAGACATCAATTTCGTTGGACACCACGGCAACAACGACATAATTCAACAAGGCAATCCGGACTTCGATTGAACACGACTTGATCTTGGGTTAGCTTTACAAACACACAATGGTTAAAATGGTTCACCCACGAACTAAAAAAAAAAATCTTTTTGTCACATGTGTGCATATTCTTTCTCCTTCTATGTGCAAAAGTATGTGCTTTACTTGCTTTGCTCCTAGCTTCTCCTCCAGCATTCTCCACCATCCTTGAACTACGCTGGTCTGATTCTCTTCAAGGGATACGTAGGCAGCCTTTTAGCACGACCAACCCATCACCCAGAATACCATCTCGCCAACACCCTATCAAAGGCAAGAACAATTCATCATCACCAACATCATCATTCTCCATCCAAAGCATGGAAATTCTTCATCAAAAGCATCAACATCCTTCAGCAATCCATCCCCAATCAAGCGGCAATGGTAAGTGAAGGTATGAACATCATTCATCTCAAGCAATCTCCACTTTCAAAAATCACTTCACACACAGAATCACTTTACTTCTCTCTCATACAAACTGCTTTCAAACACATTGCACCACGAGCACAATTTCTCTCTTCATTTCACACTTCATGCATCTTCTTGCACAAACACATATACCAGCAAAGCACACACTTAACAGGTACCACCACGAGGTCAACAACATCTGCAACTCAAGGCACTTCATCCCCAGCAGAAAGTGATCCGCCGTCAACTACGCTTGCATCCCACAGAGTCAAACAATTACAGTTCAATGACAACAACTCGGTCCATGGTGAGCCGCAAAATCACCACATTTGTCACGACCCGAAAAATAGGCTCTATTTTATTGGTAATAATTAATTATTATGTATTTATTTGCTTAATTATGTATTTAAATTATTACTTAATTAATAATTTATGAGTTATAATAATTCATGCCTAGCATTTTATTTGGGTCATTTGGGTTAGTGTAGTATTGTAGGGTCTTAATTGTAAGTAGGGAGTGTAAGTAGGGAGTGTAAGCTTTGTGTGTAGTAATGAGGAGGGGGCCTAAGTGTAAGTTCTATTTTAACTACTCCCTCCCTACTCCTCATCTTCTCCCTCACTCTCCCCATCTCCCAGCAATCTCTCCCTCTCTCTCTATCCTTTGGGTAAGTTTCTTCCTCTCACTTCTCTCTTCATTTTCTTTCTCTTCCCCTCATTATTTCTCATTTCTTAAAACATGAATCTTGTTTAGATCGTCGATAGGATTGTAGGAAGCCAAGAAATTTCGAGTTCCGACACCTTTGAGAAAATTCAAGTAAGTTGCTTTTCCCCCATTTTTATGCTAAAATGTTCATATCATGTTTAGATAATGCTTAATGTGTTATATTTGAAGTTTGGTTGGATTTTGAATTTGTTTAGAATTTATTTTGAATTTATTTGAGTTTTGGGTAAAAATTGTGGATTGATGAATGTTGGGTTCGATTCTTGGTTTTGGGTTGATAAATGTTGTATTTGGATTCTCATCCTAGTTATAAGTTGTTGTGGTTCATATTTATGCTTGGGGGAGATTGATTGTGCTTGATTTTGGAGTGTGGTGAGAATTGGGTAAGAACTTAAGGAACCCAGCTCTGTTTTCCCGACTGGAATCCAGACCAGGCGCCCGCCCGACCCCCTCCAGGCGCCCGCCTACATGTCATTTTCTGATGACCAGACCTTCTGGTCATTCAAGCGCCCGCCTGCCCCATGCCAGGCGCCCGCCCGCCCCCTGTTCCAGGAATTTGACCTTTTTGCTTGGTTTAAGACTAACGGCTTACCTAGTTTAGGTTTCCTTCTTCTAATTAACTTAAGATAACACCGTGGAACACTTTAGTAATTAAAATTGGTTCGTTTGTGAACAATAGATCTATGTAATTTGATCAAGTATTGTTTGGGCATCTTATGATGTGTTCGTGTTTGTTCGTACCGAATTGAATTTCGCGTAAGACTTGGTCTAGGTCTTAGGCGATGTCCTATAGTACCTAGAGGGTTGTATTGAACACCAAAGTGTAGGGTTTAGTCCAGTCGTGATCATGTTCTAATAAGTGTAACCTTTTGGATTCGTTTGGGGTGTTTAGAATGGGTTCGTTACGAACGGAGATAAAGCGTGAATTGGCAATTGGGCACCTACGGTTTGATTAACCTTAAGGTGTATTCATTCTGATTTCCTACTTTGGAATTCCAGGCGTGATGAGATGGTTGAGTTCATAGTCCTAGTATATTTTTATGAGTAAATGTTTAGGGTCATTTTGGTAATAGTCATTGTGCCATTGGTGAGCGACCGTTTGGGTTGTGCTCTTTATGAATAACTCGTGGGTATCATCTTTAGGATTTGTTTGGTATGGGTCCTTGTCTTGGAATCATCTTGGTTTAAATGATCAATGTTGTTGTGCTCTTTATGGGAAATTCCGTTTATCGTTGTTGTGCTCTTTTATGAGAAACTTCTTGTGTTCGTTGTTGTTGAACTCTTCATGAGAAATCGTTTGCATCTTTATGGTGATTAATTGGTGTGGTTCCCTACTTTGGAACCCTAAGTTGTTTAATCATGCTAAATTATTATTACTTAGCATTTAATTAGAAGCCCAGCTGGCATATTTGTTGCATCGGGCGATGGGAAAGATTATAATGGCAAAGCCAAGTCCATTATAATGTTGACCATTGTTTTGCCCCCTTCTATACCCCTTCTCCAGATTGGCCTTGGAAAGGATAAGTCAGCATTCCTCTATGAATGTATCTGGCTAACGGGCATGACTTTGTGTCATGGTCCTTGTCCTTTGTGACACTTTTATGGTTATTGGTTCCGGTACCGGGGTTTTCTCTTCAAGCTTTCATGCTGCTATGAAGATGTTGATTGTTGATTATTGAAGCTGCGCAGCGACCTTTATTTGGTTCTTTCAGTTGGGTGAAACCTTGGCTATGTATCCACTTATGAGTGTTTATTTCAGCTTTATGTGTTGCATGATGAGCTGGTCGTTATTTCCAACCGGTATGGGACGGTTGGCGATAGGGAGCCTCTCATTTGTTGTTATATGTTTATTTATATGATTGATTATTGGATATTACTGTTTGACAGCATGTCACTTATTATTCCGCTGCTATCTGTCTTATGTTAATTGCTATTGGTCATTGCATATTAGCATGTCATGTAGTTGCATTAGTAACTTACTGAGATTTATTCTCACCCCGTTTCTTGTTTCAAAATGTTTTCCTTAACCCCCCCCCCCAGGAGGAAAAGGATTAGGATTCGCGGATCGAGGAGGACGTCGAGAGGATTGAGATTTTGGGCAGGTTGTTATGAATCGGTTTACATTAATTAAATGTATAACCTTTTGGGGATAGTTTTACCATTATTGACGTCATTAAGAATTGTATATTTGTATTTTGTTGGGCATAAACTTGTGGAAGTTTATGATTGTTGTATTTGGTTTTTGTCAAACTCGGTTTTGTAAAACTTTGGATCATCACCTTTTGGTATCAAAGGAAATTTTTAACTCCGATATTTGTCAGTTTTGGTTTTAAGTCGACGTCCAGCTCGCGTATTCCGGACCCGCGGGTTCGGGGTCGCGACAACATTTCCATCAAGCAACACAACAATATCACATATAGGCAGACAGAGCCTCGGTTTCCGCCATCCGCAAACGGATCCCGCATCAGCAAACGGATCCCGCATCAGCAAACGGATCCTGCATTCAGCAAACGGATCCCGCATCAGCAAACGGATCCCGCATTCAGCAAACGGATCCCGCATCAGCAAACGGATCCCGCATCAGCAAACGGATCCCGCATCAGCAAACGGATCACGCTTCAGCAAATGGATCACGCATCAGCAAACGGATCCCGCTTCAGCAAACGGATCCCGCATCAGCAAACGGATCCCGCTTCAGCAAACGGATCCCGCTTCAGCAAAACGGATCCTGCATCAGCAAACGGATCCCGCATCAGCAAACGGATCCCGCTATATCCTTTTTATATCAATAAAGCCGCTCACACAGGGAGCGCACCCCCATCTTTCACAATATCAAAATTCCCCACTTTCTTTAAATTGCGGCCGTGGTGGGCCGCCTCAAGCCACCACACCTTTTTAAAATTTTGTGGCCGTGGTGGGCCGCCTCAAGCCACCACACCTTTTTTAAAAATTTTGTGGCCGTGGTGGGCCGCCTCAAGCCACCACACTTTTTTTAAATTTTGTGGCCGTGGTGGGCCGCCTCAAGCCACCACACCTTTTTTAAAAAAAAATTGTGGCCGTGGTGGGCCGCCTCAAGCCACCACACCTTTTTTAAAATTTTGTGGCCGTGGTGGGCCGCCTCAAGCCACCACACCTATTTTTAAAATTTTGTGGCCGTAGTGGGCCGCCTCAAGCCACCACACCTTTTTTAAAAAATTTTTGTGGCCGTGGTGGGCCGCCTCAAGCCACCACACCTTTTTAAAATTTTGTGGCCGTGATGGGCCGCCTCAAGCCACCACACCTTTTTAAAAATTTTGTGGCCGTGGTGGGCCGCCTCAAGCTACCACACCCTTTCCATCCGCGAAATCCGCTCACACAGGGAGCGCACCCCTATCCATCGCAAATTTCAAATTCATGTTTTATTGAGTCTTTGCTTTCTCTTGTCGATGTCCTTGGCGGTTGTCTTTCTTTCGTCGACGCGTTTTGCTTCGCAATCCACGTCGCCGAGGGGCTCTGTAGACACCCCGCCTTGGACATCTCATGTCCCGATTGCATACACATTCTTTGTCTTCCTCTTTTCTGTTAAGTTTTGTTACTTTTCGTTAACTTTCGTTACTTTACGTTAAGTTCCTGACTTACTCCGTTAATTCTTGGATTTGACTAAGTGGCAAAGTCAACCTTGAGTCTTTGTTTCATTTATTTTCGTTGACTTTCGTGATGTTCGTTAAGTTTTTGGACTAATTTCGTTAGTTTTGGGGCTTAACTGCATAACGGGGTTAACATTTGGGCTAAAATATGAATTTCCTGAATATGGGAGGAGCGCGCCTCCGCCCTTCTTTATGGGATGCTCGCGCCTCCCATAGGGGGGCGGGAAGCGCGCGCTTCCCGCTTCCAGAATCTCAGATTTGGCCAAATTTCCCTTCTTTTCTGATTTGTAACCCCCAAGGCCATAATGCATTGGCTTGATCCGGGGAAGGGTCATCTTTGTGACCACAAAGACCTTACCTAACACCTATAAAAACCTCTCCAATCCATCATTGGAGGGGGACTTTTATTTTCACTCTCTCAACAAAAGGAGGAAGAATTCTTGAGTCAAAAACACTCTAAACACACAAAAGTCCATTTTCAAAGGTAGTCATTATACACAAAGTTTGGTCCTTCCTCCTGCAAGCACAAGGTACAATGTCCATCTTCTTCTTCTAAATTCTTGTTTTATCTTATATTCTCTCTTTATCACTTCTTAAACAAAAAAACCTTTTAAATTACTTTCTTCATCTCTAATGTGTATGCAATCTCCATAAAAAGAGATACAACCAAAAGACCACTTCACTATTGAAGTTTGGTCAAGGTTACATCCCAACATTTTAATTTCACTTTAATTTACATTCTCATTTCTTAATGTAATTATCTAGCAATAATTCTACATGTAATCTTTAGTATAAATCAATAAATAAGCAATTCTCCTTTATTTTTTCTCTATAAATTTCCCCTTTCTTTTCATTATAATTGTTAGCACATTTCTCTTATCATTAAATTGAAGGACATTTAGCATTAGAACACCAAAAGTAGCAATACCCGCGTAAGCGGGGCGGAGTGGGTGTTTAAGTACTTCCCACTCCGTCACCTAACCCCCGAACCCATCTTTTCCCGAATCTCTGGTTTTGTATATAAAATTGGCTCTTTTTAGGTTTTTCTTATATTCCTCTAAAACATAGGTGGCGACTCTTAAAATCAAGTAGACATCCTAGGATAATTCACCGCTCTAGCCAAGCCGTGGTCCCCCGGGGTATCTACACATAGTAATGCTAAGAATAAAAAAACAACTCCCTCCGTCCCTAAATGATCTTCAAATTTGACAATTTTCATTAGTAAACCCCCCCCCCCATGATCTACATTGCTATATAAAGTACAACGATGATGTTAACATCAAGATGAGGATGAGCTTGACAATGAATGTTGTTTTCTTATAACCCAACTTATTCTGATACACACTGCGAAATATCTTTTCATGTAACCCAAGAACTCCATGTAAAACACCATACATACATGAAGCATTCACTTAAACAATGTAAATATGATATATATGTGCATATCATCATATTCTATTCACACCCACAGGCCACAGCCACACACAAAAAAGAAGAAAAGAAAGGGAAAAAGGAAGATATTTGAAGCCCTCAGACTTCAATGAAAGTGAAACATCCATTAAGACTTCATGGACACAGTGCTAAATTATAATTCATACTCTTTCATCCCAAATTAAGTTAGCAACGTCCTCCACTGTCGAGAGAAAAATCCATGTGATGTAAAGAAATAGTGATGAGAAGCATTGCACAGAAGATCTTCTTTTTAACACAAAGTTGAGAGCTTGAATACATTTGGCATTTTATAGGCGAATTTATGATAAGTTCTACAAACCTTGTTGACATCTTAAGCATTCAATAGTGACAACAACACCATACAATCATTAACTTATGCTACTTAGATATAACAAAAACATTAAAATTAGTTTCATCACCTGGTCATCATATCCTCCATAAACTTCAAACAGAACCTGACTATAAACTTCAAACGAAACCTACCTGACTACCTATATACCAAATAGAAATTTATACTCCCACCGTCCCACTCGAATTAGGACAAATTTCCATTTTGGGTGTCCCATTCGAATTAGGACAACCCAAAAATGGAAGTGTTTTATTTAGTGGGATCCACATTCACACGCACAACAACTTTTCACTCATTATTCTCTACCACACTTTGTCTCTCCTAGTTCACTTTTCATACTCACAACACCTAATCCACTATCACTTTTTTCTTAATCCCCGTGCCTAACCAAAAAATCCTAATTCGGGTGGGATGGAGGGAGTGTACTCCCTCCGTCTTAAAATGAATATTTGAAAATTTTCTTAAAAAGAATGTTTAAAATTTTTCAAAAAGACATTCTAGATTATGCACGGGAGATATTTTGAAATTTCATTTCAAGACGGAGGGTTTCGAATAAATGTATGTAGATCCTAGTTTGACATTTCAGATATTCAGAAGGCAGACTCTTGTTGGTTCCAAGTAATCCAAAAGAACATTTGGGAGCAATAGACTCTGCAAAGCATTGAACATTATGAAAAGTTTGTCAAGAGATTAAAGAAAGCATGATAAATTAATTTTTGTGATTCATAGCTTAAATATCAACGGAAATGCTGAAGGCATGAGAATACCGAAATTAACATCGACGGTTTAGCCTGCGTGTGGACTTGACCAGACAATGCGGTTAATAACAAAATAATGCCTTATGAGCCCTATACCATAATTCAAGTAGTTGGGACAGTAAATAAGATGTATTTAAGTATTAGGACTGTAAGCGTATTTATGTATTAATATGATAAGTTTAGACATTTTCACCGTAAAATGGACATTTATTAATTTAGAGCCAAAAATGGATTAGAAAGAAAAAAATATGAAAGATGGACAAAGTATGCAATATAACTCTAAAGTATGCAATATAAGAAAAGAACAGTCTCTTCTCATTTCCGTGAATATTAAATTACAACATTGTAGATGCCAAATGTATTATTGAAGACAAGAACTTGATATGAGTTGAGCAAATAGATTTTGGTCATTTCTGTGAATATTATAGAAGTAAAACTCAACACCGAATTCTAATTTAAACCATAAACAAAAAAATTATAACAAAAGAACAGTCTCTTCTCATAAATGAACCCAATAAATTCGCATTAAATGATAAACTGGCTCAACCTTAATTTAATTAAGTATTGCTGCAGAGGTGACCATGGCTAGGACAGAGGTTAATATTTTTCTGTACGAATGGTGGTGAATTTGCGAGACGACGAAAAAGAGAAAATGACTTGATTTCGGTAAAGACATATTCGAGTTGGATGCTTAAAATGGACCTGAACATGGCTACCAAACATGGAAGTAGAACAACTCATAATTTCTAATACTTGTAACATAAAAGAGAAAATGAAGACTCCAACAGCAAAATTATAAATAAATAATGCTCAAATAACTATTACCCATATATCTTAAACACATCACAAACTCCAAAATCAGTACGATTGGTTCCTCTGAATCTTGTCCTCTGTTTTGAATAAAACTTTTCAGTTGATCTCCGTACGAGTCCTATAAGATATCATCTAGCTCCATTCCCCTGTCAAATATTAGAAGGGGGTTAATAAAACTGATTAAATAGTTACCATGTATGTGAAAAATTCATTACTAAATTAAATCATCGTTTATAACATACCCATTATCTACCAGTTTAATATCCAGCTTCCTTGCCTTGGCTGCACTAACATATTCAAAATCATTTATTGGAAATACCACCTCACCGATTACATCTACAATAAAGAAAAAAATATAATGTTAATTATTACCCTTAATTAATTAATGAAAAAAAAATTGTGTGTTAGAATACTCACCGAACACATAATCAGCATTGACACTTTTACGTGGTTCACTCCCAAAAAGGCTAAAGGGAGTGAAATCAAATCCGTTATCAGAAATGTTTACCGATGTATCCACCTCAGATACAGTGGTAGCTAAACCGAATGATAATTTCCATTCATGGTTTACAATTGCTTTTTGGACAATTGTAATGGCATTCGGTTCAAGTCCAAAATTAGATATTTTTTTCATCTCTCCCTCTTTAAACATATCTTTGAACTTGGATGACATGCTAGGTGGAATAGCTGTCTGGATTTTAGATCCCTAATAAATTGAATATAAAATATTAATAAAAAGAAAATGAGAAATAAAATGATTTAATTGCGAAATTATATTGAATGATAAAGAAGTATATAAAGAGAGTATTGGTTGACTAACCTCATCATCCATAAGTAACTTCTCAACAATAACTTTTTTGTATTTAGTATCTTCGCGCTTCCATAGGTGTAATATACGAACATTTATGGTACTACCTCTGCTCCTCTTATCAATAGCTTTGACAGCAATTAACTTACTTGTTGCCATTACCTGTTATATAACAGTATCATATACACCGGATATAAAGGAAAACAATGTTAATGAAATTATTAATCCACTATTGGCATCAGATTACAATGTACACACAAATTGCAAAGTCAGTCTAAATGTTTTGAAAAGGTATTGTGACATTAGAATTAATGTTTTGGGACGGAGTAAGGAAGACTTTAAACACCAATATATATTTATCTTTGTGTGTTTTTCTTTTGGTTTATTACTATTATGACATATTGATCTTTTATCTATTGGCATTAGATTACAATGAACAAAAAAATATATGTATATTTCATTCATGGAAGTACGACTTTATAAAGTCTCGGTTTTTTTTTTTTTTTTTTTAAATGTGAGGGTATGCGGCTCCCATTCTTGCACCATATTTGATTTAGAATCTATTTCTCTTGAATGTTAGTTTTGTTGTTGCTGATCACAACTGTTATAGTTATATTGGTATTATATCACCTTAGTTATTGTGTTCATAATTGTGCAGATACAAAATACTTCCGCTTGTACAACTCTTAGTCATCTTTTTGGGAGATTTTGGCTTAAGTATGGAAATATGAGGATAAAGTAGGGTATGAATTTTGGAAGGGGCTCTCCTATGATATGGTGAGTTCTTCCTATTTCCATTCTGATATTTATGCTTTATCTCTGTCTCTCTCTAAATGTCTTTAAAGATACTGTTTTGTGAGCTACACTCACTACATACTTTATGTTATGTTTCGAGTCTGAATTCTTCTTTTCTCAATTAATGATATATTTAATACTCCTTTCATCTCAGATTAACGAATAATGCGATTTATAATCACAATACCTAACAATTTCAAAAGTATTAAAGTAAATTTCAAGGTGTCAAGCAATAATCTGACACGAATTTAACAACTACAAAAACGCACACACACATAAGGTTATGGTTTGTATATATTACAGCCCTATTCAGGCTCTCTATTGATGCACAATATCTTGATGCACTTAATTTTATATGTCCCTTTCCACACTTTTTGTTATCTAACTAATTATGTGCTCTTCGTGACCTATGGTTGATGTTAAGGCTACATGAAATGCTACAACGCTGCAGTTAGATAAATGAGATGATGAACTTTAAGATTACAATATTCAAATTATTTAGATATTATTGACACTAAAGCAAATATAAATAAATCACACAAATCATTTTTGGGACGGATGGCGTTGAATATTCATTTTGAGGAAGACTCGAAAAGAAAAAGGAAGAACTTATAATAAGAGAAATAAAACAAAGAATTTCCACTAACCTCTGAGATGGCGTAGAAGCTGAAGCCGGCTGGATGAATTGAAGGGTAAGAGACGATTGTGAAAAAAAAATAATGCAGTCAAAGAGGTGAAATATTTATATAAATTATATAGATATAAAGACTATATAAAGCTAATGATAATCAAGAGTTCCAAATATAGATAGAATTGAAATTTTAAATGAATTCAAATGAGATATTAAATTAGGATAAGAATAATTGTGAAAAAAATACATATTAAACAGATTTACAATGATAAATATTAACTGTTATTTAGGAGATAATGATAAATATTGTTATTTAGGAGATAATTTAATAAAATATTTTTGATAAAAGAAAAAAAAATGGGTATATGTCCACTACCAAATAAACCAATCAAAGGTGATCTCATGAATATCATATTTGCAAATCTTTGAATCGAAAATTTCGGATAAAAGAAAGGAAAGTTATCAAAACTTCCCACCTTATATTTGGTGTGATCAAATATCCTAAATAGCATATTTAAAATCTGAGGTTAATAATTACCAAAGATAGATATTTGATCAATAGAATAATCAGAGTATAAAGTGGGAACAGACGGGCTCTAAAAAAATCGTGTAGAATCATAAACATTTGTGTGCCCTATTTCTTAATCTAATGTAATTTGTCTTAAACAATTCTAATTAAAAAACGGCTGGAATAATCAGAGTATAAAGTAGGGGTGATCATGGTCCGGTTTGGTCCAATTTTTGACAAAAAATCACAGAACCAGAACTGGAACCAATACTCTGGTTCTATAAAAATTTAGAACCGGAACCAAACCAATACTTGTGGGAACCAGCACACTGGTTCTGGTTCTACTGGTCTGGTCTGGTCCGGTTCTAATCATTTGAAGTTTATTTGTTTTCAAGTAAACTACTACTTGGGAGGGAGAGAGGCGGCGCAGTTGAAGAGTCGAAAACTAAGGTTGTACTCTTTGGGTAAACTGAAAAGAGGATATGAATTATGAAAAATAAAGTTGAAAAGTGAAATAACTAAATAAAGACTAGGAGTCTAGGATTTGGGTTTAGCGATTTGTAACCTTGGGGCTTAAGTTGGGTACAAAGTTACAAATAATTAAATGAGTCTTTTTTATTAAGCAATTTAAATGGTCTTTGAAAAATTATAGTACAAAAGTGAATATATAATTTTATTTACTATATTGTTGGTCCCAAAGGGCAACAAGGGTATGAAAAATAGCTAGAGGGGGGGGTGAATAGCTGTTTTAAAATTCTTTTCGTACCCTTGAAAAACTCAATTGCGAATGCGCACTTTATCAAGTAAGCGTTATGAAATGCGCCTAAGTGAGTGAGTGAAATGCACAGCGGAATTTAGTAATGAAAGTAGGCGCAAAGTGATAAAGGGAGCGCAACACACACACTAAGTATTTTGGCTCAAAGTGAGTGAAATAAGGAACTAAGGCAAATGATAAAACAAACACAACACAATTCAGTTCAATCAATCTACAATGAGTAAACAAGCAAATAGTGAGTGAAAATAATAACTTGAAAGAAATGACAAGATAATAACACAAGCTATTTGGAGAGGTTCGATCAATGAAAGATCTACGTCCTCTACCAAGATGGTTAGTCTTGGATTTCTAATCGAGATCTTATATAATGAGTGAGTGTTACAAATTACAATGTTTGAGCTTATACACTAACTCAAGATCTATTACTATGAAAGAACAAATCCAAAACAATAACCGGTGTATCTCTAAAAGATGAATCTAAATGATTAATCTTAAAGAGGTGCGTGTGTGTTCTTAGAATCAAGGCTCTTTAGATCTTTGAGATGGAGAGCACAAGAAACTAAAGTGTTAAGGCTTTGAAGATCTGGGCTAAGGATGAAGGTATGAAGATGTTCTTGAGAAATCTGGAAAAACGAAGGCAATCTTCAAATCTTCAACAAATGCTTTGAGAGAGAAATTCTTGAAATTCTTAGCAAAACTCAGCAACTTCAAAATGTTGAAGTTATGGGGTATTTATAGTGAACTTCAAAAAACTAGCCGTTTGGAAATCCTTGTGGATAAGATGAGCTGTCGTTCGTTGATTGGAGCATGCATATATTATGGCCATTTTGACACTCAACATAAAAGTGACCGTTATGGACGCGTGTCAATAGATTAGGCGCATATGCATCTTTTAACCACCGTTGGATCATTGGCGTAATTTTGAATTCTTTTCAAGTCTTCGAGTCTTCAATAAATCACTGAGTGTTTGAATAAACACTTTGAGGTGCGTTTGAGCCAAGAGGCGCATTTAGCCAATAGGCGCACAGTAAGCGTGCGCTTAAAACAAGGGGCGCATAGGCGCGTAAGCTTATGAAGAAATCCTTATGCGCGCGCTCTAAATGGCGCAAGGCGCGAGTGAAGAGGCGCATGGCGCGTGGCGCAGGAGGCGCATAAGCGCGGCTCAAACTCACTGAGTGATTTTTCTTGAAACTTGATCTTCTTGCCCTATTTCTAAGCCTATTCTATAACAATGGACAACCTAAAAAATGAAGTATAAATACTTCTTACATGTGGGTCTAAAGTCCATGAAATAAAACTTAGGTGATGGATCAATCAAATCTAATAAATCCTAATACATTAAAACTGAGATATATGTGGGCATACCCAACAATCTCCCCCTATTTGATTGATGCCATTACCTACTATATCAAGGACAAACATTATACTTGATAAAAACATGTCCAAATGAATGAAATTGGTAATTCATGTCTCAAGTTAATGTACACACTAGTCCAAAATATAGATTCCTAATCTATTCCAATAAGAATAAAGAGTTACATATGGAAAGATAGAAACAACAGTTTAACACATTCAAGATGATATATGATTTTTAGTTTTGAAATGTGTTTAAACCAAGTTTAAACTTAATGCATGAAAGTTATGAAACAATTCAATATGATGCATTATGAATTTAAACAATATTCATTGTTCTACAAACAAGGAGTTTGAGTGAACAAGGTTTGATAATGAGTGATGCATTGTTCTCATTAAAACTTGGGGTGTAAGAGTTACAAGTTACAAGTTTTGAATAGAACAAAAACAAAAGGTGCTAAAACAAGTAAGCACAAAATCACTATCACAAAAGAGATTGTTCTATTACAAAAGATTCTAAAAATTTACAAAAAAAATAATAGAAGCTAAGGGTTGGGAGGCGCATCATCTTCCTTCAATCCTTCAACGATCTCTGAAACAGAACGCTGAATTTGCTTTGCGAGCTGATGACTACGGTTCGCTAACCCTTGAGTGTCCGTGACACTGGAGTGAGTAGCAGTAATACCGTCTCTAATATAACTCAAGTGATTCACATTGATGTTTTGGTATTCATCAATGGAACGCTGAGTGATCTGCTGCTGCTGTGAAATGTTTTCTTCCAAGATTTGAATGTGAGCTTCAATGGCATTTTGAGCCGTGATAATATCTGAAGAAATATGTTCAGCGCGTCTGTCAGAGCTTGAGTGAGCAGCAGTGAAATGAGTGACGACCAACTCTTTCAGGACATCCAACTTAGATACAAGCACATTCATATTTGATTGAGACGCAGCAGATTGAGGTATGAACGTAGGCGCAGAAGCGGAGGTTTGCGCCTGGTCAGTATGAGCTTGAACCTGAGTCTGCGCCGGAGGAGGAGAAGGAGCAGAAAGTTTGGCCTTGAGAGAGTTCATCTCCCCCTTAATGGCAGCAATCTCTTCAGATTGATCAGTGAGTAAGGAAGTAAGAAGCTCAAAGTGAGA
Source organism: Campanula takesimana (assembly GCA_026119855.1). Classification (NCBI taxonomy): domain Eukaryota; kingdom Viridiplantae; phylum Streptophyta; class Magnoliopsida; order Asterales; family Campanulaceae; genus Campanula; species Campanula takesimana. Next base: position 213,605 of record JAOWBW010001651.1, read on the forward strand.
CTTTATATGCGCCTGTCCTTGCTCTAAATTGGCTTGCCCCTGCTGTAAAGAATGAAGAATGGAAAGTACCTCGCTCAAATCAGGAGCAGACGGAGGAGGCGCAGGGGTAGAGAGTGGCGCATCATCTTGAAGGGGCGCAGAATCTTGAAGGGGCGCAGAATCTTGAAGGGGCGCAGAAGGAGATGGAGGCGCAGGAGGAGGTGAATGAGTAGGAGACTCAAATTCATCTTCAGTTTCAATTTCAACAGTTTCAACAACAACTGTTTCAACATCAAAAGTTTCTGTTGAGATCGGATCTGGTCCAGGTGGAGGCGCAACTGGAGAAGGAGTGCGCTGAGGGATGGTCTCTTGCTCCCCCTGAACGGGTTCCTCAATGTCTGAAATGTCATCGCCGAAGAAATCAGAGAGGAGTTGTGCCCTTGACATATTGGAAGGTTGAAATTTGAATGAGGGCGCACGAGGAGTGGGGGCGCGTTGAGAAGGAGCGCGCTGGGAAGGCGCGGAAACAGAAGGCCCTTTCTCAATATCTGCGCTTGATCCGGCGCCTTTCATGCGCTCTAAACTTTTCTGACTCAGCAGCTTGTTTGGCTAGAAAGTCTTCATCTCTTTTTCGTTGAGCCTCAAGCCTGCTGGCTTCCTGCGCTAGCCTCAGATCTCGCTCATCATCAGTTTCAAATCTAGTGCGTTTGACAGGCGCAGGAGTAGGGTCATCAACTACCCGTTTGCCTTTGCTTTTATCTGCGCCTGGCACTGGATCTGCGCTTTGTCTAGCGCTTGCTTTTACTGCGCTCTTTAATAATGGTGCGCTTTTAAGGACTGGCGCATCATCGGTCTCTGTGTCTTCATCTACTAAGCCTTCAACAGTCTTGATTTGGATTCCTTTTGCGCGCTTTGTGGGCTTCTTCCTGCGCTTTTTGAGGTCCAAACTAGCTTTACCAAACATTGGAACATCGTTGATCTTGTACTCCGGATTCTCATTCAAAAACTTAACTAACTCAGGGTAAGTTAGAAAAAGTTTTGTGAGAATAAGGCAGTGTGAGCGGAATCGGGTCTTTCCATCACTTTTGTTCTTCACAAATTTATCAATTTGCTCACGCAGAGTCTTGAACAGAATATGAGGCCAGTGAAGCTTCTCCTTGGCCATGATAGCAGCTGTGTATTCCCATTGTTCAACCGTGAATCGGTTTACGTTCCCAGTTTTGAACACTATTGAAGTTCCCACCAAGTGAGCGATGTGAGTCAAGAGTTCTCCACCATCTCGAATTTCGGTGTTTTTGATATTGTTTTGAAGCGTGGGAATATTTAGAAGTGAGGCAGCCATCTTGTTCTGATCATCAATTGAGTAAGTCATCGGGCGCCCAATAATGCGATCTTCACCGGTAGATGGAAAACCGAGCAAGTGTCGAATCACAGATGATGAAATATGGACGTCAACATTTTGAACGCGCGCCTCAATCCGGTAGTGAGTGCGCCCATTTACGTCAATTTCCACTAGAACAGCAGTGGAGAAGAACTCATCCACGAGGAGCGCAGAGAAGAAATCTTGGTCCATGGTGAATAAAGGGAGCAGACCAGCGACGCGCAGAGTCTCTATTATTTCTCTTCCCATCACTTCACCAGATAACTCCAATAGATCAAGAGTTTCTTCAAGTTTGAAATTTGCAAGGTCCTGAAAAAAATGATTGATGTTAGAAGTGATATAGGCGCATAGAAACATAAAATGATCAAAGTAACATTGGCGCATGAAATATATAGGCGCATAATTGAAACAGGCGCACAAAATTATAGAGAATCAAGGCGCATGATTGAATTAGGCGCATAAAATATTGAAGGCGCATAGAGTTACAAGGCGCATAATATGGTTCTATGTGAATACTAAGGAAAAATTAAAACAACGAAATTTGACTAAGTACGAAGTTAGGCGCATAAGGTTTTTAGGCGCAGAATGATTTAAGCGCATATACAAGTAGAGGCGCATAAATCATTCAGGCGCATAAAAAATAGGCGCATAAAGAAGTACATAGGCGCATGACGTGAAAATTTTTACTTAGAAAGAAAAACAAACAACAAGCATTCAAATGAAAGAAATGAAAATCAAAAGTTCAAATTTTCGAAAACAAGTTAGAAAATTTTTAGAGACCAAAACATGCATAAATGACGAAGAACACGAAGAACGACCCTTGAATGCTCGAAGAACACCAAGAACACGAAAATCATGAAACTTCACCAAACTAGACAAATAAAATATCAAAATGACCGCATGACGACAAGGAATCTAAATATGCAAACAAAAATAAGAACAAATCAATAATGAAAGCACAATGATCAAAAGAATGCCCGAAAATTTTGAAAAATTTTGAAAACAAAAACTCAGATTTGTAACAAACAGAGCATTGATCGTTAAAATGTTGGTTTAAAAGATTCGAAATCAAGAATAGAACACAACCCAACAAACGATATAGAAAACGGATCATCGAATCAAGAGAAATCAAAGAAAATGAATCCGGGTTTTAAAAAAAACGAAAAACATCACTGAAAATGACGAAAAAAAACAGAAATATAAGGAGATTAAAGGTTGAGAATTCATACCATATCGTCTTGTGTAGATGTTGATGCTTTCTTAGGACCCAAAAACTTATATATATGAATGTAAAATGAAGAAGAAGAAAATGAAGATGAAGAGAGAGAGGCGAGTCTGGGAGAGAGGGAGTGAGACGGGGAGAGAGAGAGAAATAGAGTAGGTGAGAAGAGAGGAAGGTGATGATGTGTTTTATAGGTTTAGGTTTAAAATTTGCACTGATAAAGCAAAAACACAGTCAAAAATTTAAAAAGATGAGAAGTTGAAGGGATGGCATTTATGAGGGATTTGAAATGCGGCTCATCATGATAGGTGCATTAAATGCTGAATGACACAAAGTGTCATGATGTGACATTAGGTTTTTGAAAAACTGCTCCACTTTCCCTTTAAGTGTATGAGCAATTTTGACTAATTTTTGCACAAACACACCAAAAAACATCTATTTGGTGTAAGTTTGGGGTGCAAGAAATATATCCCAGAAAATAAAATTTTCGAAAGCGTAAAACGAGGGAAATTTTAATTGCACAAGTACCCTTGAACAATTAAAGGAATGTCAAAAGACATAGATTCCTATAATAAATGAACAGAATGAACATACCTGGTACTTGTGTATTTATTACGTTCAATCATTGAAATTGAATTTTGAGAGAAATGATTGAGCCGCAATAGTAATGCGCGCATGAAGAGGCGCATTACTTCAGCAAGGCGCATACTCATCTAGGCGCATTATTCATCAAGGCGCATTACACATCAAGGCGCGCAAAGATGGTTGAGCGCGCGCATGAATTGATAGGCGCGCAGATATTGTGCGCGCAGAAAACGAGAGATGGGCGCGCAGTAGTAAGGCGCATAGATGGCGCATAATTTCCTTGAAACTTTTTGAAAAATTGATTTAATCATTTGTACCTAATATACTCATAACTCAACACAACATAAAATCATTAGTATTGACAAAACTATATTGAATTTAGTTGAGTTCAAGCATACCCATTTCACCTCTCAAAAACATGAACCGTTTCGCGTCAAGTGCTTTAGTTAGAATGTCGGCGATTTGATAGTCGGTTCCCACGTGTTCCAAATGAATATTGCCTTTTTCCACGTGGTCTTTGAGGAAGTGATATTTGATGTCGATGTGCTTGGTCTTTGAGTGCATGACAGGATTTTCAGAAACCGCAATTGTTGATGTATTGTCGCAGTAGATGGGACAATTTTCTTCGATGATATCATAGTCCACCAATTGCTGCTTCATCCAGAGTATTTGACAACAACAACTTCCCGCAGCGATATATTCGGTTCGGTTGTTGAGACAGATACTGAAGCTTGTTTCTACTCGCCATGACACAAGTCTATATCCGAGGAAATGACAAGTGCCACTTGTGCTTTTCCTATCAATTGTGCACGCTGCATAATCCGCATCTGAGTAACCTACAAGTTTAAAGTTCGAATCTTTGGTGTACCAAAGTCCAAGGTTAACAGTGCCAGAGAGATATCTTATAATACGTTTCACAGCAATTAAGTGTGCTTCTCTAGGGTCGGATTGATAACGAGCACAAACACAAACACTAAACATAATATCGGGCCTGCTAGCAGTAAGATAAAGGAGTGAGCCAATCATACCTCGATAGAGCGTTTGATCAACACGTTTACCTTTTAGATCTTTGTCGAGTTTGTTGCCGGTGGCCATTGGAGTATCGTATGATTTAGCGTTCTCAAGTCCAAACTTCTTGATTAAGTCCTTTGTGTATTTGGATTGGTTGATAAAAATGCCTTCACTCATTTGCTTGATTTGAAGCCCGAGGAAGAATGTGAGTTCTCCCATCATGCTCATTTCAAACTTGCTCTTCATTAGTTTCTCAAAACGCTTGCACAACAATTCATTAGTAGAACCAAATATAATATCATCAACATAAATTTGAACAAGTAATTTATGACCATTATGTTTGGCAATGAAAAGAGTTGTATCGATTTTACCGCGAGTGAAGCCTTTTTCGATGAGAAACTTGGATAGTGTATCATACCATGCTCTTGGTGCTTGTTTGAGTCCATACAAAGCTTTCTGGAGTTTGTACACATGATTTGGAAATTGTGAATCTTCAAACCAGGTGGTTGAGCAACATAGACTTGTTCTTGGAGTTCACCATTTAGAAACGCGCTCTTCACATCCATTTGATATAACTTGAAGTTCTTGTGAGCGGCGTAAGCTAGAAATAATCTGATAGCTTCAAGTCTTGCTACGGGCGCAAAAGTTTCATCGTAATCAATTCCTTCTTCTTGCCTATAGCCTTGTGCAACCAATCTTGCTTTGTTTCTCGTGATGGTTCCATTCTCATCCATCTTGTTCCTGAACACCCATTTCGTACCAATCACTCCTTGATCATTTGGTCTTGGAACAAGAGTCCAAACTTACATCGTTCAAATTGATTGAGTTCTTCTTGCATTGCAATAACCCAATTAGGATCTTGGAGTGCTTCATCAGCCTTCTTCGGTTCAATTTGAGAGATAAAAGCAGTGTAAGCATCAAAGTTTGTAGCTCTCCTGTACGAACACCAACTTGTAAATCACCGATGATATTAGCAATTGGGTGACCTCTAACTTCACGAATTTCAGGAGGTAAGTTAGGTTGAGTCGTAGAAACTTGAAGATCTTCAATTGGTACCTCTTCACCAGATTCAAAGTCATTGAAATTTGGGGGTTGAACTGGCTCAGAATTGAAATTTGGGTTTACACCAGATGCAGCAGTAGAAATAGGCGCGTAAGAGGAATCATGAGGCGCATCATTTGAGTGAGGCGCAATAGAGGATTCACCAGGCGCATAATACATTGAATTAGGCGCATTTGATGTAGATGGATTTCCTTGTGTTGATAGATTCTGACTTGAGTGGGCGCAACGTAAATAGGAGCACCTGTATCATTTAAACTCAATAGAATCATCAGCAACATTTGGAGCCAAATGTGGCTCAAGGAGAGAATGTTCATCAAAAGTAACATGTACAGATTCAACTATCACTAATGTAGTTCTATTGAAAACACGAAAAGCTTTAGAGTGTTTGGCATACCCAACAAAAATACCTTCGTCGGCTTTGGCATCGAATTTACCTCTATGTTCGTTTCCGTTGTAGAGGATATAGCATTTGCAACCAAAGATCTTGAGAATGCAATGTTGGGAGTTCTACCACGCCAAAGTTCATACGGCGTCTTGTGTGAAGTGTTGTTGATGAGGGAACGATTTTGAGTAAAACATGCAGTGTTGATAGCTTCTTCCCAAAGTACTTAGGCAATTTAGCTTCAGCTATCATCGTCTTTCCCGCTTCAATCAACGTTCTATTCTTTCGTTCAACGACGCCATTTGTGTTGAGGAACTCCGGCGGTTGAAAAGTTGTGATCTATCCCATGATCTTCACAATATCGAGCAACACCGTTATTTTTGAATTCTGTTCCATTGTCGGATCGAACACTAACGATGTCATCTTCTTTTTGGGTTTGGAGCAGTCGAAATAAGGTAGTGAGAATATCATAACAATCATCTTTTGTAATCATCATCTCTACCCATGTATATCTTGAATAATCATCCACCACAACTAGAGTATACTTGTTTCTACGAATGCTTGCGGTGGAAACTGGTCCAAATAGATCAATGTGAAGCAGTTGCAAACATCTTGTAGTTGAAGGATTGACTTGCTTGAAAATGACTGCTTCGGTTGTTTGCCAAGTTGACATGCGGCGCACTTTTTGTCATGATGATCAGCAACTTTGGGAAGTCCTTTGACAAGATTATTCCTGCTGAGTTTAGATAGATACTTGAAGTTCAAGTGACTTAAGCGCTTGTGCCACAGCCAACTATTTTCGTTCACACTTTTGCTACAAAACAAAGATTAGTACTAGAGTTCATACTATGAAAATCAATAATATAAATATTTGTCTTACGATATCCCGTGAGTAAGATAGCTCCAGTTTTGCCATTCTTGATAAGACATTGCGTTGAAGTAAAATGGCATTCTAATCCTTTGTCGCAGAATTGAGATATGGATAATAAGTTGTGCTTGAGCCCTTCCACGAGTGAGACTCTTTCAATGCACACTTTGTCTTTCTTGAGCTTCCATATGCTACAACTTGACCTTGTTATTATCGCCAAATGTTACGGAGGGACCTCTTTCTTCATGGACATCTTCTAATAAGGATTCATCTCCAGTCATGTGTCTTGAACACCCACTATCGAGAATCCATTCATAATTTCTAGCTTTTGAAGATCCAGCCATGAAACAAAGAACCTGAAATATAGACATTTAAGCAGGTCCCCTTTATTCCTTTGGGTCCTAGGGTTAGCAATTTTGACAACCCACTCTTGCTTGACCTTAGGATTTTTACGTCCTTTGGCATTGGGAGTGAATCGCAAAGGCATTCCACGGCCTGTGTCCTGAACAATCACAATGGAACAATGATGAAAGCCACCAATCACGTGAGTTTTCACAAACTCTTTACTTTCTTGGGGATGGCATTCTTCTTTGGGTCAGATGAACTAGACTTAACAAATCTTTCTTTGAAATTTTGGAGCGCTTTTTCTCGAAGGGCGCATAGGGCTAGGAGGCGCACGGCGATGAGGCGCGTGGCTCTTAGGCGCATAATGAGCACTCGGAGAAGGAGCGCGCCTATTTTCAAGAATGATTTTGCTAGGAGATGGTTCATCTGTAGCTATATCTTTCCATTAGCTTTCCCAAATTGCTTCCTTGGGTAGACATAATGGAATGTTTGTCTCTTGACTTTTTCATGTCCTTTACCCATTGAATTAGAATGTTTTCCTTGGGAATTTCAAGAGTTTGTTGGTTGGTAAATTCACTATCTCTTTCAGCACAGACATCACATTTAAAGTTGTCACTAGTTGATGAGAATCCCAAGCCACTTTTATCACCACTGACTTTTTGGGACTCAAATATATTCTCCATAGTGACACGAGAATTGGACCACTCATTTGTAATCTTTTTAAGATCAGTGATTTGAGCAACCATTCATCGTTTTGAACTTTAAGAAGTGAGTTCTGTTCTGTTAGAAAAGTGTTTTTAACGGTAAGAGGAGTCATGCTCTTATCTGCTCCTTAAGGAGGGTGAGTTCAGATTTAAGTAGAGATTTCTCGGTCTTAAGCTGGGAAATTTCATCACATGATAGTGCTAAAGCTTCCTTCATACTATCAAATCTAGTAATTACCTTTTCAGCCTTTTTGAACAATTTTTCTTGTTCAGCAATCACTTCATCATTGATTTGGAGATTGGAGCAGTTGGTTCAACCTGTGGTCTAATGTATGCTCCTTTTCTCAATTTGTTCCTTGCTCCAAGATCACATCGTGAGAATAACAATCCACCATCGTTTTGAGCCGGAGTGAGAAATCCTTGTTCAACGAGCTCGCTGATGGTTGGTCCTTTCTTCTTTTCGCTTCTTGAAAACCTGCAGATTTCTTGATAGGTTTATTCAAGGCATTCATATCGGGAACATCCTTGGAGAAGTCATCATCAGAATCATAAGCATCAACTTCATCATCATTGCCATCAAACAAACAAGTCCATCATCGGAATCTTCATCGCTCTCATCGGAGTCTGTTTCAATCCAAGTATTGTGCTCATTTGCTGGTGCTTCTTCTTCAGCAACCATTCCCTTGTGTCGAGTGAACTTGGGAGTGAATTTAGGAGTATGGCTGCTTCTTCTGCATATATTCAAATTTGGGGATCGGGCAGCTTGATGCAAAATGTCCGGGTTTCCTGCAATTAAAACAAACAAGATCTTCTTTTCTTTTTGAATCACTGCCTTGAAAACTTTTGAGGAGCTTTGCTGGTAGATCCTTGAAATTTGTTGGTTGAGCCGGGTCTTGAGAATTTCTGAACTTTTTGAAATTCTTCACAAATAAAGCGAAGTCTTCATCATCCATGTCTAATAGCTCAGAAGTAGAAATTTTGGGATCGGAGCTTTTCTCATCTTGTACAGGCGCAGGTGTAGGCGCAGGAGTAGGCGCGGCTTCTCTGTGCGCCATCATAGCCATAGATTTTGACTTTCCTTCAGTTTCACTGATCGTTGGAGTTTGAGTTCGTAAACTTTGAGATTTGCATATAGGTTCCTTAAAGTCCAAACATCTAAAGTTCCAGCGTCTTCAAGAGCGCTAGATTTATGAAGGTATCTTGATCTAAAAGCTTGTAGAAAATTTACATTCAAGTCTTTGTTGGTAAACTTCATGCCAAGTGAAATACATAGATTGATAATTTCACAGTAGCGTTCATAAGTTTGCCTTAAGTTTTCACCGGGGAGTTGAGAGAAATTGTTGAATCTCTTTTGAACTTCGTATTTCTTGTTCTCCTTGCAAACGGGGTGTCTCCTTCAATATGCTCTTCAATAGCATCCCATAGCTCATTTGCAGTAGCACAATGCATGACTTGTTGTTTCATCGCCGTGCTTAGAGTGCTTAGAAGAATGTTTCTTGCTTTGCCATCATTGCGACTCTTCTAATTTCTTCTCGGTCCATTCTTCCCTGGTTTTAGGACAGTAGGTTGAGCAGCGTTGGTGCGTGGATTTGGATTCGCCTTCATCGGAATATAAGGTCCATAAACGACGGTGTCATGGAGCCTTTCATCGATTGAGTTGAGATGAGTCAATATGCTGAATTCCATACGTCAAAATGATCTCATCAAAGACCGGAACGTGAGTGTAGTTTGCAGTTGCCATAGGTTTTGAGTTTGCCATTTAGAATCGGCACCAAGCTGTTAAGCTTGAAAAACGAAAAATGTTTTATAAAGGTGTTTGCTCTGATACCACTTGTTGGTCCCAAAGGGCAACAAGGGTATGAAAAATAGCTAGAGGGGGGGGTGAATAGCTGTTTTAAAATTCTTTTCGTACCCTTGAAAAACTCAATTGCGAATGCGCACTTTATCAAGTAAGCGTTATGAAATGCGCCTAAGTGAGTGAGTGAAATGCACAGCGGAATTTAGTAATGAAAGTAGGCGCAAAGTGATAAAGGGAGCGCAACACACACACTAAGTATTTTGGCTCAAAGTGAGTGAAATAAGGAACTAAGGCAAATGATAAAACAAACACAACACAATTCAGTTCATCAATCTACAATGAGTAAACAAGCAAATAGTGAGTGAAAATAATAACTTGAAAGAAATGACAAGATAATAACACAAGCTATTTGGAGAGGTTCGATCAATGAAAAAGATCTACGTCCTCTACCAAGATGGTTAGTCTTGGATTTCTAATCGAGATCTTATATAATGAGTGAGTGTTACAAATTACAATGTTTGAGCTTATACACTAACTCAAGATCTATTACTATGAAAGAAACAAATCCAAAACAATAACCGGTGTATCTCTAAAAGATGAATCTAAATGATTAATCTTAAAGAGGTGCGTGTGTGTTCTTAGAATCAGGCTCTTTAGATCTTTGAGATGGAGAGCACAAGAAACTAAAGTGTAAGGCTTTGAAGATCTGGGCTAAGGATGAAGGTATGAAGATGTTCTTGAGAAATCTGAAAAACGAAGGCAATCTTCAAATCTTCAACAAATGCTTTGAGAGAGAATTCTTGAAATTCTTAGCAAAACTCAGCAACTTCAAAATGTTGAAGTTATGGGGTATTTATAGTGAACTTCAAAAAACTAGCCGTTTGGAAATCCTTGTGGATAAGATGAGCTGTCGTTCGTTGATTGGAGCATGCATATATTATGCCATTTTGACACTCAACATAAAAGTGACCGTTATGGACGCGTGTCAATAGATTAGGCGCATATGCATCTTTTAACCACCGTTGGATCATTGGCGTAATTTTGAATTCTTTTCAAGTCTTCGAGTCTTCAATAAATCACTGAGTGTTGAATAAACACTTTGAGGTGCGTTTGAGCCAAGAGGCGCATTTAGCCAATAGGCGCACAGTAAGCGTGCGCTTAAAACAAGGGGCGCATAGGCGCGTAAGCTTATGAAGAAATCCTTATGCGCGCGCTCTAAATGGCGCAAGGCGCGAGTGAAGAGGCGCATGGCGCGTGGCGCAGGAGGCGCATAAGCGCGGCTCAAACTCACTGAGTGATTTTTCTTGAAACTTGATCTTCTTGCCCTATTTCTAAGCCTATTCTATAACAATGGACAACCTAAAAAATGAAGTATAAATACTTCTTACATGTGGGTCTAAAGTCCATGAAATAAAACTTAGGTGATGGATCAATCAAATCTAATAAATCCTAATACATTAAAACTGAGATATATGTGGGCATACCCAACATATATATAATACATATAAAAAAAATATATAGTATATATGTGCTCAACTGGTCCGTCCGGTTCTAACCGGAATTAATTTAACAAGAACCAGGACCGAACCAATATACTGGTTCTATAATATTTTGGAACCAGAACCAAACCATATGTACTGGTCTGGTCCGATTTTAGCTGGTCTGGTCCGTTCCTTTGGTCCGGTCCGTTCAATTTTTTTTTGCTCAACCCTAGTATAAAGTGTTTCTTATTTTCAAATATATCTTTATATAACTCATCCATACCTAAATTTAATTTGAAATTTTTAAAGCAGCTTTTTAGCAAAAAAAAAAAAAAAAAAAAAAAAAAAGAGAAAAACATGGCTTGACTATTCGTGGATGAAATTAAAGCATTTCAATATTTCTCCCTCAATCCATTTTAGGTTTTCTCGACTTTCTTGGTAGCTGCATCTTAAGTTTCTTCCTCTGCATTGGTTAAAGCTAATATTACTTTTGTCAAATTAATTCTAACATTAAATATTAAATATGAAAATCCATCCGTCCCAGATTAAGGTTCTTAGTTGTTTATTACCTAAAATGAACAATGTGACCCACTTGTCATTCTCACAACAAAAAACTTTTTACCCACTTGCTCTCTCCTACTTCAATTTTCATACTCAAACATTTACTTTTTCTTAATCTCCGTGTAAAGTCAAACTAAGAACCTTAGTCCGGGACGGATGGAGCGATATGACATCTATCAAGTTTGCATGATTCCAATTCAAATATTAAGTTGAAAGCCTCAAAATGTGCTGACCAATAGAATGGTAGAATGGCGCCAAGTGGTATTATGAGGTGGCATTATGAGGTGTCGCAATGTGAGAGAAGGAATTTTTCTGCTTTCATATTATATATAGAAGATTTATGGTGAAAACTGATTTTTCCCAAAAATCTTGTGAAAAAAACATCCCTATCTAATTAACCACCCTCCAGTCATTTATTTTTTTCATTAAAGAGCCTCCTTTAAAGCTTACTAATCATCTGTTTATCTTTAACTTTCTAGTTTCTAATTATTTTAAATAACAAAAATCACTAACAAATAGGTACTTCCTCCCTCCTTAACTAATTGTCTCAGCTTGATTTCTCGATCAACATGATTTAATTTTAAACAACAATATATAAAAATATAATCATCCTCATACAATTTTGTAATTTTATTAATTCACTATAAAGAATACCATAAAACAGGGAAAATGTATAAAAAAAAAAAATTATAAATTGTTGACCAATGTTCATCAAATGGTGAGCATCTCTTTTTGGACAAAGAAATTATTTCATCAATTCATGCGATAATATTTTAATATTTCATTTAGTTAAATTTGTTTGTATAACTTTAACTTGTCGAATATGACTCATCTTTCAAAGAGAATGGCATATAGTACTACGCATTACTCACTCCGTAACAACAAGCACCTAGATCACTGGTAAGGGGTGTTCTAGCTTAACCAGAGGTTTCGAGTTCGAACTCTGAGAATGCTGCAGTGTAAAATCTTGTTGGGAGGTAGGGAGAGAGTATAAAAAAGAAGAAAATGAAAGCTACATTATAGGTACAGATGTTGAGAGATTATGACAAAGTGAATTGGATACTATAAAACTATTAATATTCTTTTTGGTTAAGATCGTATAAATATTCATGGGACAATAACAAGTGTACCAACCTAATGTACTTTTTGTTACATATAATGTGTGAAAAAGTGAGTCAATGGCTTAAATCAGAAAGGAAGTGATATTAAAGGTGTTGTCGCTACAACGAATCACTTCTGGCAACACTTTACACACACGAGCAGAAAACAGTTTCTGAAAAGAGTTGCAGCGGAAAATCAACACAAGAATTATTTTCTCAAGATATATAAATTATATATCTGAGGGATGCCTCAAAAGGCGAGACCTTTACTAATAATATGAATTGAGTACAAGGCCGAGAGTTCCCTAATGCTATTACAATGAAAGCTTTGTGGAACGACTAAGAACTATACACGAGACCTATCCTAGCCAAGACAAGCTTATAATACTTGATTACAAGAATGGAAAAGGGTTTGGGAGGATTGGGTTATCGGAACCAAGGAGTGTATAGCCTTTTTTGTGTGAGGAGTGTGTGTATTTGCTTCAAGTGTTGTGTTTGCCGTGTCTTCCATCTTCACCTCCTCTTGCTATTTATAGGCTTAGGAACTTGGAAGTTACTCCAAAATGGCTTGGAGAGGATGCAAAAACGTGGTGTAGTGGAGGGAGAGAGTGCCGAGCCTTGGGATGTTTATTTCCACATTTCCTATAAAATAGGAACAACTTCTTTGTGCCCAAGTCATAGCTCCGCCTTGTTGTACCACCTTGCATCAGCCTTGTACATTTTCCATCATCTCAGCGTTTGAATGGGTCAATTACCATGTGTTAGTTATGCACAAATCTCACATGCTTGAATGGATAAAATCTCATTTATCCATAACTCCTTTTTAACTTCTTGCAATATTCTAGCATATATTATACCTGAAAATTGGACCAACATAAACAATAAACTTGCACAAATATTAGTCATTAGTCCAACAATTATTTATGAAGCAAATATACAATTATAAATATTCAGCCCGTCGGTAACACTGGGAAAGTGTTGCAGCCACTTGTGGTAACACCACGTTCTGCACTTACAATCTCCCCCTTAAATGTATATTTTTCACAAACTAAATAATGTTGTGACCTGCAAGACAAAGTTAGTCACAACTAGAATATATACAAAAAAACTTCTCAAAAATTTAACTCCTCCTTAATTAGGCGAGTCAACCGAAAACAAACAATGACTTTTAAAAAGTTTCAAATAAAACCAAGTACTAAATCTAAGTACTTAACCAAATGACCGAAAAGTGTTCATGGTCAAGATAAAACATCTAAAGGTCAACCAAAAAATGTCAACCAACCAAACATAAAAACTGTTTTACAAACCAACAAAAAATAAAATTGTTTAAAAGTTACCACCACGAATTTTTTATACAACCATTAAGCAAATTGTTTTAAAAACTTCCAACTTCCAAATAAAGATTTTCAGAAGAAATAAACCCATATTCAATCTTCTTCCTCCTCGTCCTCGTCCTCGGCTTCAGCTCCTGCTCCTTGTTCAGGATCATTGTCTCCAGCACTTGTTCCAGCATCTGTGGCAGCACCACATTCCCCATTACCTTGTGTATAGACTGAAGAACAACAGTTTTTGATATCATGGTAGAAGTGCTTCCAGAAGTGTCGACAGCACTTTGGGTAAAACCACTGCTGTACCTGAATGGATAGGGAATGAAAATTTGGAACTGATTGATGTGCTTGTGAAGGAGCTTTCTGAGATGGAATAGCCGGGAGACTGAAGGTTTGGTCCATGGTAGATCCTTGTGCCTATTTCCTCTTTTCAGTGGTATATACCACATAAAAACTGGGCATGGAAGTGAAGACATCGGAGCCCACCAAGTGTAGCTTTTGAAAGGTTAGGACACGAAAGATTAAAGAGGGATAAGGGAAGTAGGAATGGGAGATCACTTGGGCTTTGTAATTTATGCGCGATGATTTTGTGGAAAAAGATCGAAGTCGCGGTATTTATTTCACTCAAGATTGGGTCTTTCTACCAGGTGTTCTGCTGCTTCCTTTTCGGCGCCCCCCCTTTCTTTATTTAGATGTTTTTCCTCTTAGGCCATGAAGCAAGATGCGAAACACAAGATTCCCAAAGTTGATTGGCTTGTTCTTTCCTAGCCTATACAAAAATTTAGCTTGCTCCATTGTCAGATTTGCTCATTTTGTTGGGAGCCAGTTAAGCATGCAAAGTTGTGTAAAACTGAATAAAGAGATGTGAGCTTGGAGGCAGGAAAATTAACCTTGGGATCACTCGGCCATTTGCTAACTTCACCATGGGTAAGGAACTCGGCCATTACATCCTTATTGCAATAGAAATTCTCCTCATTAACATTGGGTAATCCTAAGGCTTTGTAATTATCTCGGGGTTAAAAGAGTAAACTCGACCCCTAACAAGAACCTTAACAAACTCGGGAGAAGTTTCAATTTCTAAGTTTGGGCTCAAGTGTTGGGTTTCGATCAAACATGCGAAGCGGAATTAAGCATTTAAAATATGAAACCCAAAGCCCATAGATCCGTTCATATGATTAGATCAAATACAACAATATGAATAGAGGAAAAACTAAACCTTGATGACTTTGAATTCTAGCTTTGATCTTGTGGAAATTGAAGCTTGATCACGAAGAAAGTAAGAACACGAACTTTGAAGATGATGAGCTTCACCCTCTAGCGGTATCCACACCACGAACGAACATCAAGGAGCTTCTTGATCTTGGTGCTAGACCAAAATTATGAAACACACTTCACAATTGATAATGACTATATGGAACTTTAATGTGTATTATTTTGTTCTTCAATCAAAAGATATCTTAGAACAAAATAAACTCTCTCAAACTCTTGGAGACTCACAAAATCATTGGGGTAAGAGTGCTGGCCGAATTTGGTCTTTTATACACAAGTAGAACCTATTCCAAATAGGAAGCTTGTGTCAAAATCCGTCCAAAATTCGTTTCCTAATCAAATTAGGAATCTGCAACCGACAGTACTGTGCGGCCGCCAAAACCCACGTGCGGTCGCACAACTATCTGAAACAAAATGGTACAAAATGAGCCAAGTGTGCGGCCGCCCAGTCCATACTGTGCGGTCGCCCACTTCCCCAGAATGTCAAGAATTTCCAAAATCCAATATAGTCCTTTTAAAGATTCGTTCCTTGTGTGTGACCCTCTAGGATTATACTAAGTTGGCAATGGGTTCAAACATGAAACCATAAGATATAATTAGGTTCTAGCAAACCGTCATTACCTACCCAAATAGTATAACTAGATACAAGTTCGCATTCCTTTAGAATATGTCATAATCCCTTGTCAACGATGTCATTGAACACAAAGTCATGGTCAACAAGTCAACTTGTTTTTGTTCAATACTTTCTCGATTCCGAATATGTTGATAATTCAAATGCTATTGACCAATCAATCCATTTGAGTCCGCCGAACATTTCATCAACATCATTCCTTCGAGGGGCCAAGCTTGACATCTCTCCGAAGAGGGACAAATCCATTTAGCTTATTATTATTCCCTACGTGAATCGATTATGCCAATCATACCTTTATAACTTCCCGGTTAAGGCAGCGTTTGAATATGTCAAACATAATCTTCATCAAGTGGAAGACTATAATAACTTCATGTCTAAGGATTCGAATGACATAACTAATATGAGATATATGTTCGACATAGACCATGACATAAATTTCATACAGCGGGTCATGTCCAGTACCTGTTACAAACAAAGTACCCATAAATCTAACATGATCATCCCATGACTATTTAGCCTTTATACAAGTGCTTTACAAGTACTAGGGACGGAGATTATTATAAGTAAACATGAACAATAATAATAATCAAACATTTCTTTATTGATATGAAATAAAAGATAACAATTACAACGTTTATTAAACGGCCTAGGGCACCACTACCAACAATATCCCACTTGCCCTAGGCCCAATCTCCCATGTATCTAATACCCATGGACCTAACATGACCATCATGTTTAGCTTGTGGAAGTCCCTTGTTAGCGGGTCCGCAACATTGTCATCAGTAGGGTACTCTGCATATATTTACGTCTCCCTATCAACGATCTCTCGAATGATATGAAAAGCCTAAGTATGTGTTTGGATTTCTGATGTGCTCTTGGTTCCTTTGCTTGAGCAATAGCACCATTATTATCGCAATAAAGGTCTATTGGATTAGCAATACTAGGAACCACTTCAAGTTCAGTGATGAGCTTCTTAATCAAATAGCTTCCTTTGCAGCATCCGATGCAGCAATATACTCAGCTTCTGTTGTAGAATCAGCGGTTGTACTTTGCTTGGAACTCTTCCAGCTTACAGCTCCACCATTTAAACATAAACACAAAACCGATTGCGATCTGCTATCATCTTTGTCGATTTGAAGCTTGCATCCGTGTAAGCATTTACAACAAGATCATCTTCCATTCCTCTATAGACCAAAACGAGTCTTTAGTTCTCTCAATTACTTAAGAATCGCTTTACAGCTACCCAGTGATTTTCGCCAGGATCGGATTGGTATCTACTTGTCATGCTCAAAGCATAAGATACATCGGCCTAGTACAAATCATGGCATACATGATGGACCCAGTTGCCGAAGCATATGGAACATCATTCTTTTCTCACATTCATCTTTTGTACTTAGGACATTGAGTCTTGCTTAGAGAAACTCCATGTAACACGGGCAAGGCACCTCTTTTAGAATTTTCCATACGGAATCTTCTAATGACCTGTCAATGTATGTACTTTGGCTTAAACCAAGTAACCTCCTGATCTATCTCTATAGATCTTAATGCCAAGTATATATGTGGCTTCACCCATATCTTTCATTGCAAAAAACTTTCCTAATCAAGTCTTCACAGACTGAGTGTAGGAAATCGTTTCCAATGAGCAATCTGTCATCCACGTATAAAACAGGAAAAGCACTATGCTCCCACTAATCTTCTTGTATACACAAGGCTCATATTCGTTCTGATGAAACCAAACTCTTGACCGATTCATCAAAACGGAGATTCCAAACTCCTTGAAGCTTGCTTTAATCCATAGATGGATCTTTGCAATTTGCATTACCTAGAATTCTGTTCAAAAACCTTCTGGTTGTGTCATATACACATCCTCTTGTAGTTTTCCATTTAGGAAAGCGGTTTGACATCCATTTTCCATATTTCATAGTCATGATATGCAGCAATAGCAAGCAGAATTCTTATAGACTGATCATTGTACGGGTGAAAAGGTTCATCATAGTCAATACCATGAAACTTGCCTATAACCTTTTGCTACAAGTCTAGCTTTGTAAGTATGCACCTTTCTATCATGTCAGTCTTCTTCTTGAAGACCATTTGCATCCTATGGTTTTTACACCTTCGGGCGCAATCAATCAAATTCCAAACTTGATTGTCTTGCATGGATTGCAATTCGGCTTCATGGCTCCAAGCCACTTGTCCGAATCAGAAGAGACATGCCTCTGGGTAGGTTGACGGTTCAGCATTCTCAATGATTTCTACCTCATTACTATCCGTTACGAGAAATCCATATCTCGCGGGCTCGGATCTTACCCTACTAGATTTGTGAGTTACTTGTGTATCTTGAACAGGTTCCACAACTCCTTGTGGTTTTGTTCCCGTCCACTATTGGTTCAATGTTATTTTCTGGGTCTCGAATTTCTTCAAGATTTATTTTACCACTAATTTCTTTAGAGAGAAACTGTTCCTCTAGAAAGACACTAGTTCGGGCAACAAAACTTTGTTGTCCTCTCGGTTGTAAAAGTAATATCCTTTAGTTTCCTTAGGATATCCACGAAAATACATTTATCAGATTTGTGTGCTAGTTTGTCAGAGATAAGTCTCTTGACATAAACTTCGCAACCCCAAATCCTCATGAAAGACAAACTAGGTTTCTTTCCACTCCACATCTCATATGGAGTCTTGGAAACCGATTTAGTTGGAACTTGATTTAGTGTGAAAGCAGCGGTTTCTAGGGCGTAACCCAAAAGGATATTGGAAGATCAACTTGACTCATCATTGATCGAACCATGTCTAACAAAGTCCGATTTCTCCTCTCAGACACACCATTCCATTGTGGTGTTCGGGTGAGTCAATTGTGAAACTATTCCACAATTCTTTAGATGATCATCAAATTCTTGGCTTAAGTATTCTCCACCACGATCTGATCAAAGTGCCTTAATACTTTTGCCAAGTTGTTTTTCTACTTCATTTGAAATATTCTAAATATTTCAAATGCTTCACTTTTATGTTTCATTAGGTATACATACCCAAATCTACTATAAATCATCAGTGAAGTTATGAAGTATTGAAATCCTCCCCTAGCATTGCTACTTAATGGTCCGCATACATCGGAATGTATTAACCCCATAAGTCGCTTGCCCTTTCACCTAACTTGGTAAATAAAAGGTGTCTTAGTCAATTTTCCAAGAAGACACGACTCACAAGTATCATATGACTCTAAGTCACATGAACCCAGAAGTCCATCCCCATGGAGTTTTGAGATACGCTTTCATTAATATGACCAAGACGGCAATGCACAAATAAGTATGATTTACATCATTAGGTTTAGATTTCTATTTACATGATAGACATTATTTTCATTCTGACAATCCAAGATATAAAGGCATTAATGAATTAGCATTACCATAAAGCACATAATAAATAAATAGAAAATTTCTTATTCTCAATAAGAAACTAAAACCTTCATTTACCAAACAAGAAATTGAAATTAAAATATTTCTGCTAAATCCTGAACATAATAACAATTGTTCAAAAACAAGAATTAATCCGGAAGGTAAAGTGACTTCATAATTCCCTACGGCTAATGCAGCAACTCTTGCTCCATTCCCCACGCGTAGATCTACTTCACCTCTTTAAGCAGTCTCCTATTCTTTAGTCCCTGCACATTTA